>CAJQUW010001533.1:197500-409854 GCA_907163375.1 Prostheceraeus crozeri | reverse complement strand
TTCACAGATGCAAAAATTTGCATCTGGCGCTATGCGCCGACGATCTAGGCTGTCATTTATAAGGTAATATATCTTCAGTGTAAATACTCGTCTACTCATTGAGGGGTGTGGAACTCGCTTCGCTCATTCTACAGTTTCAATGTCATATAGACATCGTATTAACATTGCTATATTGTCATTATCAATTGTCACAGAATTGTTTTATTACAGATAGTCCTAAGCAGTTCTAGCGGACCCATTTACATATATCCTGTACACATGAAGCTTTTTACATTTAGACTGTACCGGTATATTCACACAACTAGATTCATCTGCGCGCGCTCCGGTTTTCCTTTCTTTTTAGAAAGGAAGAATTGTATGTAACCTTAATATCGAAACGGCACATCACATCACACAACTTGCTCCTTCTCGAATGGATAATTCGTCTATCGCTTGCTATTGGAAATGGCAAACAATAAGCTGTCATCAGAGGACACCAGAGCCAGTGAGAGATGCGTGCGTGCTGTGATATCACTTCGCACACACCAAAACACACAGCGATACCTGGCTTCGATTCAGTGTATGCACTATACAGTGAGCAAAGCCGAAGAGAGGATGTGAAATCATCAATTTGAACTAATTTTCGTACGCCTGCTACTTTCTTTAATAATGATCGGACGGGTCAACATTGTGGATAAAACTTGTGCGCAATGATCTGATGTGAAGTCAAAACAACTTGCTGCAGGATCATTTGATGACACATCATTTGAAAGCCTTTGATGTGTTCTAACCATAGATCGTTGTTTTCATCAAACTTAATTAATGAATGCAAATGGGTATTTAGGCCTACATGTACAAACCGCATTAATGTGCATGGTACAATGTACAAGAATATGGAATGGCAGATATTTTAGCTATTTTGCTGTGGAACACACTTTATGTAGGCTATGCAATATACTTCCGCTTGTAATAAACATAATGTTTAAACACAGATTCTATTGAGCTAAACTGTCGCAAATTGTATAAAATTTCTTAAATAAATAACACGTCAATAGACAGATCTTTCGACGATGCTTCAATATGCTTTCATATGAAAATAAAGAACGTCTTTTCAAATCAGATATTATTCTTATAACTTCAACCGGTTACGATTGGAGAACAGTGAGATGGGCTACTGCCCACAACCTTTGTCAAGAAGTTGGAAAGGGTTTAATTATGTTGACATTAGTTAGGAAAATTTAAAATTTAGGTTATCATATATCATTGAAGATAAAGTCACAGTGCATAAGCAATAATAATAATAACCTCCAACAAGAATTAAACAGCTTCCAGTTTCTTCTAAATTGCACGATGCTGCACCTCAAAGATCAACAGAATACGGAATTGTTTCAAGCTGCGACTCCACACGCTGCCAAACATGTGATATTCTTTCGTCGGATGAATTTATAGCATCGTCAGCTACAGATTTATCATACAAAATAACTGCAAGTAACACAACATGCATAACAAAAAACATTGCATATTCTATTGGTTTAAATGATTGTAACTTTATTTACATCGGTGAATCTGGTAGGAGTTTAAGAGAGCGTATGAATGAACATCGTTGTGTTCATAAGAACACAGACAAAATTGTAGCATGTTTTACAACGATCTCCCATTGTTGAGCCTAAATCCAGGGTTGCGGAGTCCTATAATTTTGATAGGACTCCTACTCCGGGTGGCAAGTATATCAACCTTAGTTCTGGTAACCTACATCATAGATTATTACAGGCTTACCTGAGCCTGATTTTAGTGATCATTGCTGTATCAAATCAATCATTCTCTATGAAAGCTTACCAACTTTGCACATCACTTGTTGGTGTGTGCTTCACACGGTTTTTCTCCAGTCTCTATCAGGCAGGAAAATTCCCCATCCTTCTCCAAAAAATATGAGTACACTTTCGATTTTAATATGCGCTTTGTAGGAGCCATCACACACGATTGACGTTAGTGTAAGAGGTAATGTTCTCAATCAAACTAACATTTCACTTTTGTCTCCGATGTGACCTTTAGTGCGCATGCGTGATCGAGGCTAGGAAGGCTTGTCTTCTCTACTAAATCACCGAGTGAAAAGACAATCCTTTTCTCACTATCACGGTTTATTCCCTCAACGATTACAAGTTTTGCATGCACTGCTGTCTGTGTACTTTTGTTTGACGGAGAAGGTTGACATCGAAACAATGACGCAAATCTCCTATCATCCTAATTCTATGAATGATTTTGAATTTGACTTTTCTCTTACTTATGCACTACGAGTTAATCTTCAATGATATATGATAACCTAAATTTCAAATTTGCTAACTAATGTCAACATGTACATAATTATATCCTTTTCAACTTCCTGACAAAGATTGTGGACAGTAGGCCATCTCATTGTTCTCCGATCGAAACCGGTTGAAGTTATAAGAATAATATCTGATTTGAAAAGACGTTCTTTATTTTCATATAAAAGCAAATTGTATAAAAGCAAGAAGTGGATTTTTATCGTCGTGGAATGACAACTTTCGCATTTTACCTAATTTGACGCGAATCATGATTCATGAATCGTGAAATTGTTTGCAGATATTTTTGGACAGCATTTTCCTATAATTTTGATAGGACTCCGACTGCGGGGTTTGATAGGACTCCTACTCCGGGTGGCAAGTGCACTCCATTTCCTAAATCGTTGCACAACACAAAAAATTCTTATTTCTTTTGTATATTCTCATCAAATTTAATCGCATGCCGACAATTGATCACATTTGAGACGCTTGAGACAAGTTGTCAGCTGAGACGCTTGTAAACATAGTGGTTTTGTTCACCTAATTAAATGAAGTAATTAGTGATTGTCTGCTTTGTTACCTTCACGATGCTATTTGAGATATCAATGTCATGTTGGCCCATCTGTCACTCATTCTCCTTTTCATCATTGATGAGCTGCTTCATTTATCGGACGCAACACAAGCGTTAGGAAATTCCTACGGCGTGAAGGAAATGCTGTTGTTTGCTGTGAACAGGTGCAGAGACGAGACAAGCCCTTGTCTGATCCGAGATTCGAATTTCTTCTGACCTCAAGTGAAAGAAATGATGACTCACGCAATGGCTGACTATGGGAATAACAGAAATTTGAAGTTTGTCAGTGAACGGGTGGGCCGATTTTGATAAAACCTATATATATATATATAGGTTCCAAGGACATATTCTTGGAACCCATATTTTAACCCAAAGATTATATTTTAAACCCAAACTCGAAAGCACCAGCGTTAATACAACAGAAGTTGTTAAGTTGTGTGCAGTTGACCGTTGTTGAACATTGTTAACGCGAAAGTAGCGTAAAATTAGGTAAAAGTGTAAATTGAATGAAATTGCACAAATTGATGTCCGAATTCGAAAAACAATATATCATCTGAAAGCTTGACACGAGCCTGATTCAATGGTGATAATCTCAATTTTCTGTATTGCATAGTTTCGTCTGTAGGTGTCAGTGAACGAATTGATCAAAAAATCATACTTTCAAGTCTGCTGACCACAGCTGACCAGACATAAGCTAAACGCGTTGCCAAATTAAAGTGCTTGATATAACCTTTCACATGGTGCAAAAGTTATTGAAATTGAGCATCTTCATCATTGAGAAAATCCTGTGAGATATTTTTAGCAATAATTTTTCGGTAATTCTTATTAGTATTGTATCTTTTTGTACAGCCAATCCTAAAAACCGTGTATCATGATGAAGCTGACTGATAGATAGTTCATACTGTCCGCCAACTTTCATAAAAAAATTCTGTCGTCTTCATGTTGAAATCCTGCCTCAAAGAAAACGATCAATTTTTTTCATATGGCCTACTGGCCACATCTGACCACACATGAAAATGAAATTATGTCAAAACAATCTATGGAACATAAGATTTCATATGGTATATCGTTTATCAAAATTGATCCAGGACTTCAACACGAAAATTTCATTTGAAAATGGCCTAGCTATTTTGTGCAATTACTTTTGAAACGGTCTGTATATCAACCTTAGTTCTGGTAACCTACATCACAGATCATTACAGGTTTACCTGAGCCTGATTTTAGTGATCATTGCTGCATCATATCAATCATTTTATAAGAAAGTTTACCAACTTCGTACATCACTTGTTGGTGCGTGCTTCACACGGTTTTTACTAGGCCCACATAGGCCATGGAAACTTATAAATCTTCCAAGAAACTTGCAAGATCTTAGAAGATTTGCAAGATTTGACTGTTATCTCAGATGATTGCAAGATTGGACTGTTTATTTTGGAAGATTTTTTAAGATATTCTGTTGTCTTGGAAGATAGCCCTATAAGCCGATCGCTTTCGTAGTTCATGACACGAACAAACATGCTTTCGACTATCATTTTGTACAATCGCGGTTTCGTAAGTAGCTTTGGTATACTGCACAGTTTACAGTGGTTATTTAAACGACCTCCTTACTTCCTTGTTTCTCTCCTTCAATATTTTCCTACGCTCATGTCCTGTTCCTCGCCCTTTCTCTCTATAATTACTTGAATCTTTTATAATTGAGTCTTTGCGCGCTATAGGCCATACTCTCTTCTTTATCAGTCACGTGAGAAGCTTTTTTTCAATGCGCTTCAAGTTTTATTTATCCAATCTTCTTCCCACTTTCTGAGTCGCAAACCCAGTAGGTAATACGCAATTTGTTTGGCTGTTAATCGAAGAGCTTATAAAGGTTTATTTAAGCGTAGATTTGAAGAGGGCCTAATAAAGGTGTGAATAGTGCTGCATTTTTTGTAATTCTGCAAGGATCATAAATGAATTTGAGCTGAAAAATGTCCCGAACACACAGGATTTCATTCCTTCGTTGCACAGATAACCAATGATATCTTTAATTATCAGTGTAAAATCTAGTGGCAACCTGAGGATTAATTGGTCCGGGCTTGGAAATTAGCGAGCGGAGACGATGTAATAAAGGTTGCATTCATAGATTGGTGCTTAGACCAACGAGCAGTATGCGGGCTGAGGTAAGCACGAAGTTCTTAGTGCCGAATTTTCGTGCCCATTGGATTTTTCCTTCGATTTTCAGTTGATAGGTATAAAACAATTAAATTATATTTGTTTTGGTGCCTAATAGTGGGCTAGTTGAAAGGCGCTAACTAGGCGCCTAACTGGCACTTACCAGTCATATTATAATCGTCTGATGGTTAATACACACTGTCATTTGAGTAAAAAAAAAAAAAAAAAAAAATCACAAACCGGGACCTTTAATTTGAGTCTTCAGAGTGTTTAAAAAAGGCCATTATTAGTCCAATATTATCTAAACATTGTGCTGTGTTGCGTGTATTCTTTATCAATAAAAATACTCAGTGTCTAAATTCCAATGCGCTTTTTATTGTGCATTGCGGTAAGATATTTAGCTATTAATGAACTATCACTTTGTTGATTTAGTGGCATAACTGGCAACGGGTCGCAAGAGTACACAGACGGTGTTCACTTACAATGTCTCAATGGAAATTCATCTTGTCAACTTACAATTCTCTTGAAATAAAATTAAATTTCTTTTTCTCGAAAAATCTTATTCATTCGAGGAGTTCGTGGATATTTTCATGTGCAAAGTATTAAATCTATTTAATGGTTCTAGCGAGTCTATAGTATTTGTATGAGTGATAAGCGGGGATATGCATTGTTTTCAAATACAAATGCTTTTCTAATTGAGTATTCAGGGAAAAACTGTTTTTGTCGACTTTTAAAGATTAAGGTACATGTTCAGTTTACATGTTTTTTCAATTCTCAAAAATGTTTTTGAGCGTTAGTTCCACCTCCAGCTATGGTAAAACCACTTATACAATAATAAATGATAGAATAAATGAAGCTGGTTTGGTACTTGTCGTCAAGATTGAAGATCTTCTGACATTTCGCTTCACAAAGATGGAAAGCTATGCCCTCAAAACATACTGTAGTGTACTATGAGGACACAAAGTTTAATTAGAAAGTGACTTAAAAATAATCTTCACACGACAGACAAAGTCGGTGGACACGCAGGGCGAGTAATGTAATTCGGAGAAATATTACTCTGTAATTTGAACGATATCATTATAATGGTTATGGAGGTACTTAATGTTGTTACAAATTGAAAAGCTCGCAAGGTCCAAAGGAGTAAAATGAATTTGTCCATATAGTCGATTCGCCGAGAGGTGGAAGTCGGAAATATGTAATTGGAGAGAGTGGTTTCCCGTATGATGGCGGGCAAGCGCAATGAGGCATGCGGGATGATTCTGGATGACGATTCCATTTCAACTAGAACAACTTACAACATTCAATTAAGTTATCGGGCCTAAGTTGTTTTAAAGTCAAAAATCTGACATGTACAAAGCTCGATCACAAAAATAATGCGATTGAACAACATTTTCTAATAAGTTTGGTCAATTCTGTAGACGATGTGGAATAACTGAAGGTTGCCGAAGAGCTGAGGATTGACACAATACAGAAGGAAAGCGACTCGATGGTCAATGACAACACGAACAGAACAATTTATCAGTTTGAACTTCTCTACAATATGGCCATTTAAATCTCACTTGAATATCAAAAGTCCGAGCGAACATTTTGCACTGTCTTGTGATGGTTGTCGAAGAAGGGCTATGATGAGGCCGCCTGCGTCCTTCGAATTTTAAGTTTGTGAGTCCCATGAGCAGTCTCCGGACGAATGTTCAAAGTTTCAACAACTTCAATGTCTTCATATACTGGACATGACTGGAGGATTCATATCACGTTGACGTTGGACTATCATCTTGGTCTATCTTTTTTGCTCCTAATAATACATAACTAATTAAACAGGACCAGCTATGCGGGTTAGAAAAATTTCATTATTCACTCAATAAGATGGTAGTTATGAATAGCCCCAAAAAACACGATCAAGTGGTCATACGTTATGAAGGAGTGATATACTTTATGCCGTGATTGAGGCCCTTCGGTTCCATATCACCCGTCTAGCGTCATCATCAGAGTCCACGGTTGGATAACTCGTAAACAGAACCAATACGCCTGTATAGCCATTAACTGCATTGACGACGGAACACAACGTGCTCGCACAACTTGCTACTTAGCCATTTGAGGAGAAGACAGAGAATTGGCAATAGAATCAGTCATCAAAAAACCTCATAGAAAATACGCACGTCATAGAAATAGACAATAGGAGATCAAGTGCATGAGAACTAGTTTTTACGCTAGTCGGATAACGTGAATTCACAAGGAAAACCGGAGAAAACACATGAAAGCTTAAATAAGACAAAGAAAATGACACATTAATAAACAATGAAAAATTCAATTTTTTGATAAATAAATAAAATGAAGAAATATTAATATTAAGGTAATCAGTGATGCCATATTGTTATGGTTCGTGCACGTGTCAGCTAGTTTGAAGTGGGCGCCAGGTCCAATAGACTCTGCGATTAATCAAGCTCATATCTGCCTTGGGGGTCTTTCGTTGCTAGTAGCTACTATACATTTCTACAATTACATATTTAGTGTATTAGAAGGCAGCTGGCCTTGCTAAGCCTAGACCTATATGAGGTTAGAATGTGTTTTTTAATTAGGACATAGGGGCAATACAATTGATTATTTGTTCCGATTCTGTCCTAACTGCGCGGGATCCCTTTATAATTTCTAGCGAATTATGGCGTCGTATTTTATAAGTGAATTTTTGACTTTCTGTAACATTTAAGCAAATAAGAATGGTCATGAAAATATGTTTTGCGATATCATTCAACTATTTCTTATAGTTGTTTAAAAAATCAGTATTCAGTTTCTGGTAGTCCATTCATTTTATTTTCAGGATTAATTTTTTAAATAGCATAATATTCGCCTTCAATGGCAGGTCATAGGAAATATTGTCAAAAGTCTGAGTGAGGTGCCAACCGTGTTTATCATTTTGATTGAGAAGATTCGGTAATGAGCAGTTATCAGTATACAAGGTTTTTCGTTTTTGTGAAACGTTGAATTAAACGTGATCTCCTGTATTTTATTCTCTGCATAAACCTTGGTGAGTCGAATACTATACTTTAAATACGAATTTTCTTTATATGAATGCAGCTGAAATAAAGTCTTTTCTTGAGAAAAATAATCTCCCCAAATTGAAATTTCAACGTGAATTGTGCACGAGAGACGTATCAATGAATAGTGACCGAATAGGCGTTTCGACTGGCAGTCTGCAAGGAATGGTCTGTTGCAACGAATGTTTAATATGAAGAGCTGGCAGTTGTAAGCTTGAGCGTTTCCCCAAGCACACGCATACCTGCACGTTACTGTAACTAATAGTAGAAGTGCGGCATGTGTGAAACCTGCTTATCCAGAGAGAACATCCGTGATGAGTGTGCTGTAACTTGTCCGCCGCCAGCCCCATGTGTAACTCCAGCGCACAATTTTGATCGCGTGTGATGCAGCTACAGAAGAGATTATTTGAGTGTAGCATATGATGGCAAAGTGTAGATGATCAAGCAAAAAGCTTGTAATTGAAAACGTGAGTGTGACGCCATCTTTGGCATGTTTGATGCTCTCACGAGACATAGGGACGCTTGATGTGAGACGTTCTGGAGTGTAGGTTCATGCCTGTGAAGTACAGTGCTTAGGGCTGATGATGATGTGCTTGGGCATTCTTTGTTATTGGACAGGTTTGAGGCCATAGTGCGCACCGCGCTTGCAGTAGATTAGGTTCATTTCTGTTTAGATGATGCATGTTTCTTATGTTAATGTTGTGGTGGTACTCATTAAGCATCTAATGGAGTCGCTGCGACCCCAGGCCTGGCCCCACATACAGAGAGTCGCCCATTATGGAACGGGCCCTGGCGTCCTTGCTGAATAAGATTGATGAGGGCGTTGATTGGTGTTTCGCACTGTACTAAAGTGATCGCAAATATAAAATAGCAAAGAGTATACCAAGTGCGCCCTGTTCAACGAAAGGAAGCATTTCTTATGATAATCCTATGCGTAGACTGGTTGAATATCTATGAATTGTATTCCAGTCAAATGTAATGTGTTGTCAGGTGTCTGAAACATACTGGTAAAGTGGGTGATCCTCGGGCCCAACTTTTTTTGTAAGTAGGATTTAGCTCTTATAGTGAGCCACACTTTTGACCTGTATATTTCTTCTTTTCTGAGGAGACCTGGATATACGAAATCGACGTTTAATCCAACGGCTTTATGGTTACACCCTTCTTTTTTTTTTTCAGAAGTTTAAGTCTTAAGAACGTGATAAAGTGGGCGTTGATGTAAGTTAGATAGATTGCTCTTCATAGATTTTGTGAGGTCCATTATTGCTTAATTGAATTACTGACTTGAGCCGAATGGCTTGACTCTGGCATGTTTTCGATCTGCTGTGTAGCAGAGTAATTTGGCATTATTTTGATGTACAAGTTGCGTTTTCTATAGTTGATTTATATCAGTTAGCACTATACCAGAGTACTTGTGTAATTTTCGTGACGGCATGGTGCTACTACTGAGTACTACCTTTCTCCTCTGGTTCAAATGTATATGAGGACAGTTTAGTTAAAAATGACCTCCATTGCTGACGGCGAGAAAACATGCAAATATCACTGATATTTCTGAATGTTAAGTAAATAGCTAATGCCATAAGTATTTGATGGTCATTATTTGCTTTTATGAATCACCAGCCTCTTTATATAATTAAATAGATCGATAGGCTCGTAGTTTATTGATGACAAATAATAAGACCGAAGAGTAATGCTATGCATTATCTGCATATTAATGCTGCCATGACTTTTTCCATAGATGTAGCTGAACCAGTTGTTGTAATTTCCAATCTAAGAAAAACTAAATTACCTGCTCTTCGTGGAACTTATTAACCTGTGCGACAGTAGAAAATGCCTTACAAAATCATGCTATTTTTGGTACATTTAAAGAGTTTTAATGACACAACAAGTCAACAAATTTGATTCAGGAGTTATAGTTCCTTACCATTTCAGTGATGCATCTTAGTCATATGGCTTGGATGATATTATGCATTCTAGTAGGAGGTGAATTGCGCATTCAATGTTTTTTTCGGTAAACGTACTAGTTTACGTCTTTATTTTGAGGGGTTGAGAGCGAGAGCGCGAGATGAGCGGCAGATATTATGGCAGAACGGACTTCCAATCTAACGTCACTGTAGTGTACAAATGGTTTAAGTGTTGAATTGATTTTCAGAATTCCAGGGTTAAGTACCCCATTCTGAGACACTGGAGGAGCCACCAATCAGTGATTGACAATGATCTTATCCGATTCGGGATGAGGTCCATGACCCAAGTTTGACATTGTATGTCCATGGGAACAATGTACCGACTGACTGAACTGAAGTACATTGTTCTGATGTTTTCAGCGAAATGATGAACGGACCATCGTTACTCTGCCGACGCACTTCGGAAGGAGTCCCGTGGGGGTAACTTTATGTGGGTATCTCCTCTTCCCCTAGGTTTTCAAATTTTGTCTTAAATATTCTGCCAATAACAATGGAAATCAATCGTCACCAAACTTCTATAGGTAAACGCATTTCAGTATATTTTCTACCCATGATACCAAACTTTTAATGCAGATCAGTATAAGTACTTTTTGTATTGATGAGACGAACACGTGAAGTAGTTAGTCGAATGTCTGCCCATCTAGACGTTGATTCTGACTTCGTCTCGTTCGAACGCATTATTGCTACTCGTGTGGTGGAGCATTGTTCTCTCTCCCTCTTCGTCCTCATCCACTGGGCTATTTGAACAATTCATCCCTCGACCACTAAACTTTGGCCACACACTTTTATATAAGCCAAGCACATTAATATAAGTCACGATTGTGGCCTGGTCAGGTACATCGCTTTCAAACGGAGTTGTCGACGAAATGACTTTTTGGTTGACGCTCAGGTGGCTTTCTGCTCCGACGGTGAGGTTACTAAGAGTGTCAGACTCGCTTTCGCGGCATCGCTATGCACTTCATAGATTAATTAGGCTTCCTACATCTCTAGTATAAGTACTTGGTCCGCGTATTTGTCGCCTAAAATTTTGGCATGTAGTATGGTTATTGGATAATTAACCTCATTTACTTGTGTTTGAAGTCTTTGTGACGATTTGAGTTGTATTTCTACGGATTTTAGACAAATTTGAAAATGTGGGTGGAGATAACCCATAAGTACCCGTGGGCGTAATTAAACTCGATAGAGCCCTTGTATTACACGCTCTCAATCTCATAGAAGTAAAATGATTGGATCAACCCAATTTGTGTATTGTGTTATAAACTACAGTAAAGAAGATGCGACATCATCTCTGACAGCCAAAGGTAATTCATGGCGAGTTTTCGTTTTATCTGACAAAAAGCTCTTTAATTTATCATACTACAGAACTCGAGTGACAGTAAGATCCTTTGTTCTGACTGTTGCGTGTAAGATTCACGATGTGTTGGGAGACATGATCGTACTCATTCTATTCATTCTCGTTAAAAGTACCTGGGAGTCATTTTAATTGTTTTCCCAGACCATTTAAAGAGTCAGGCAGAGCGGCATACAATACTAGCGTCCAATACAGCTTTCATGAAACAAGTATTTTGTCTTTTCTTTTGATATCTCCATTTTGGCTTTTCAAGCTTAATATGAGAATGTGAAACAAGGTTCAATGGTTTTTTTAAACTATAAAACTTTTACTAGCAAGTGTCGAAGAGGTGTTTATAATGAAACTACAATAATTTTTGTTTTAAAAACATGTATGGAGCTATATCGCGGGTTTTCACTTAATAGAAGAAATTATACGCGACGAAAAGTTCGATACTTGATGGGACACACCTAATGATGAAGTATAAAGAGGCTTTATCAAATCTCTACAGAAGTAACCACCACGGCCTGTTCGCCTCATCAGTCGTGGGTAGGTTTGAACTAGCGACTGGTTGAGAGGGTAGAGGACGTGCAAGTTGCTCTAAAATATATTCCTTTTCTAACCACAAGGCCACCGGACCATTTGTTGAGAGCGTGAGTTAGCCAAGAAGCTATAGTGACATCGCTGCGCCTTATTTTAGCTTCATTGCGATATTTTTGCTTGGCTGCGTCTAATTGCGCTGATATTTTGCCTTTTCTTCCAGGGTTTCTGTGCTATTTTTAGACTGTAACGAATTTAGTTCCTATATCAAAGTATTTCTAGAGTGTTAATCAAAGGAAGACAAACTTCTTTTCATAATTCGGTATTACAACGATCTATGTAGAATGGAGGGAGCAGGCTTCTATCTTCATGTTTCTGCATCTGAACAAAATCCATTCAGTATTAGAAATCGCTGTGTGTTATCTAATTCCAAGATGAATAGCCTATTTGACAGCATATCCTATTTAACTTAAAACCATCCTGCACATGTCAATATAAATCATTTTTTTGGGCTACATCATAGCTATAATGCATGAGAGCAAGTATTACGAGGTCAAATCGGAATGAAGGCGAGACGTTGATCAATCATAATTGTCCCGAGTGCAACGAGCAATTTGTATAGACTATCCATGGATTCCTTAATAGTAAGTGACCGGGTGGGAAACTGTGAAATTTCTCTCATCGCGGGCTATAGGGAAGAAGGGTCACTTTTGAGAAGCAGATTTTCCCTCAAAGCGGTGATGCGTAGTTACGCGCGAAACAGACTAGAACCTCTGAACAAGTGATAAAAACGATTGAATAACCTACAGCTGTTGGTCTAGTGGCCAAATCAAAGGGAGGAACAAGCAAAATAAATAAACAATGCGCCCGTTCTGCAACACATTACGGTTGAAACGCTTTTACTTCATTAGGAATTATAAGACGAAAAAAGTCGATCAAGATATATCGTTTACAACTTTACATGCCTTCCTTTCCTTAGTTACATTTTCTTAGGCCCTATACTTCGCGTCTTATGTGAAGGTTTGACGACGCCCTTATATACTGTGCTCAGCTCCGAAATTGCAATTTTTTTATAAAAGTGTCGTTCTGCGACATCAGTCTCCTGAGAGTTTCTCTTCCAACTTCATAAACTTCGAAAGAGCGACGTTTTTGATGAATTGTACCGAGAGAGTACGTCATCAAGATGACGGATTCACGCGGGATAAAGCAAAGAATGCTTTTTTGCGCTCCAAACGTTTTAGAAATGACGACTTCATTATTGAACGCGAGTATTCTAACAGTTCAAGAAAACAGCAACAAGGTAATATGTTCGAACAACAAGGCGAAATGAGTTCGCTGGTTATAAATATTTATGTGCTACATAAACTGATTTTGTGAAGCTTGTCACAATTATACCTATCGCATAAAATGTTTTTTAAAAAATTTTCTAGGCATGAATTAAATATATTTTTGCACAACAAAAGTAATGCAATGAATATGAGGATGTGTCTGGTGTCTGTGGCATCTTCCGAAGCTCGAAATTGAGGTGCATTAAAAGCTAGAAATTATTGGAGGCATTTGTCATGTTGCGTCACAATAAAACTTTCTTCTGAACTTCCCTTATTTTGTTCTATCCGGCTTTTGTTTTTTGAACGGTATTTGTTGTGATAAATATGCTCTTGCTTTCCAATCGCTTATCATGGAAAGCGTATTGATGATTTTATGTCACAGTTCAAAGTAATACTAATGCGTGACATTTTGTATTGTTTTTCTATATGAATATTATGCTTGCTTCGTAGTCTAAATATAAAGAAAAACCCTTCTTCTCTGATAAACTGTTATAGCACTGATGCAAATGTATCACTTGGATGTATGAATACGGATTTTAGGAACTGCAATGGTAGGAAACAGAAGAAGAATAGAAAATGGTTTTGTCGAATTATTTGTCGAATCCATGGACTATCATGGTAAAAAAACGAAGCTAATAATAATTTTATGAATGCTGAAAGTTGTATATCACCAACTCATCACTCAATTGATCTTGTTGGAGATCATCTTGCAGCAAGACTTACGCCATGAAATACATCATCTTTAAATTGGAAGAAATTGGAAGTAGGCTTGCTTTTCTCATTCAGTCGTTGTTCTTCTCATCTTATTTTTTGGCTTTCGATTTCTTTTGCTTTACATGAACCTTATACTCTCATCCTCAAATGGCATAGTAATGTGCAATGTTGATTATCGTAATAAATATGTGCATTGGCTTCAAGAAATGACACCTTATTTTGTTAATTTCAGATAGATAATTAAGAAGAAGTTTAGTTAGAAAATTTAGTCACGGTTTTTTTGCCGCACCCTGTTATCATTGTTTCGTTTTACCTTAACATCAAAATTTGAAGAAGAAATTTTGTCGCTGTGATATTTTTTTTTTTGAGCAGGTTACGCTGCTTTTTTCAAGTATTTGCAGTGGGTCAGTCTATGCCAGCTTGTAGGAAGGCACTGATTTAACGTCAGGCACGTGGAGGGTTGGACTGCATTGTGCAATCACTTAATACCAGCGATCCGAGATTGAGGCGCCCTTTCAACGCAAGCGCTACTCATTACATGTTAAGACAAGTAGATTTGATAAATTAATCAATTGCCAGGTTACTTGTTATTGTCTTTAACAAGAAAGGCTTTAGTAGAGATCAGAGGAATAATACTGCATATTTGATTACAATAGATCAAAATGATATGGTAGTTATTTATAATAGGAGTGACTCGGACATGGAAAAGCATATAATAAAGTTGCTTGGTAACGCAAACTGTGCAAAGTGCCTTCATTACTTTTTTAAAATTCAAATATTTAAATTCAAACTTGGCTCCTAAAAATGCGCAGTTCATACTTAACATTAATACGATTATGACTAAGATGTTTACCAACTTTCAAAAGTGTACCAAGCGCCCTTCTCTCGCAACTATTGTACGAGCGCCCTTTTTGCACGAAGCGTCTCTATTATTCGCCATTTGTACGAATAGCCCTTATTACTTTTTTTCGGCCTACAGAGAGCACTTATACCTATAATAATGATAATTTAAAAAATCAATAAAAGGCCCAAAACAAAATAAGAAAATTGTTATATAATAACGAATGTAGAAATGAAATGCACTTTTAGAGAAAATGAATTTTATTTTCTCTGAAAATTTTATAGCTGAAGTTTTCAACTGTGGGTTTGAAAGAATGCCTTAGTGTAGCCTAAATGTTATCAAGATCGGTCCATCATTTCACCGGAAAAACTTCAAATTTAAGACATTCCCATGAACAGTCATTGGGTGAGCTCATCATTTCCCGCAGTTGTAGGTCAGGCAGGAGATTTCGAATCTCACAAATCTGCAGGCTGACCGAAAACAAATAGCATGTATATGCTCAGGACATAGGAGGAAGAATTGTAATAACAATTTCTCAAATGCAAATATTCTTACAAAAGAAACAGTAAAACATCGAACTTTCACGATTTCCTGTGATTGGTCATCATTCCATGAAGAGGCACTGAAAATTCAAGTTGAGTCTATGAATTGCCAATAACCTGTCTGCCTTAATTGATAAAGAATGAATTCAATAAAAAATGAAAATAGCTGTAGCTATAGATAATATCCAAAGATAAAAATATATATAGAAAATATCTATAGATAAAATCTGAAACTAATCGACCATAAGAAAATAACTAGCCACGAGGCGAAAATTTTCGCTACATTTTTTTGAATACCCTTCCAAGAAGTGTTATTTACTATAATACTACTCATGATGCGTTTCATTGGAAGATAGATTCAATGATTGGGAGCAATTAGAGTCGTTATCCTTTAAAGAGAACGTGGTTTTGTTGAGGCATTTATTTATTAACACTGACGATGAGCAGTTGATTATTGGAATATTTTGAACATTTTTTTTTTATTTTCAGAGGAGATCTGCATAATACATAATACATAAATTATTGACATAATTTTATATGAATTGAAAACATTTATATTCATTGACCGAGCTTGCAAAACGAAGCGTTTCGCTAAAGAATTTTTGCTGCTCGTCCAGCTTCAAGTAGGCTATTGTCGTCTGAAACATCTCCATTAGGAAAATCTTCATTTACTTCACATCCGTCAGTTGTCCACGCTGCCGCATTGTGTCAAATAAATCATTTATGTTGCTTGATGTCTCGAATGTCTACCATGACATATGAAATGAATTTGACTGATATTTGTACGTACAACTCAATGGATTATTTCAATTCATTCGTGATATCGTGAACAATGTCCACATAGTTAATGGCAACAACCGATGTTTCGTTCATAAAAAGTCTCAAAGATAAAAGTATTTATCATACAAGACCGTTACGGCTTCAAGTTAAAACTAAATGCATCTACATACACATGCTGCTACTGAATTTGTATTGAAAATGCATTTTGAAATGGGTTTATTTAACCTGTATTATATAAGCGACATTTACATGATATACTTAGCATCATAAGCTGGATGAACCACTCGCATCATTTGAATCTTCAAAGTGGACGAGTATTTCATTCAAGAATTATAAACTTGTTGTGTCTTTTGATTTCACCTAGTGTGATCAAGGACAGTTTATGATTGCCATGTCTATGATTATCAAGAGTATTTGAATAGAAATTTAGCTTCATCAATCGTGAAGATATCTATTCACAGATCTAGTGTCTATACTAAAGCAGGACAAGAGCACTCATAATTGGCATAGATAGCGCCCCTGCCGTCCACTGGAGTAAATATTATCTTCCGCGCGGGCAATCATCTGCTTTACAGGTCAAATAGAGTGATAGGATATGTACAAATTACATGTACGGAGACAAATAAAATAATTAATCGAATTATTAATGTGGGGTGATGCTCTTTAAAAAACAAATTAATAGATCAGTTTTTGAAAACGAACGATAAAATTTCAGCTTTCACATCTGTGATGCCGAAAATCCTCTCTACAATGATAATGATAATATTAAACGCTAATTGTGAATACTAGAACTCTAGAATAAATCTTGTTAACACAAAGGGTCATAAAAGCTCGATAATAAATTGGAGTTGGTTGTTTGTTATTGTGTAAATTTGATCTGAAGGGATGAATAGAAGCATCCATATCCTTGTAATTTAGGTAATACGCACATATTATGCATGTATGAAAATCATATGTAATAGCGGTACTTCATATATTTATTCGTGTATTTCAATATTTGAAAATCATAATATATAAAATATATATCAATATATAAAAAAGCAGTAAATCCATATATTGGATTTATGAGACATATCATTTTAACATAACTCTATATACGATGAGAACATATTAGTCATATAGATATGTAGGTAAATATAATAAACGTGCATGAAACACCTTGTATTATTCACTAGGTGTATGTATGACATGTAATATTATATTTATATGAGAAATTATATATTATATTTTGTATTATATATCATAGATCATTATAGAACATATCATTATATATTATATTACACTGTGAACTGCAAAGTGCGAAAGCTGTCTGATTTTGAATACGAAACCGATGTACAAAACGAGAATAACAAAATGTACGGAAGGACAATTGTTCGTGCCATGCACTACCAAAAAGATAATCTAGCAGGAAAGCCAATCGCTTTCGTAGCGTATGAGCACGAACAATAGTGATTTCGTACATTACTATTCGTTGCTATTTTGTACATCGCTTTCGCAAGTAGCTTTGGTATTGTACAGTTTACAGTGTAGAATTTGGCTCTTTCCAAAGAAAAGAAAATTCTAGCCAAATTTATCCAACTCACCATAGAAATTAGTGGTACAATGCTTGAAATATATCTAGGACTTTGAAATTAGAATTTCCGTAAATCACAGATATTTATCATACTCTTAAAGTATATCTAGGATAATTTCGGACAAATTACGGATATATCAAGGATTGCTGAACTTTATTTTCCTCACCAATGCTTCATTTTCCAAGAGAAAATATAGCACTGCTTCCAAATGGCAAACATGCTTTAAATCAGATAGAGTACTTTATTCTCGTGCTTTGAGCAAATACAGCAGTCTGACCTTCGGGCTTCCTACTTTATCCTCTTTAAGTGGTCTTTATAAAGCATTCTAAAGTGTTCCATTAAAGTGCTCTATCTAATACGTATAAACCTCGAACAACTATATAAAATCGCATTATTGAACTTTTCGATCAATAAAAAGAAAACAAAAGTAAAATAGTAAAGAACAAATTTGCACTTATTACTGTAAAGGACAGCTTACCTCAAGTTTGCGTGATTGAACAAAGACGAATTATCAAACTTGTGAATGATATCAATTTGAAGTGAAGGTTAAGGATGTAGGATATGTTGTAAAATCATATGCTGTAGTCCAATATGAAAAGATATGAAAATGGATAAACAAAAATGAACTCATTGCGTCGTGCACCAATTCAGCTGCCAAGAAAACTCTTTCATCACCGCTAATTAAAAAAGGAAAAGAAGACAACTGACTTTCAAACAGATTGTAAGAGCATGGAAAATGGTTCAGTTTAATGATATTTCTTTGAACTATACAATCGCAACAGTACAAAAACACAAATTCCCCGAAAATAGCTGAAAGCATTGAGATCAAAGACAATTCTCCGTCACTTAACCAATATCAAAGGAATCTCGCCACCTAAAGAGGCCTATACTGTAGATGTGTTGGATGTATTTTCTCTTAAGAATTCCATGCTTTACTTTATGCTCACCTACGATTTTTTAACTGCATTTTTCGGAAGTTCCTCCCGATGTTGTTGTTTTTGTTCACTGTTCTTTGTAATGAATGCGGTCTTCTTCTTAGATTCCGGTCGTGGTTGATCATAGGAAGATTGAGCGACCTAGTATTGTAGCAACCATAATGATCCACAATTATGTGGAAAGAAAATTAGAAAAAAATACTGAACATTAAAGAATTTGCAAAATTTCTATAGCACTACAATTAATGTTTGGAATTCCCGGGACAATTTCAGATCCCGGGAATTCGGGATAAAGCTTCTTCGACTCTCGGGATTTTTCCCGGGACAAACCAAAATTCCCAAAAAGTCCCATGGTATTGGCAATTTTGCTAGCTCAACTATTTTCTAGGTGCATTGGAAGGTTTGTATTTACCAATTTATTTTACTGGTGGCTATTTTTGAGTTGTATTGGAAAGGTAATAGCATTTAGAGACACTTTAATTACGGTACCGTACATTTGAGATGCAATTAATCAAACAAGCTTTTTTAATCACGATTAATGCCTGGGAAAGCTGTATTGTCAAAATTGCTAACTGCTACAGTTGCTTACTGATAGAATTATTTCTAATTTTGGTACAAATTCTGCGGTAATTCTTGTACGGTACCGGTACAAAGTTACGAAAGTAGTTAGTTGGCCTATTGACTTATGAACCAGTTGTGTGAATCAGCACAGAAGTGACACAGAATCATGCACCAGAATACTGTAGTCACACCCAAGACGTCACACACGATCACTCAGTTGTAACATCATGCTATCATACAATTCAAACTCAGCAACAGTGCAACAGATGAGTCATTCTGCCGAATCTGCCGATATCTACAAAGGCTCAATAAAATGCGCTATCGAGGTGAACTATGACAGGAAGTGCTATCATAGATAGTCGACATAATTTAATTTGTTCTCGTAGGCGTAGCTGTAGTAGAAATCATTCTTGACCAGCTGTAAATTTGTGCAAAATATGCAAGTGGGACTGAAATATTCAAGCCCGTCCAAGTTGATTTCTCCACCTTTTTTTGAATATTAGCGTTTGTTTTTTATGTTACTGTTTGAAAGTTAATCTATTTTGAGCGGTATGGAGTGCTTTCATGTTCAGTGAGAGGTGAAAGGAATTGATAATGCTGTTCTTGTTGGTATTTTTTCCGTTGTTTAAACATCAACTTGCTTTGGCCATGAAATGTATACTGTCAGACTTTAGAATTTGTTTAGAATTCATTTTTCTCCATCTTTTTAATACAGGTATGTTTAATTTCTATCCCTTACATCATACCTGTATTTTAAGTCATTTCATATTGATCCGCCCACATTTCGCCCTCTTTCTTACTTCTGATTGTAGGCCCTAGATGTAAGCAGGCATCATGAATAGAAATCTCTTGCAGCATGCAGATTAAGTTAAAATTGCACACCATCTCTCTCTTTACGGCATGAGGTACTTATTCATTAATCATTCAATGAGAATTATGCATTGCTCTTCTGTTCTCAATTGTTTGATCTATAAGATTCTCTGAATGTCACATTGCTTCTCATAAGTGAGCTGCTGAATTAATCCTAGGAAGGACTGTGATTTCTTTCGTACATCATAGAGTAGGGAAATATAGGTAGAGTGCCGACTCAAAAAAGTATCTGTATACAGTGAAAGTTTTTATATCAAAAGATTCAGTTTTTTGCGGAGATTACGCTCCCGTGGTCTAAAAAATTATTTGAGCACTTTCGAAAAAAGTCAAAATTTGCCAATTTATATACTACTGATTTGTACCATTTGGCATTTATATATATTATTGGAAAATTTTGTAATATATTGGAAAATTTTAGAAAATATTGGCAAATATTGGAAAATTTTTAAAGTTTTGATTTGTTGTGATATCCCTATAATTTGAGCACTTCCACAGCCGAGGCAGCTACACACCAATAGAATGGGTCCATGAATGGGTCTAAAACTCTTGATTCCATTATTATTTCGAATACAACGATCTTGAAAAATGAAAAATTTGGAACATTTTGAATTTTTGTGATATAAATTTTGCGATTAACACAGCCCAGGCATGGACACATCAATAGAATTATTCTAAAACTTTTGATTTCATCATTATTTCGATTCATACGATCGTGTCAATACGAGTCCCGTCAGCGAATGTTTGTACATTCCTTTCAGTGGCTTGTGCTAATTTGCTGGCATTTTTAATTATCACATAGAAACCGTTTGTGATAACGTGAGTCTTCCTTTGCAATTAGGGGTATAATTTCATGCAATGTGGAAGATCTGGAGCAAAAATAATACACTTTATTTTAGACCTTGCTTATAGCTTGAAAGTTAAGCTTTATTCTGCAGCGTTGATTATAGTGATACAAATTCTCATGTGTTGATGAACATGTAAGGTATAAGCACACAGTCCACGCAGCATTATACATGAGCGACCATGTTACACTGGCGTTCGGATTTTAGAACTTTTAATTGTCAATAAAATTGATTATAAGTTTTAATTGCTTCCCATCCCTTCAAAAGGTAGGTCGCCTAGCCATTACAAACAACATATTATGTACTAATGTACTAATTGAGTTACTAGATGCTCTCAGTATTGATTTATATTCATTCACATTTTCAATAAGATCTCAACTTTTCCTTGAAGACTTCCAGGGACTTACATTATAATGCACCTCATGAAATTTCCTTATCATCCGCTTAATTGTGATGCCTGTTAGCAAATATTTATGGTTTTGATATCCAACTTGTTTCACACTACTTATGAAGTGGACGTCATCTCGATAGTATATAAATAGAGGAATAATTTGAAAATTTTTAGCTTTTTAAAAGCTGCTAAAATAATTGTTTGAACAGCAGGAACGCAATCTACGCAAAAATTGAATCATTTGATATAAAAATTTTCACTGTATGCAAATACTTGTTTGAGTCGACGCTCTGCCTATTTATGCTTACTTTATGTAAGTTCTATATACTCTCAGTACTAATTTATATTCATTCGCTCTTGACTCTTGGTAATCTAACTATTTACATAATTTTCTATTTAAGTAGTAGTTTAACTTTGGTAACTTCCCTTTCCTGGATTCTTCGAATTTTTTACCGTGTCGTGTTTTGATTCAATTATTAGTTCTCAACGCATTTCGTATAATATTGAAATTAAAACGCGGCACAGTTGGAAGATTTGAAGAATCCAGGAAGCGGAAGAAAACAAAATTAAAATAACTACCTTAGTGTAAAATCGTGCATTAAATTAGGCTACTTGAAATGGCTGATGTCTTATCTGCATGGGAGGCAACAATATGTTTCATTGGATGGATATGGGGGTCCTATTTTTGTGGCCTCTTCCGGAGTCCCACAAAGATCAGTAATGGGCCCGTACCTTTTTTCAGCTTTTATGGGAAAACTTCTCATGGAATGCAAGGAGGCGAAAATTGTTCTATATGCTGATGACGTGACAGTGATAGAAACCATAGACAGTTCACGCTCCTCACATACTTCATGCATAAGTAATGTTGAGTCATGCATAAAAAATATGGGTCTCTTCATCAATCAATCAAAGTGCTATAGGCTTTGTTTTGGGCGCTCACAGGATCACTCCTGCTCTACTTTCAACCCTAACATTGACAATGTAAACATTCTTGGCTTCATCATAAATACGAAGTTAACCTGGGATTGTCAAATCTCAAATGTAATACGCAAGGCTTCTCAACGTTTGTATGTAATTCGCATGTTAAAGACATTCTTGAATGTGAAAGACTTAAAACTCGTATATCATTCTTTGATAACTTCACTGATTATGTACGCTTCTCCAGTCTACGGTCGCCTCAGTGATACTCACATGTTGACGCTGTTTTCAAAACAGAGCTCATAGCTTAATATGTGGCAGTAAATGCATTTGTAAAGATTTCACTAGTATCGAATCTCGTTTTAAGAAAGCATCTTTGGAGTATTTGTTGAAATGAGAGACATATCAAGACCATCATTTGCATTATTCTATCCCTGTTAGATCAAGGATAAAAACTCACTTCATTGTACCTTATTGTCATACTGAGAGGAGACTGCGAACATTCTTCCCATATTCATGTCTATTGTTCAACAACCTGCTTTGACTGAAAGATTTACGCGATGTCTCGAAATGCATGTATGTAATACTTTTTCTTGATTGTTTATTTTTCTTTTCTTTGGACAACCTCAGCATCCCGCAACATAATGTATTCAATGATTCTTATTTGAAAATATATACGCATTCTATTCTTTAAGTCGATATTGAAACTTCCATCCCCTTAATCTTATCCATATAATTTTGGTTTCTCACATCCATACTTCATGCCGAGCTCTAATTTTTGGTTTATTGATGTAATTAAAGATTGACTAGAAGTTTTGATATATTTCCCGCTCCCATAAAAGTTGGGTTGACTAGCCGTTATAAATATTACGCAATCTACTCTGTACTATAGTACTACAGTACATCGTGCGTATGCTGCTATTGTAGTATTATAGAAATTTTGCAAATTCTTTAATGGTCAGTATTTTTTTCTAATTTTCTTTCCACATAATTGTGGGTCATTATGGTTGCTACAATACTAGGTCGCTCAATCTTCCTAAGATCAACCACGACCGGAATCTAAGAAGAAGACCGCATTCATTACAAAGAACAGTGAACAAAAACAACAACATCGGGAGGAACTTCCGAAAAATGCAGTTAAAAAATCGTAGGTGAGCATAAAGTAAAGCATGGAATTCTTAAGAGAAAATACATCCAACACATCTACAGTATAGGCCTCTTTAGGTGGCGAGATTCCTTTGATATTGGTTAAGTGACGGAGAATTGTCTTTGATCTCAATGCTTTCAGCTATTTTCGGGGAATTTGTGTTTTTGTACTGTTGCGATTGTATAGTTCAAAGAAATATCATTAAACTGAACCATTTTCCATGCTCTTACAATCTGTTTGAAAGTCAGTTGTCTTCTTTTCCTTTTTTAATTAGCAGTGTTGAAAGAGTTTTCTTGGCAGCTGAATTGGTGCGCGACGCAATGAGTTCATTTTTGTTTATCCATTTTCATATCTTTTCATATTGGACTACAGCATATGATTTTACAACATATCCTACATCCTTAACCTTCACTTCAAAATTGATATCATTCACAAGTTTGATAATTCGTCTTTGTTCAATCACGCAACTTGAGGTAAGCTGTCCTTTACAGTAATAAGTGAATTTGTTCTTTACTATTTTACTTTTGTTTTCTTTTTATTGATGAAAAGTTCAATAATGCGATTTTATATAGTTGTTCGAGGTTTATACGTATTAGATAGAGCACTTTAATGGAACACTTTAGAATGCTTTATAAAGACCACTTAAAGAGGATAAAGTAGGAAGCCCGAAGGTCAGATTGCTGTATTTGCTCAAAGCACGAGAAAAAAGTACTCTATCTGATTTAAAGCATGTTTGCCATTTGAAAGCAGTGCTATATTTTCTTTTGAAGATAAAGCATCGGTGAGCAAATAAAGTTCAGCAATCCTTGATATATCCGTAATTTGTCCGAAATTATTCTAGATATACTTTATGATAAGTATCTCTGATTTACGACAGTTCTAATTTCAAAGTCCTAGATATATTTCAAGCATTGTACCACTAATTTCTATGATGAGTTGGATAATTTTGGCTAGAATTTTATTTTCTTTGGAAAGAGCCAAATTCTAGTGATGAAATAAACTTTATTTTTCATCGTGCGTAAAATGTAGATATCCTGTCACTTTATTTTACCTTTAAAACAGATTTTCATTATTGCACTGGTTGAATTATAGATTTCTATATAGATATATGAGATTGAATTATATAAAACCCGCTTATTATTTCACCATAGAATTAGATTAGTCATAATGGTCATGATATCGGTGAAAAATATAATTACCTACACAACTCGTGCATAGATTATGTTGACCTCGAAGAAAGCAATAAAGATGGATATGTATTGTAGAGATCCTATCACTCTATTTGACCTGTAAAGCAGATGATTGCCCGCGCGGGAGATAATATTTACTCCAATGCACTGGAAGGAGGGCAATCTATGCCAATTATGAGTGCTCTTGTCCTGCTTTAGTATAGACTAGATCTGTGAATAGATATCTTCACGATTGATGAAGCTAAATTTCTATTCAAATACTCTTGATAATCATAGACATGGCAATCATAAACTGTCCTTGATCATCATAGCACGTCGGCAAATAAAATTTTCTACGCAACTTGTGCATGAGATTGCTTCATCATAGCATTCGAACTCTATTGCAAAAAGATGCTATGTTGGCAGCCTAAATTGGGGACACCCCCTTTCCCTTTGTATTTCTTCATTCGGATTCGTTGATTATTGGTTCTTTTAAGTTTCTATTCTATGTTATGTTGAAGCCGGTGTGCGTGCGTTAGTTAAAAATTTGATGCTTATGAATTACTTTGTGATTCTGATATTTTCTTCACTACAGCCTTCAATTATGGTCTATTTTTGTCATATGCTTTATACTATGAGTCGATGCATCAGTTTTCTTAAAGAAGTTACAGAAATAATAGATTAATTTTACAATAAACATTATTTTTTGTAAACTTATTGTCGATCAAATCTGATTTGATCACACTAGGTGAAATCAAAAGACACAACAAGTTTATAATTCTTGAATGAAATACTGTCCACTTTGAAGATTCAAATAAGCGAGTGGTTCATCAGGCTTATGATGCTAATGTATCATGTAATGTCGCTTATATAATACAGGTTTAATAACCCATTTCAAAATGCATTTCAAAACAAATTCAGTAGCAGCATGTGTATGCAGATGCATTTAGTTTTAACTTGAAGCCGTGTCGGTCTTGTATGATAAATACTTTTATTTTTGAGATTTCTATGAACATCGTTGTTGCCATTAACTGTGGATATTGTTCATGATATCACGATGAATTGAAATAATCCATTGAGTTGTACGTACAAATATCAGTCAAATTCATTTCATATGTCATGGTAGACATTCGAGCATCAAGCAACATAAATGATCTATTTGACACAATGCGGCAGCGCGACAACTGACGGATGTGAAGTAAATGAAGATTTTCCTAATAAGATGTTCAGACGACAATAGCCTACTTGGAAGCTGGACGAGCAGCAAAAATTCTTTAGCGAAACGCTTCGTTTTGCAAGCTCGGTCAATGAATATAAATGTTTTCAATTCATATAAAATTATGTCATAATTATGTATTATGTATTATGCAGATCTCCTGAAAATAAAAAAAAATGTTCAAAATATTTCCAATAATCAACTGCTCATCGTCAGTGTTAATAGATAAATTGCCTCAACAAAACACGTTCTCTTTAAAGGATAAACGACCCTAATTGCTTCCCCAATCATTGAATTTCCATGAACGCATCATGAGTAGTATTATAGTAAATAACACTTCTTGGAAGGGTATTCAAAAAATGTAGCGAAAATTTTCGCCTCGTGGCTAGTTATTTTCTTATGGTCGATTAGTTTCAGCTTTTATCCATAGATATTTTCTATATATATTTTTATCTTTGGATATTATCTATAGCTACAGCTATTTTCATTTTTGATTGAATTCATTCTTTATCAATTATGGCAGACAGGTTATTGGCAATTCATAGACTCAACTTGAATTTTCAGTGCCTCTTCATGGAATGATGACCAATCACAGGAAATCGTGAAAGTTCGATGTTTTACTGTTTCTTTTGTAAGAATATTTGCATTTGAGAATTGTTATTCAATTCTCCTATGTCCTGAGCATATACATGCTATTGTTTGTCAGCCTGCAGATTTGTGAGATTCGAAATCTCCTGCTGACCTCAACTGCGGGAAATGATGACTCACCCAATGACTGTTCATGGGAATGTCTTAAATTTGAAGTTTTCCAGTGAAATGATGGACCGATCTTGATAACATTTAGTTTACACTAAGGCATTCTTTCAAACCCACAGTTGAAAACTTCAGCTATAAAATTTTCAGAGAAAATAAAATTCATTTTCTCTAAAAGTGCATTTCATTTCTACATTCGTTATTATATAACAATTTTCTAATTTTGTTTTGGGCCTTTTATTGATTTTTAAAATTATCATTATTATAGTTATAACTGCTCTCTGTACGCCGAAAAAAGTAATAAGGGCTATTCGTACAAATGGCGAATAATAGATGCGCTTCGTGCAAAAAGGGCTCTCGTACAATAGTTGCGAGAGAAGGGCGCTTGGTACACTTTTGAAAGTTGGTAAACATCTTAGTCATAATCGTATTAATGTTAAGTATGAACTGCGCATTTTTAGGAGCCAAGTTTGAATTTAAATATTTGAATTTAAAAAAGTAATGAAGGCACTTTGCACAGTTTGCGTACCAAGCAACCTTATTATTGCTTTCATGTCCGAGTCGCTCCTATTATAAATATACCATATCATTTTGATCTATGTAATCAAAACATGCAGTATTTATTCCTCTGATCTCTACTAAAGCCTTTCTTGTGAAGACAAGTAACCTGGCAATTGATTAATTTATCAAATCTACTTGTCTTAACATGTAATGAGTAACGCCTGCGTGAAGCGCCTCAATCTCGGATGCGGTATTAAGTGATTGCAGAATGCAGTCCAGCCTCCACGTGCCTGCGTTAAATCAGTGCCTTCCTGGCATAGTGACCACCGCAAATTTTGAAAAAAGCAGCGCAGGTTCAAAAAAATATCACAGCGACAAAATTTCTTCAATTTTGATGTTAAGGTAAAACAAAACAATGATACAGGGTGCGGCAAAAAAACCGCGACTAAATTTTCTAACTAAACTTTCTAATTATCTATCAGAAATTAACAAATAAGATCTCATTTTGAAGCCAATGCACATATTTATTACGATAATCAACATTGCAAATACTGAATTTGAGGATGAGAGTATAAGGTTCATGTAAAGCAAAAGAAATCGAAAGCCAAAAAATAAGATGAGAAGAACAACGACTGAATGAAAAGCAAGCCTACTTCCAATTTCTTCAATTAAACGATGATTATCATGGCGAAGTCTTGCTGCAGATGATCTCACAACATCAATTGAGTGATGACTGTATCAACTTTCAGCATTCATAAAAATTATTAGCTTCGTTTTTTACCATGATAGTCCATGGATTCGACAAATAATTCGACAAAACCATTTTCTATTCTTCTTCTGTTTCCTACCATAGTAGTTCCTAAAATCCGTATTCATACATCCAAGTGATTACATTTGCATCAGTGCTATAACAGTTTATCAGAGAAGCGGTTTTTCTTTATATTTAGACTACGAAGCAAGCATAATATCATATAGAAAAACAATACAAAATGTCACGCATTAGTATTACTTTGAACTGTGACATAAATCATCAATTACGCTTCCATGATAATGCGATTGAAGCAAGACCATATTTATCACAACAAATACCTTCAAAAACAAAAGCCGGATAGAACAAATAAGGGAAGTTCAGAAGAAAGTTTTATTGTGACGCAACATGACAAATGCCTCCAATAATTCTAGCTTTAATGCACCACTTCGAGCTTCGGAAGATGCCACAGACACAGACACATCCTCATATTCATTGCATTACTTTTGTTGTGCAAAAATATATTTAATTCATGCCTAGAAAATTTTTTAAAAAACATTTTATGCGATAGGTAAATTGTGACAAGCTTCACAAAATCAAGTTTATGTAGCCTAAATATTTATAACCAGCGAACTCATTTCGCCTTGTTCGAATATTACCTTGTTGCTGTTTTCTTGAACTGTTAGAATACTCGCGTTCAATAATGAAGTCGTCATTTCTAAAACGTTTGGAGCACAAAAAAGCATTCTTTGCTTTATCCCGCGTGAATCCGTCATCTTGATGACGTACTCTTCGGTACAATTCATCAAAAACGTCGCTCTTTCGAAGTTTATGAAGTTGAAGAGAAACTCCAGGAGACTGATGTCGCAGAACACTTTTATAAAAAAATTGCAATTCGGAGCTGAGCACAGTTAGGCGTCGTCAAACCTTCACATACGCGAAGTATAGGGCCTAAAATGTAACTAAGGAAAGGAAGGCATGTAAAGTTGTAAACGTATATCTTATCGACTTTTCGTCTTATAATTCCTAATGAAGTTAAAGCTTTCAACCGTAATGTGTTGTAGAACGGGAACATTGTTTATTTATTTTGCTTGTTCCTCCCTTTGATTTGGCCACTGACCAACAGGCTGTAGGTTTCAATGTTTATCACTTGTTCAGAGGTTCTGTCTGTTTCGCGGTAACGCACAGCTTTGAGGGAAAATCTGCTTCTCCAAAAGTGACCCTTCTTCCCTATAGCCGCGATGAGAGAAATTTCACAGTTTCCCACCCCGGTCACTACTATTAAGGAATCCATGGATAGTCTATACAAATTGCTCGTTGCACTCGGGACAATTATGTTGATCTACATCTCGCTTCCGATTTGACCGTAATACTTGCTCTCATGCATTATAGCTATGATGCAATAATGATTTATATTGACATGTGCAGCATGTTTAAGTTAAATAGGATATGCTGTCAAATAGGCTATTCATCTTGGAATTAGATAACACAGCGATTCTAATACCTTGGATTTTGTTCAGATGCAGAAACCTGAAGATAGAAGCCTGCCTCCTCCATTCTACACATAGATCGGTAATACCGAATTATGAAAAGAAGTTTGTCTTCCTTTGATTAACATCTAGAAATACTTTGATATAGGACTAATTCGTTACAGTCTAAAAAAATAGCACAGAAACCCTGGAAAAGGCAAAATATCAGCGCAATTAGAGCAGCCAAGCAAAAATATCGCAATGAGCTAAAATAGCGCAGCGGTGGTCACTACCCGGTATGCTTCTTGGCTAACTCACGCTCTCAACAAATGGTCCGGTGGCCTTGTGGTTAGAGGATATACTTGCACGTCCTCTACCTCCAACGTCGCTAGTTCAAACCTACCCACGACTGATGAGGCCGAACAGGCCGTGGTGGTTACATCTGTAGAGATTTGATAAAGCCTCTTTATACTTCATCATGGTGTCCCATCAAGTATCGAACTTTTCGTCGCGTATAATTTCTTATTAAGTGAAAACCCGCGATATAGTTCCATACATGTTTTTAACAAAATTATTGTAGTATGTGAATACCTCTTCGACACTTGCTAGTAAAGTTTTATAGTTTAAAAAAACCATTGAACCTTGTTTCATCATCATTTAAGCTTGAAAAGCCAAAACGGAGATATCAAAAGAAAAGACAAAATACTTGTTTCATGAAAGCTGTATTGGACGCTAGTCATTGTATGCCGCTCTGCCTGACTCTTTAAATGGTCTGGGAACTAATTAATTGACCCCAGGTCTTTAACGAGAATGATGGAATGAGTACGATCATGTCTCCCAACACATGTGAATCTTACGCAACAGTCAGAACAAAGGTCTTACTGTCACGAGTTCTGTAGTATGATAATAAGAGCTTTTTGTCAGATAAAGAAAACTCGCCATGAATTCTTGGCTGTCAGAGATGATGTCGCATCTTCTTTACTGTAGTTTTACACAATACACAAATTGGGTTGATCCAATCATTTTACTTCTATGAGATTGAGAGCGTGTAATACAAGGCTATCGAGTTTAATTACGCCCACGGGGTACTTATGGGTTATCTCCACCCACATTTTCAAATTTGTCTAAAATCCGTAGAAATAACTCAATCGTCACAAAACTTCAAACACAAGTAAATGAGGTTATTATCTACCTACATGCCAAAATTTGCGCAAATCGGACAAGTACTTTCTGAATTAGGAGCCATAACTTGAAGTGCAGCGATACCGGCAGCTTGATCTGACTTCTTATGACCTCACCGTCGGAGCAGAAAGCACCTGAGGTCAACAAAGTCATTTCCCGACAACTCGTGAAGCGATGATGACCAGGCCACATCCCTTATATTAATGTGCTATTAATAAAGGTGTGGCAAAGTAGTGGTGGCGGGAAGATTTCAAATAACAGTGGATGAGACGGAGAGGGAGAGAGAATAATGCACACACGAGTAACAATAATGCGTCGAACAAACGAAGTCAGATCAAGCTGTTGACATCGCTACACTTCACGTGATCGTCTCTCATACAAAAAGTACTTATCTGATCTGCATAAAAGCTTGTACATGGGTAGAAAATATACTGAAATGCGTTTACCTGAAGTTTGGTGACGATTGATTCATTTTTGCAGATTTTAGACAAATTTGAAAACCTAGGGGGAGGGAGATAACCCATAAGTACCCCCACGGGACTCTTCGAAGGCGTCGGCAGAGTAACATGGTCTTTCATCATTCATTGAAAACTCAGAATAATGTACTTCAGCAGTCGTGCATTGTTCCCAGGTGTCAACTTGGGTCATGACCTCATCCCGATCGGATAAGTCATTGTCTATCATGATTGGTGTCCTCCAGTTCTCAGAATAACTTAACCCTGGAATTCTGAAAATCAATTCACCTTACCATTGTGACACGTGCGTTGATTGGAAGTCCGTCTGCATAATATCTGCCAATAAGACTAGTGATTTTACAGAAACATGAATGCGCAATTCACCTCCTACTAGATGCATTATATCATCCAAGATGACTGGACATCTGAATGTAAGGAACTATACTCCTGAATAATTTGCTTGTTGTGTCATTAAAACTCATTAAATGTACAAAATGCATGATTTTGTAAGGCTTTCTATGTCCACAGGTTAATAAGTTCCACGAAGCAGGTAATTATTTTCTTGATTGGAAATTACTAACCTGGTTCAGACATCTATGGAAAAAGTCATGCATTATAGCAGATAATGCATAGATTTCTTCGGTCATTATTTGTCATAATAAACTCGAGCCTTCGACTTTAATTATATAATAGGCGGTGATTATAGCAAATAATGACCTCAAATCTATGCATTATCTATTAATTAACATTAGAAATCAGTGATATTTGATGTTTGCCGTCCAGCAATGGAGGTCATTTTACTAAATCTCATAACATTTGAACCAGAGGAGAAAGTAGTTCAGAGTACATGCGTACTAAATTACACAAGTACTCTGGTATAGTGCTAACTGATATAATCAACTATAGAAACGCAATGTACACAAATAATGCAAATTTCTGTACACAGCAGAGAAATGCAGAGTAGCATTCGGCTCTCAGTAATTATAGCAATAATGGCCTCAAATCTATGCATTATCTATTACAAAACGCCCTTTTCATTCAGTTATTGAAAAAAGAAGGTGTACCAAAAGCCCTGATTAAAATTTCGATAATCCAGCTCTCAGAAAAAGAAATAAGTCAAAGTGTTCTATATGCTTCCTAATACATTGCCAGTACTTTTACATGTTCACTGAACCATACATTTGAGGATTTCATAGATATCAAATCTATCATAGATATCATAGAAATGCTTCCTTGGAGGGCGCTTGGTACTCTTTGCTTCTATTTCGATTATAGTACCAACAGCCCTTATCACTATTCAGCGGCGGCCCGTCCATATGGGCGCCTGTATGGGCGGCTGGGGCGCAGCCCTCCATTAGATAATACACCAAAATTAACATAAATCATCATCAAACTAAATGAACACTAACTGAACGGTCAATGGCTCAACCTGTCCAATAACCAAGAATGCCCAAGCACATCAATAAAAGCACGTTTCAAGTGACTCAGACGTCACCGTTCCTATATCTCGTGGATGGGGCGCACAGCAAATGCGCCTCGCTTCATACAAGTTTTGCTGATCATACATTTGCATACATCAAATATTTCTGGCTGCATCACACGCGTAAATTGTGCTGAGATGGGGCGCTCTCACGATGTCCCTCTGGTACAGTTTCGCGCATTCTTATTAGTTGTAACGCTGCAGTGTGTGTTGGGAAGTCAAGCTTACATCAATTTTATTAAACATGTGCAAGCATTGCAGACTGCAGTCGAAACGCATTCGGTCAACTATTCATTGGTGTCTCGTGTAGATTCGATAGAAATTCAATGAGATTATTTTTCTCAAGAAAGACTTTATTTCAGCGCTTCATATAAAGAAAAATTCGTATTAAGTAGTATTGACTCACCAAGGTTACGAATAATCAGGAATCACGTTAACGCTTCACAAAACCTTGTCTGTAGCCTTCCGAATTTCAAATGAAAAAGTTGCTCAATAGTTTTGACATATTTTTGCCTTGAAAGCCGATTTAGCTTTAAAAAATTGTGAATAATTTGAAAATAAATTGAATGAAAGAACTTAATACTGATTTTTAAACATATATAATGATTCGAAAACAAATTTTCGATTTTTGCTTAAATGTGAGTCCTTATTATAAAAATAATTCGTGATTATAAAGGGATCGCAGTTAGCAAATGGAACAATTCAATTTTGCCATGTCCTAATTAAACACTTCATATAGGTCTAGGCTTACATGCAGCCTATAACTAATAGTAATTGTAGTATGTATAGCTAGCTGCAACTGAGACCACAAGCCTATGAGCTTAAAATAATGAAGTTTGGACTGCGCACCACTTTAGCTGAACTGCACCAGCCACCACTGTCACTATTATTATTAATATTTCTTCATTATTTATTTATCAAAAAATTGAATTTTCATTGTTTTATGTGTTTTTCTTTGTCTTATTAACTTCATGTGTTTTCCGGTTTCCTTGTGAATTCTATTATGTAACGGTGGTTCTCATCCACTTGATCTTCTATTGTCTATTTCTATGACGTCGTATTTCTATGAAGTTTGTGATGTTCTATTGATTCTCGGTGTCTCTCATGTGTAGCAAGTTGTGCGAGGTTTGTTCCGTGTATGCAGTTTGGCTATGCGTATTGGTTGTTTGGTTAGTGGGTCTAATGATGACCAACGGTGTTGGTCGAAGGGCCTCAGCAGCATTAAGGATTCACTTCGTATGCACTGATCGTGTTTTTTTGGCATTCTACAATTGAGTGAATAATGACTTTTTCTACCCGCTTAGCTGTCCATGTTTAATAGTTATGTATTATTAGAGCAAAAAAGTAGACAGATGATAGTCCAACGTCAACGTGATATGATCTCTTCATGTCCAGTATATGAAGACATTGAAGTTGTTGAAACTTTGAACATCGTTGGAGTTGCATGGACTCACAAACTTAAATGGGACGTTCATTTCTCCAACATCACAAGAAGTGCAAATCGTCCACTTTTGTTATTCGTGAATTAAGGCCATTTGTAGAGAAGTTCAAACTGATAAATGTCTGTTCGTGTCTGATCGAGTCGCTTCTTCTGTATTGTACACCGCTCTTCGGCAACCTTCAGTATTCCACATCGTCTAGAATTGACCAACTTTTAGAAAGTTGTCATCGCATTATTTGTGATGAGCTTTGTACATGTCAGATTTTGACTTTAAACTTAGCCGTAATAATTTGATTTGTAAGTTTTCAGTGAAATGGATGTCATCGAATCATCCGCTGCCTCATCGCTTGCCTCATACGAAACACTTCTCCTTACCATTCCGCTCCACCTCTCGTCGCTCAAATTCATTTTCCCTATGGCCTGCGAGCTTTTCAACTTGAAACATTAGTAATCTACATATAAGTAGTCAAATACAGTATTTCTGAATTAATTTGCTGTTCACCGACTTTGCTGTGAGATTTTTTCTTTAACTTTGTGTGCTGTAAACAGTTTTTTGAGGTACTTCATCTTTGTGAGACGAAAGATCTTCAATTTGAGAAATAAATGCTTCATTATTATCATTATTATTTATAAGGGTTCCAATGGAGGTGGGTAGAAAACATGCTTAATTGAAAAAACATGTTTGAAATGCTTTTTATGAAAACGTTTTCCTGTCCTTGCATTTGATTGAAACAATGTATGCTTATTAATTATGTCGCTAACTAAATAGATTTAATATTTGCAATGAAAAATATCAGAATTCGATGAAATGTTTTTCGAGAAAAGAAATTTATTTATTCAGTTTTGAGTGAATTTTGAGAATTGTAGTGACGTTTGTACTTTGCTCCGTTAGTAGCCTAAATCAAAAGTGTTATTTTAGTAAATACTAAACAATAACTGGCATTGAATTTACATTAATTAATGAAAAATAACAGAAACTGCACATGTTTAGATAATATAACTATAATGGCCTTTTTTAAACACTTGAAGACTCAAATTAAGCCGGTGTGATACTCAAATGACAGTGTGTATACCACAGACGATTTATATGACTGGTAAGTGCCAGTTAGCGCCTAGTTAGCGCCTTTCCACTAGCCACTATTAGGCACCAAAACAAATATTTGTTTATCCAATGAAATCGAAGGAAAAATCAATGGGCACGAACTCGGCACTAAGAACTTCGTGCTTACTCGTGCCTTGTGTTGATTAGAATTGATGCCTTAATTTCGTGCCTAATTCAAGCGAAATTTCGTGCCCTAGATTTTACACTGTATAGATATCATTGGTTTGTGCACGAGGAAAGAAATCCTGTGTGTTCGACATTTTCAGCTCAAATTCATTGATCCAATTAGAAATTGACTATTCAACTTTATAGGCCTCTTCAATCTCGCTATAACTTTATAACTCTCGTTGCCACAAATGCGATTACCTACGGGTTTGACTGAAATGGGAAGAAGATGGATAAATAAAACTTGAGCTCATTGAAAAAAGCTCCACGTGCTGATAAAGAAGAGAGTAGGCCTATAGCGGCAAAAGACTCAATTATAAAGATTCGTAATTATAGAGAGAAAGGCGAGGAACCAGGCATGAGCGAGGAAAATATTGAAGGAGAGAAACAAGGAAGTAAGGAGGCGTTAATAACACTGTAAACTGTGCGATACCAAAGCTACTTACGAAACCGATGTACAAAATGTGCGAAAGCACTGTTGTTCGTGCTCATGAACTACGAAAGCGATCGGCTTATAGGCTAATCTTCCAAGACAACAGACATATCTTAAAAATCTTCCAAAATAACAGTCCAATCTTGCAAATCATCTGAGATTTGGCTTTCTATTCCTTTGATGGTGAATATCGAAGATGAGCACACAGCTTTCATTTTTGTTGTTCGAATAGTTCGGCCTCGATTCTAATTTCATTATTTTCAACTTCATGCTTGGTTATAGGCCTACTTGTAAACAGAACGAATTTACACGCATTTAATCCAGATGTTGGCTGTAGGAGTTGGACTGATAAAGTCAGTGGTTGTGTAATCATTTTAATGTTCTTATGGCATAATCAATTGATGATAAAAATCATGTCAATTACACGAAGCCCAAAAAGTCATTCCATGACGTCCGCCAGCTAGGGTTTCAGAGTACAAGATGTTAAAGGACCCGAAACGCGACCTAGCTGGTCATCTTGCTGATGAGCCCTTTCAATTTGATTTTTGTTAGACTTTCTGGACTGTTCACATCTTTCTTGCATGTTTAGTTTTACAGTACGTGACAGCAAGTTGTCATACATCTATTCCATGTGGGATATTTGCGCTTTGAACTTAGTTAGAATGCTATGACTCTAAGATAATGAATTACACCAATTTCTAGGTTCCTTTATTGTTGTTCAAAATCTGTCAATTCATGGTTAGGGAATGATATCTTGTCTTGCTTGGATACTACTGTGATTGATTCATCACATTTACTATTCAATGCAAAGCGCACATTCAGTCATTGATCTTTATTGCTTCGAGATGGATTCACGCGAAGACCTTAACCCAATCGAAAATTTGTGGCCATGGCAAAAATGCGCATGAATAAAGCTCACTGCAAATCAAACCAAGAACTGGTCTCAAATTTCTTGAGGATGTGGCATCATGACCAAGAAATAAAGGAAATGTGTGCAAAATTGGTGGAATCAATGGAATCAATAAAAATCCACTTCTTGCTTTTATGCAATTTGCTTTCATATGAAAATAAAGAACGTCTTTTCAAATCAGATATTATTCTAATAACTTCAACCGGTTTCGATCGGAGAACAATGAGATGGCCTACTGGCCACAATCTTTGTCAAGAAGTTGAAAAGGGTATAATTATGTACATGCTGACATTAGTTAGCAAATTTGAAATTTAGGTTATCATATATCATTGAAGATTAACTCGTAGTGCATAAGTAAGAGAAAAGTCAAATTCAAAATCATTCATAGAATTAGGATGATAGGAGATTTGCGCTGAGATGCGGAGTCGGAGTCCCAGAGTCCTATTACTTTTGCCGGAGTCGGAGTCCTATCATATTATAGGACTCAGAGCTTCGGCCTATAAACACACCGGTCTATAACCAGTATAAATATAATACAAACAAATTATTTATCCTCGAGGGTAGTTGTCATTGTTTCGATGTCAACCTTCTCCGTCAAACAAAAGTACACAGACAGCAGTGCATGCAAAACTTGTAATCGTTGAGGGAATGAACTATGATAGTGAGAAAAGGATTGTCTTTTCACTCGGTGATTTAGTAGAGAAGACAAGCCTTCCTAGCCTCGATCACGCATGCGCACTAAAGGTCACATCGGTGACAAAAGTGAAATGTTAGTTTGATTGAGAACATTACCTCTTACACTAACGTCAATCGTGTGTGATGGCTCCTCCAAAGCGCATATTAAAATCAAAAGTGTACTCATATTTTTTAGAGAAGGATGGGGGATTTTCCTGCCTGTGTGAAGCACACACCAACAAGTGATGTGCAAAGTTGGTAAGCTTTCATAGAGAATGATTGATTTGATACAGCAATGATCACTTAAATCTGGCTCAGGTAAGCCTGTAATAATCTATGATGTAGGTCACCAGAACTAAGGTTGATATACTTGCCACGCGGAGTAGGAGTCCTATCAAAATTATAGGACTCCGCAAACCTGGATTTGGGCTCAACAATGGGAGATCGTTGTAAAACATGCTACAATTTTGTCTGTGTTCTTATGAACACAACGATGTTCATTCATACGCTCTCTTAAACTCCTACCAGATTCACCGATGTAAATAAAGTTACAATCATTTAAACCAATAGAATATACAATGTTTTTTGTTATGCATGTTGTGTTACTTGCAGTTATTTTGTATGATAAATTTGTAGCTGACGATGTTATAAATTCATCCGACAAAAGAATATCACATGTTTGGCAGCGTGTGGAGTCGCAGCTTGAAACAATTCCGTATTCTGTTGATCTTTGAGGTGCAGCATCGTGCAATTTAGAAGAAACTGGAAGCTGTTTAATTCTTGTTGGAGGTTATTATTATTATTGCTTATGAACTGTGACTTTATCTTCAATGATATATGATAACACAAATTTCAAATTTGCTAACTAATGTCAACATAATTATACCCTTTCCAACTTCTTGACAAAGATTGTGGCCAGTAGGCCATCTCACTGTTCTCCAATCGCAACCGGTTGAAGTGATTAGAATAATATCTGATTTGAAAAGACGTTCTTTATCTTCATATGAAAGCATATTGAAGCATCGTCGAAAGATCCGTCTATTGACGTGTTATTTATTTAAGAAATTTTATACAATTTGCGACAGTTTAGCTCAATAGAATCTGTGTTTAAACATTATGTTTATTACAAGCGGAAGTATGTTGCATAGCCTACATAAAGTGTGTTCCACAGCAAAGTAGCTAAAATATCTGCCATTCCATATTCTTGTACATTGTACCATGCACATTAATGCGGTTTGTACATGTAGGCCTAAATACCCATTTGCATTCATTAATTAAGTTTGATGAAAACAACGATCTATGGTTAGAACACATCAAAGGCTTTCAAATGATGTGTCATTTGCCATCATGAAGTCCCCCTGCATCAGGAATTTATACAACTGTACATTAACTTTTACATGTACATGTTTTTGATCAATTGAAGTGCATTGGATCAATAAAAGCAATGATTTCTGAATTTGCCTTGCTGAGAGGCTTCAGAATAGTTATTTACGCAACTAGTGCAAACTATCCATCTTTATTGCTTTCTTCGAGGTCAACAATGTTGATCGAGGAGAAAGCAAAAGATGGAATCTTTGCACGAGTTGTGCAGGTAATTTTATTTTTCACCGATATCATGACCATTATGACTAATAATAATAAGCGGGTTTTATATAATTCAATCGCATATATCTATGTAAAAATCTATAAATCAACCAGTGCAATAATGAAAATATTACTGCACCCCCGTGCAGTAGTCTGCTTTACAGGTAAACAAAGTGACAGGATATCTACATTATACGCACGGTGAAAAATAAAAAATATTATTTCTACATTTTCCGTGAGCTTCCTGAGAGAGAGCAATATACCCACAGAATTAAATATTTTGTTTATCTGCTTTGGTTTGCTAGAAGTCTGATTAATACGAAATTGACGGCACATCGCGGAACTTATTAAGTGGGCAAAAGGAATTCCTAATACCTTATAGAGATAGGAAAAAAGTCGTGCGTCGCTTGCAGATTAATGTGAGTTCCAGCAAAGTGCTTCGATTGCCAAAATTCCTTCAGACTCGAAGAATTCAGATCATTGCGCACAAGTTTTATCCACAATGTTGACCCGTCCGATCATTATTAAAAAAAGTAGCAGGCGTACGAAAATTAGTTCAAATTGATGATTTCACATCCTCTCCTCGGCATTGCTCACTGTATAGTGCATACATTGAATCGAAGCCACGCATCGATGTGTGTTTTGGTGTGTGCGAAGTGATATCACAGCACGCACGCATCTCTCACTGGCTCTGGTGTCCTCTGATGACAGCTTATTGTTTGCCATTTCCAATAGCAAGCGATACACGAATTATCCATTCGAGAAGGAGCAAGTTGCCTAATTCTCTGATGTGCCATTTCGATATTAAGGTTACATACAATTCTTCCTTTCTAAAAAGAAAGGAAAACCGGAGCGCGCTCAGATAAATCTAGTTGTGTGGATATACCGGTACAGTATAAATGTAAAAAGCTTCATGTGTACAGGATATATGTAAATGAGTCCGCTAGAACTGCTTAGGACTATCTGTAATAAAACAATTCTGTGACAATTGATAATGACAATATAGCAATGTTAATACGATGTCTATATGACATTGAAACTGTAGAATGAGCGAAGCGAGTTCCACACCCCTCAATGAATAGACGAGTATTTACACTGAAGATATATTACCTTATAAATGACAGCCTAGATCGTCGGCGCATAGCGCCAGATGCAAATTTTTGCATCTGTGAATATCTCTATATTGATAGAGAGAATCCTATATGTAATCTCAGCTTATTTCATCAAGAATTGATGCTGCAATATACAATAGAAGTGAATATATACCGAAATCAGCCAAAAATATTCCAAACATTCAAATTTTAAAATAGCTCTCACGCCAGAAGTATTGTGCCAAGTTTATTGTCCTTCTGTCAAAAGTTGCATAATACGTACAAAGTAAGCTACCAGAAATCAGGTGGCCATTGGGGTGAAAAACGCTGCTAGTGTTGAATGTTGTTTCTGAGATAGCGTCCTCAAGAATTTTCTTGTTCCTAGATAACTAGAACCTTTTGTTTCGGCTATTGATCTAATGCATATGAGCACGTTCAATCCTTGAGTACAAGGCACCTCTTTTTGTGAGTTTGAAGAGAAAAATTGAACCTGCATAGCGCTCCCCATAAATTCATATAAGGCTCATCGTCATGTGATTGTGCTAATTTTCTCCTTCTCAACTATTGTCGTTTGATTCTTGGTGCTCCTTAAATCATCCTCTTCATCACGTAGCCCCCTCCAATTTCTTAGGAAATTTTGAAAGCCAGTTTGCAACTTAGCAATGAGAAAAAACAGTTCCGCTGTCACAATGATTCGTTTGTTGACTAATGGCTTTTCATTGATTGCAATGTTATGTGTTTTTTTCTATTACTTCCGTCGGCGTATTTCAATTGTATCTTATCTTGACTGCCTTGAAATTTGCTTTTGTTATATTGACTTCTGAGGTTAATTGTGATGCATTTAGTGCCCTAGATTCACGATTTCCATTACTGAGATATTCAAATATGCGCTTTTTAGATTACTATTAAGACATTAACCCCCGCCCGACTGCCTCTGTGCTGATCTCCATCTATCGCACCAAGTTTGACAAACCACTCATCAATCGAATTGGCATTGAAAGGGGATTCAGAAAAACAACATCATTTTAAAGGTCATCTCTGGGCTGTGGTGAAGTTCAAAGGTAAAAAAACGCCAATTTGTAACAAATTTCCATTAGATCACAATTTGAAATGGAAAATGACAACAAAAACTAATGGAACATGCAATAATCGAATGATCTGGTCAACGTGGTTAATAAAATGATGATTACATCAATCGTTATGAGATTACGTCATTGTCATTAGATGAAGTCAAAAGTCAAATAATTCAAAATTTCAGTTCAACTCAAGTAGTGCAAAAATTGCGTATTTTAGTAATTATAGTTTCTGTATGTGAAGAAACAGCTCAATTCTGTTTTTCATGGAGACACTAAGGCTAAAAGCAATATGATTCTGAAATGTCAATAATTGCTGATCACATGCACAACTAAGAAATAGAAAAATAACAAAAATCATTTCAAATTTCAAACATGCATACATAATAAGCAGATAAATTCAAAGCACTATATTGATAGAGAGAATCCTATATCTAATCTAAACTTATTTCATCAAGACTTGATGCCGCATTCTACATTAGAAGTGAATGTAAACCGAAATCAGCCAAAATATTCCAAACATTCAAATTTGAAATAGAGCTCACGCCTGAAGTACTGTGCAGAATTTATCTTACTTTTCTCAAAGGTTGGATGATACGTAGAAAGTAAGCTATTGGAAATCTGGTGGCCTTTTTTTAAAAGAAATTCAAACTAACTCTCTTTGAACTAATTAGCCACGGTACAGGGTACTTTGAATTATGACATTCAGTGCAATATCCTTTTCTGTATCTCTTGATAAAGGCGGGTGGCCGAAATATTGGGAATATAATTACACGATCGTAGAAAATTGTTTTTTTAATTGTTGAAATAAAGAAGTCCGACCGATGGAAACAAAATAACTGATTCAACTTACACCCGGATTATATCTTAAATAGCAATCTATAAGGAGCTTTATAGCGAAAATATGGTAAAATTTTAAAAGTGGAAAAATTGGCAACTTTAAACTTGTTATTAAAATTTCTAATTGCTATCTCTAACACGAATATGAATGAGTTACAGCAAGTGAATGAAACCACTATGTAATTTCACGCACTGTGCTAGGATTGCATTATAAAATTTGTAACTGAAATCCGCATATAATAAAGTACACATATAATAAAGTATAAAAAATGTAAGATAGTCCTGAAAAGGACTCATTAAGCGTTCACTGGGGTGGACAAACGGATTCTCAAAAGACAAGAACGAAAATATAAAAGTAAAACTGGACAAAAGAGCACTAAAACAAATATATAGAAGAATATTTACAATGGACTCATCAGCAAGATGACCAACTGCTTTCGTCTCGTTTCGGGTCCTTTGACATCTTGGACGAATGAGCAGTGGCGGACCCACTCCATAGGCGTACCCCATAAAACAAAATAAAAATAAAATACACAGAAATAACGGTACTCAAAATACTGTGGATGCACTCAAATCATACCACATTGGACGGACACTGCTTGAAAACAAGCCAAACATTAGCAGGAGTGAAAAATGCTTGCGAAGAAGTTTTCCCTGCATCTTCTTAAATCACATGAAAGATATCCTCTTTTTGTAAACAATTGGCATGTGATTTTAATCTTATCAACAACATAGCATAAATGTGAGCAAATACGTAAATATCTTAAAACTTGACCTGCAAAATTTGTACTACCCATATAGGAAGGAAGAAGAGTTTCAGTAAAGGTGAACAATACAACTTCAAAAGGGAAATCATGAACCTTGTGATACACTGATGAGTGGACTCCATCTTGAAAAACACTGATATTAACATCTAAATAAGGTACATATTTGTTGTTATTCCCGTTTCTTTCCACAATTAAATCATCCGGGTAGATTTGCATTAATAACCTGTCAAAATGCTGATAATTAGAGATGCATAAGTCGTCTATATGCTCGTATTGAATGACTCCTCGAATCTGCTTAAAAATAAGTCCGCCAAAAACCACATAAACTTCAGATATTATGAAACGAACAGCGTCTTTAAATTGCGCAAGATCAAAACAATGATAGCCATTATACATTCTCCTACAGAAAAAACAACGATTCCATCCGACACACAGATATTTTCAAATATAATCGAAAATAAATCAAACAGTTGGAACAGGTGACAAACAATATCATTTTGTCCAATATTGGTATGCAGCATCGAAAAATCGTAAACTTGAAACGAAAAAAATACAAGCACTGGCAAATAAAATAAATTGCAATGAATGTATTCTAACTACAGAATTAGATTGTTTAATCATATCACTTTGCTAGAAGTGCAAACTGATTCAAACAGATGGCACATGCAGGAATTTAATAAGTGGGCAAAAAGAAATTTTTAATACCTTACAGAGATAGGAAAAATAGTCGTGCGTCGCTTGCGGATTGCTCTGAATTCCTTCAAAATGCTCCGATTGCCACCATTCCTTCAGATTCGAAGAATTCAGATCATTGTGCAGAAGTTTTCTCGATAATGTTGGGGCCTCCGATCATTTAAAAAAAAGTTAGCGGGCGCATGATAAAACGTTCACAAACTTCTCTGCAGAACTTGACATCGTCTGTGACTCTGCTGCGTGATCCGGTTGATAACAGTCACTGAAACTTCTCACACTTTGGCGTGTTTAATGTTGAACTGGCTGCTCATTGTTCGATTGCTATGGTATTATGTCAGCAGATTGTGCCATTTCAATAACGTTGCATGTTCCAATGCTTCCCTTCTAGTCAAACGGATGAAGAGACGACCTGTCTAATTCTGTGAGTACAGGATGTCACACTCTATGCTACAATTGGTATACACTACGCAACATCGAAAAGTTTCCACCATAGAAATCTACATTTTTCAATCTGAATTCTTTGACTGACACAGCCCTGCGCATGGCAGCGAAGACCGCATGATGATCGCCTTTCACACATGTCGCGCGTTTTCATTTTGCCACGAGTAAATCGCGCGAGTTTGGTTTTTGACCAACCAATGATCTTTAACATCATGCCAAACTGAGAAAGCTTCTGAGTTCATCATAGAAATAGATTGTTTATCTGAAGTTGACTAGAATGGAAATTGACTCAAGGTCGCAGCACATCCGGGGGAACTAAGTTGGGGCATGAACCACCAATGAAAAGCTTCGATTTACTAATGTGACTGATTCTAACCCAATGAAACAGCCGTTTACAAGTGCATCTAAGTGAAAATGCGTGCGATTTTTGTGCCACTATTGTGTATTGCATGAAGCTTCATTTCCATTCTAGAGGTTTTATTGTTATCAATTTCTATGGAGTTCATCATAATGTGGCGATTAAAACGCATTCCGAATGGCTAAATTTCGTTCGGTAGAACCGATTTCATCTGGAATAATATCTTTGATTTCCAAAGTGCTGATATTCTCGAACTTCATGTAAATCAATCAATACTGTAACCAATGCGCGTGCTAACGACAATGACTGAAGTCAGTCATTGTCACCAATTTAGATTTTGACAGCTGTCTCTTTCTCAGCTGTCAGTGGTCAGAGTTTGGTGATCCACACACTAAACTGATCCTCAGAGTATGAAGAAGTTGATGGAGCTCACGACGTCCACCATGGAGAGAAATTCTTGCCTTTGCAATCCCCTTTCCTTTCAACAATGGACAACAGAGACAATTGGAAGGCAATGTCCATCGAAGACAGTCGCACAGTCGCGCGGATTCCACGGTAACATTACGGCTTATGGAGCCTTTCACACGTCGCGCGTTTTAAAATCGGCTAAATTGTCGGAAGAATTCTCCGGGAAATCGCGCGATTTTGAGCTTTGACTGACTAGAGATCTACAACATAGCGTCAATCTGAGAACATTTCTGAATGTAGTATGTTGCGGTGATTAAAACGCATTCCAAATTGCTCAATTTCGCTCAGTAGAACCGCTTCTATCACAAAAAATACATTTGAAGTTCTAAAGTGTTGAGGTCATTGACCTTCGCATGCGTCAAACAAGAGTGACTTCCATGCGCGTACAATCGACGAAAAATTTCAATTTCTTGCCACATTTTTAATCCGAATTTCATGAAAACTAACGGAATTTTCAGGAACTATAATGTTGTCATGCATGCGAAATTTTAGTTGATAGGACAATAATTATCATTTTCAAAATCTCGCAAAACGGACAAAATGTCCATCTGACCGAGACCACACTAGGTGACATGCCACGAACAATCACGTGTAATTCACGCGTAAACTACGCGCAATTACACATGACCCTAAACATCTGTGGCTATGCGTGACATTGCTGCAACATCTGTCGGCAGTCCTGTTATAAAGACTTTGCGTCTCATGTGTCTGCATGTATCAGAGACTAAGCAATGTGATAGGACCTCAATGTCATGCTCAGGGAAGACAGAACATGCATAGCGGTTCATCCGTGGTTCAAGCGGCAACGCAGACAACCGTAGACGACGGCAAACTATAAACGCTCGCCCGCGCGCATTCATAAACAGAGAATGAAACGGGTCAGGTAGTGTGACCCGTGACCCGCATAGTTTCAAATTTCCAGACCCGTGACCCGTTTGACCCGCGACCTGCAGATCCGCGGGTCTTTCCCGAGTCAGCAACAAAAGGCTCAGACTCGTGACCCGCAATTTGTCAAAAAACGTATATGAACTTTTATTTTTATTTCATCTATCTTATAGCGCGATCGATATACAGAGACTTTGTTAAAAGATTACTGATGTGAATGCACACTCACTTAGCAAATAGCCTACCAGTAATAATTTGATATTCGTATTGTACAAGCTATATTTCGAAATGACAGACCCCCAAACACGTTTTTGCTAGCTTATAGGCCTATCATTGTCTCCTCTACGTTTAAAAAGTTAACAAAAATATTTTATAGCATTCTGTTTTGTAAGGATTAATGCCTATTGATAATCAAAGTGAAATGGGGATCAAGTTAATGAGATATAATAATCAAATCAATATATTTAGACTGTTAATTTTTTCCTCTGGCATGCGACTGAACTGACCTTATAGTTTTTCATTTAGTTATGTTAATTCAATAAAATAAATAAGTTAACAAAGTCGAGGTTTATAGAAAATTAGTTGTTCAAGAATGGAAGTATTGTGAAATTTTCCGGCATAAATGCTATGCTACATGTATACATATTATGGCCTACCGTAATTCGCGTAATATTGAAAGCGATGGTGCATATACAGTAGTAAAAAAATTATTATTTTTCGGAGCACAGTCACCAGATCGGTGGAAATTATGATAAAACGATCATAAATTGAAGGAATTATTCAAATCAAATTGCAAGTAGATACGGTATATTATCGAATAGGATTACTGACAGAATGACAGAGTCAGAGGTTCTTATAATATTCAAGAGATACGCTAATGGTGTCCACCGCTTCGGGCTCCAGTTGATTTCGGATAGGACGCACAATAGATCTGCTATTGAATGCACTGAAGTGTCTTTCAGAATCTGATGAAGAATCTGGAATGACATATACAGAGTGAGCTATTCTCGCAAAAGTTGTCATTGCACTTTTCCTCTCATGTCAAAACTTCAACAGATCAAAGTTTTCGGAACAAGGTGATGTAATGGAGTTATGTTGATGCAACTGAGTCGTAATACTTACCGTTGTCGGACTTTCCTGAAATTCTAAGGAACGCTCACCCTGCTGGGATCTAAAACTTGAAAATATATCCAGCTTTCCACTTTTACTTCTCTTGGATTCAGGTTCTCGAAATACACTCCAAATCGACTTTTGGCAATGTCAGAGAGCTATTTTGCGCTAGGTTTCATGCAAGCAAGCACACGATTAATTGTTCTTGTTCATACTGATTATTCACTGTTTCATACGATCTCATTCTCATTCCTGATAGTGATAAATAAATCTATATTTGAGATTTTTGGAAGGACTTCACTGGCGGCAATGGTCGGCACTCAGAAGATAAAAAAAGGGTCTGACTGCAGACCCGTGACCCGGCTGACAAGCCAGGAAAACGCTAGATGGGTGACCCGTGACCCGTAGACCCGTTTCCATCTCTGTCCATAAACATTCCCCATGTTTTAACAGCATCAGATCACGTGATTTCTGAGTCTTAGTGCAGCGCGTGTGTACGCGGGTAGAAGAATAGAATGTCTTTAACCACGGATGTTTGGGGTGCTCCTTAATTGCGCGTGAATCACGCGTGGCATGTCACCTAGTGCACAAAATTATCGGTCAGAATACACCAGTAATATAGTACAAATACAGTAACTTGTAAAAGTACTCATTTGGTGTGGTCGCCACTTAGATTTTTGAGTTCAGCATGAAAAGTTGACTATACACGCAAATGTTCAAAGAAAACGAAGTTGAAAAGTTGAAAAGACAAAAATCTCCCAAAATGTTGTCATATAAAATCTATTTGCCATTATTGAAATGAAAACCCGAATTAATACGATTCAAGTAAGTTTTTTGAAGAGGAACCGGTCTTGTGATCAGATAGACTGAAAACAAAAAGCGCATAGAAAAATGTCACAGAATGCCTTTTATAGCAGGATGACTTATAGATGATACAATTGGCGAATTCTTAATCCTGTTCTGATAGATCAGGAAACATGTTTTTCATTTATCTATATTAATCAAATAATTATACAAACATAATGATTCACAAACAATACCTATTAACTTGAAACTCCTAAAAAATGATTAAGGAAGACTGACTGTTCAGTAAGACCTAAAACCTAGACAAAAAATGTATTGGATCTAGCAAGAGAAGTTCCTAGCTATTGGTACATCTTTGCGAATGACATCATTGTCTGCCACAGAATTAGACAGGTCGTCTCTTCTCTGTTTGACAAGAAAGGAAACATTGGGACATGTAGCGTTATTGAAATGGCACAATCTGCTGACATAATACCATAGCAATCGAACAGTGAGCAGCCAGTTCAACATTAAACACGCCAAATTGTGCAAAGTTTCAGTGATTGTTATCAACCGGATCACACAGCAAAGAGACACAGACGATGTCAAGTTCTGCAGAGAAGTTTGTGAACGTTTTTTCATGCGCCTGCTAACTTTTTTTTAAATGATCGGAGGTCCCAACATTATCGAGAAAACTTTATTGCAGTGATCTGAATTCTTCGAATGTGAAGGAATCGTGGCAATCGGAGCAATTCACAGGAATTCACAGCAATCCGTAAGCGACGCGCAACCATTTTTCCTATTTATGCAAGGTAATAGAAATTTCTTTTTGCCCACTTAGTACGGTTCCTGCATGTGCCATCTGTTTGAATCAGTTTGCACTTCTAGCAAAGTGATGCACCTAAGCAATCTAATTCTGTGTGGTCCGCATTCATCTGAAGGGCTTTTGGGCCTGCTATCCTATAAAGTGCCACTGTCGCTTCATCGCCCCACATGGCGTACGCTGTTACAGGTAACTAGTGATGGAAATTTTCCGGAAAGTTTGACGATTTGCGTCAGCGGATTTTTGAGCATTCCTTTGCAAGCAGTGACTTGTACTATAAATTGTTAGCATTTTTGGTTATCACGTAGACACCGTTTGGGATAACGTGAATCTTTGCTTTACAATAGGGGTATAATTTCATGCAATGTGAAAGATCTGGAGCAAAAATAATGTACTTTATTTTGGAGTTTGCTAATTGTTAGCTTCAAAGTTATAAAGCTTTATCATACAGCGTTGATCATAGTGATTCTCCATGTGTCTATGAACATGTGAAGTACAGTGTAGATTCTATAAGCACACACTTCGCGCAGCATTCCATGACCAAATTGGAATCTGAAATAAAAAAAAAGATCTGAAATAGACATGGAAAAGGTGCAGTTGGTACCAAAAGTTAACATACAGGGATGATAGAGAAGTTTTCGGACTTTGAATATTACATAGTCTCTTCAAACGACTATAATAAGTCTCCAAAACAAAGGAAAAACGTCAATCACCGAAAAAATATATTTCAAGAATGTATATGACTGATATTACTGACAGAAATTATTTGAAAGTAGTATGTAATATACATAATTTTTTCGCTAGATGACTTAAAGCTCTACATACGAAAGGCATACGAATGAGGACCAATTTGCATCGGGTTTCGCATATAAAACATACCAACAACTCGTATTTCAATGCTAAACAGCGAATCACAGATAGAATAGTTCGTATCTCTACATACCAATCGCATACGATAGTAAATGAGATGTCGTATGAAAAACATACCAGATCTCTGTAAACATCCGAGAATCTCGTATCAGATGTTAGTTTCAAATTGTATGCGAATTTGGTATATGTTTGTATGCAATTTTCGTATCCAGCGATTTGCATTGTACGGCCATAAGTATCCAATTTACTTTTGGTCTTTTGATAGCATTGAAGTCTTTCACTTTCAGATGCATTTCCTGATATTCCTTCTCCTTGGATTCCTCGGCGCTCATGGTGATGTTCTTTCACACAAGTTCAAAGCTGAGCAGAAAAACTATTGCTTGGAAGTAGGAGACAAAGTCTCATCTTCTTCTGCTGCATCAAAAATCAATTGCGCCGCACAGTGCAGCTCAACGCCTTCATGTTGTGGATTCATGCTTCGACAGAGCCCAACTCGCTGTCTCATTCTCAAAACTACTCGCCACAATGTAAGGCAGAGCTATTTCTCCGATGGTCGATGCGTTCTCTACCGTCGTATGAGCTGTAAAGCTGGCAAGTCGCAGTGTCCGCCATTCTACACAACCACTTTCCAATCCGCACCAGATCGGATGTTTTTCATCTCAAACGACTCAACACAACTATATAAAGCCAAGGAATACTGCTCAGACAAAGGCGGACGTATAGTTGAGCAATACCCACCGGCATTCATGAAAGAATTTATCAAAACCATGAAACAGGTTTTTGATCATCCAGATAGGCGGTATTGGCAATTTTGCATCGAAGTCCTGCAATTTTGGGATTGCTCAGTTTTCATGGGATTATTTGCACACATTAACGGTAGCTATTTCTGGCCAAATCAAAACACCCTCTACAATTCTGAACTTTATGAAAAGGAAATAACTGCAGATAATTTTAACGCTAGTATTAATTTCAGTTTAGGATATAGACCAATTTTACGCATTGCGCACACTTACCAAGATTTTTTACAAGAAGATCCCGATATCCGTATTTATCTTGTCTCAGTTACGTCAGAAAAGTCGATTGGCTATGCTTTAGCAGTGTGCGAATGTTCATTGTGAACGCAGGCTGATGGTCAGGGAGCTAATGACACCTTTCTAAATTCGCGTACAAAAGGACTTAATAGCATGGATTTGTAGATCTTGAAGCGCTGAATACGAAAGTCAAATTCTTGAGTGACAAAGCCAGTCACTTCCGGTTATAGGTACGGTTGAAGGATTATCATTGGAATTTAATGGGAAAATTCAAGAAATATCTATGGATTGTGAAACACTTGGCAATTTTCGTACATTTTCTTTTGCAGAAAAGAAACTATTTATCAGAATGCCATGAAATTTGAAACATGATTGAGTTCAGAACATCAACCTCTATATAAAAGTTGAAGTGAGTCACATGATTCAGTATTAGATGTTTGAGAGCCTCTACAAAATGAGTAAAATCGCCAAAATAAGGTCAGAGCATGAAATTTACTCATCTTGTAGAGGCTCTCAAACATCAAATACTGAATCATGTGACTCACTTCAACTTCTATATCGAAGTTGATGTTCTGAACTCAATCATGCTTCAAATTTCATGGCCTTCCGATAAATAGTTTATTTTCTGCAAAAGATTATGAACGAAAATTGCCAAGTGTTTCACAATCCATAGATATTTCTTGAATTTTCCTATTAGGTTCCAATGGGAATACTTCAACCTTACCTATAAGTCTGTTCTTGGACCGTTTTTGTTTGCTATCTATATGTCATCATACAAAACAATTTTTTCATCAGTTTGTAATGTGAAGTATGCAAATGATGTTTCCCTGATAATCCCTGTTTATACACTGTAAACTTTCACCTCCTAAAATCGAAGAAATCTGCATCCTAAAGCGCGACACACTAGAATTTTAGGAGGTTGCGTGAAATAGAATGCTGACATACTAAAGAGAACAATAACACTAGTGCGCTAGCCTCCTAAAACGCTTTGCTTTAGGATTTTTTTATTAGTTACGAATAGTGTCTCGCTTCAGTGTGTGATTTAGGAGGTGCTGGTTTAGAGTGTAATGATGTTGCAGATGATTTGTATTGCGTAAATGAGGAAATTGAACATTTTCGAAGTTGGTGTTCGCAAAACGGAATGTCAATAAATTTTGCCAAATCTAAAGTTCTGACTGTTAATTTTTCTCAAGTACCTGTTTCTCCAGTTCCAAATATGGCGAATATACATGCAATTAAGGTTTTGGGCTTAATTTTTAATGAAAAGCTGACATGGTCTGATCAGTTTGATTTCATTTTTAAAAAAGTGTCGCAAAGATTGTATATAATGCGTATTCTGAAACCTATTTTGTCTCATGATAAACTGATTCTTGTATATAAATCCATTATTCAATCTATTTTGGACTATGCCTCTCCTGTTTTTATTCATCCGGGCATTATTCTTGACTCAAAATGCATGAGTGTTGTGAAGCGAGCTTTTCGTATCATCCATGGTATAGATGTTAAAACATGCTAAGACTGTGATATCCTAAATTTTGTTCACCGTAGAAAGCAGCTCGCATTAAGACTTTTCAAAAATGCTCTATTTTGTGAAAATCATATCTTACATTATAGTGTTCCTGATATGTCTTCACACAGTGGACGAATAGTGTTGCCTCAGGTACGAACAACGCGAAGACAAAATGGCTTTACTTTTTCGTGTTCTATTCTGTATAATGAATCATTCAAGTGATGCACGGTGTTTGCAGTCTTTTGTTTTTCAATAAACGTTTATTCTATTCTATTCTATTCTATTCTATAACCGAAAGTGACTGGTTGTGACACTAAGGAATTCGATTTTTGAATTCAACGTTACAAGATCTACAAATCCATGCTATTAAGCCCTTTGTGCGCGAATTTAGGAAGAAAGTGTCAGTGGCTCCCGTCCTACCATCACTAACCTCACAGAATCTTCTAAAAATATACCAATTCTATCTACAAAAGTTTGCCAGCAATTCTTTTTTAATTTTGTTTCAATAACTCCATTTTCCCCTAAAAATAGCTTGGGGGTATGTCACACACACACACATCAAAATAACACTACCTATAATCAAAAACTCAGTTAGTGGTCACTTCACGACTTCTTCACGGTGCGATGAAAACAAGTTTTTGGCAACAGAAAATCGTCAAGTCCGAAACAAATTTTGTAGTAATCTAGAGAGTGTCTTGGCGACTTGTTTCTGCAAATTTTAAAATGTCCTGTTTCAGGACTTATTTAGATGAAGTAAAAAATTCCTGTAGAGGGCTTTTCAGAGGTTGAAAAGATGTTTTTTCTATTATTGTTATTCCTTGCCCTTTCCCAGAAGCAATTTGACAATATTCAAAACAAAATACACCGAATGAAAGCTCTTATGATGACGATTCAGAATATCATCATTGTTTGTTTTGATGTTCAAGGTCACAGTGAAAGTCAATTCTAAGGTCAGAAGGAAGAATTTTTACCAGGGTTATTACATCCTTCCCAATCTTAAAGTTTGAATTCAAAACTTGATAAGACCAAATGAAGGCATTCAAAGCGAAAATAGTGGAAAATTCGACAAATCTGTCGCAAATTCAAATTTTTGAAATTTCGACATTGTGACGAAAGTATTCAGTCGATGTCATTCATAATTGGTGGAAAGCTGTGGAATGCGTAGAAAATACGTTATCTTAAATTTGGAGTTCCTATCTTCCGTCGTTCAGGAACTAGACCACATTTTCGGTAGTGGGGTGGGCGAGCGCCCTTCCCTCTCCATTGGGGTGAAGTTTTACGCAGGATGGAACGTTGTGCTAGTAATCCAGATAATTTATGACATCAGATATTAGTATGGCCACACATATTTTAAAATGCAATAAGTCATATTGAAATTCATTCAGTTATGGAGACTTTGTCATTACTTTTCCCATCCTGGAGACGTAGGAAACTATGACTTTTCCATTCATGCACAACATTTCCGTTCATGGAGAAATATCTGTTTGCATTGCTGTTTGAAAAGTTGACTTTTATTCACCTGGATCTTGGATATCTATGCCTGGATACTCTAATAGAAAACAATCTATAAATATCTATTCTATCTGCAATGGCCGCAAAGAAATTAGATTATATCATAGAAATCGACAACAAAAACCTCTAGAACGGAGGTTAAGCTTGATGCAATACACAATAGTGGCACATAAATCGCACGCATTTTCACTTAGATACTCTTGTCAACGGCTGTATCATTGGGTCAGAATCAGTCACATGTGTAAATCAAAGCTTTTCATTGGATCTTCATGCCCCAACTTAGTTCCCCTGGATGTGCCGCGACCTTGAGTCAATTTCCATTCTAGCAAACTTCAGACAAACAATGTATTTCTATGGATTATACCTATATTAGTTATCCATGTTCATAGACATGTACAAGAAGAATGATTTGATTCATAGACATGCACAAGAAGAATGATTTGATTCATAGACATGCACAAGAAGAATGATTTGATTCATAGACATGCACAAGAAGAATGATTTGATTCATAGACATGCACAAGAAGAATGATTTGATTCATAGACAAGCACAAGAAGAATGATTTGATTCATAGACATGCACAAGAAGAATGATTTGATTCATAGACATGCACAAGAAGAATGATTTGATTCATAGACATGCACAAGAAGAATGATTTGATTCATAGACATGCACAACAAGAATGATTTGATTCATAGACATGCACAAGAAGAATGATTTGATTCATAGACATGCACAACAAGAATGATTTGATTCATAGACATGCACAAGAAGAATGATTTGATTCATAGACATGCACAAGAAGAATGATTTGATTCATAGACATGCACAAGAAGAATGATTTGATTCATAGACATGCACAAGAAGAATGATTTGATTCATAGACATGCACAAGAAGAATGATTTGATTCATAGACATGCACAGGAAGAATGATTTGATTCATAGACATGCACAAGAAGAATGATTTGATTCATAGACATGCACAAGAAGAATGATTTGATTCATAGACAAGCACAAGAGGAATGATTTGATTCATAGACATGCACAAGAAGAATGATTTGATTCATAGACATGCACAAGAAGAATGATTTGATTCATAGACATGCACAAGAAGAATGATTTGATTCATAGACATGCACAGGAAGAATGATTTGATTCATGGACATGTGCAAGAAGAATGATTTGATTCATAGACATGCACAAGAAGAATGATTTGATTCATAGACATGCACAGGAAGAATGATTTGATTCATAGACATGCACAAGAAGAATGATTTGATTCATAGACATGCACAAGAAGAATGATTTGATTCATAGACAAGCACAAGAGGAATGATTTGATTCATAGACATGCACAAGAAGAATGATTTGATTCATAGACATGCACAAGAAGAATGATTTGATTCATAGACATGCACAAGAAGAATGATTTGATTCATAGACATGCACAAGAAGAATGATTTGATTCATAGACATGCACAAGAAGAATGATTTGATTCATAGACATGCACAAGAAGAATGATTTGATTCATAGACATGCACAAGAAGAATGACTTGATTCATAGACATGCACAACAAGAATGATTTGATTCATAGACATGCACAAGAAGAATGACTTGATTCATAGACATCCACAAGAAGAATGATTTGATTCATAGACATGCACAAGAAGAATGATTTGATTCATAGACATGCACAAGAAGAATGATTTGATTCATAGACATGCACAAGAAGAATGATTTGATTCATAGACATGCACAAGAAGAATGATTTGATTCATAGACATGCACAAGAAGAATGATTTGATTCATAGACATGCACAAGAAGAATGATTTGATTCATAGACAAGCACAAGAAGAATGATTTGATTCATAGACAAGCACAAGAAGAATGATTTGATTCATAGACATGCACAAGAAGAATGATTTGATTCATAGACATGCACAAGAAGAATGATTTGATTCATAGACATGCACAAGAAGAATGATTTGATTCATAGACATGCACAAGAAGAATGATTTGATTCATAGACAAGCACAAGAAGAATGATTTGATTCATAGACATGCACAAGAAGAATGATTTGATTCATAGACATGTACAAGAAGAATGATTTGATTCATAGACATGCACAAGAAGAATGATTTGATTCATAGACATGCACAAGAAGAATGATTTGATTCATAGACATGCACAAGAAGAATGATTTGATTCATAGACATGCACAAGAAGAATGATTTGATTCATAGACATGCACAACAAGAATGATTTGATTCATAGACAAGCACAAGAAGAATGATTTGATTCATAGACATGCACAAGAAGAATGATTTGATTCATAGACATGCACAAGAAGAATGATTTGATTCATAGACATGACGAAGAAGAATGATTTGATTCATAGACATGCACAAGAAGAATGATTTGATTCATAGACATGCACAAGAAGAATGATTTGATTCATAGACATGCACAAGAAGAACGATTTGATTCATAGACATGCACAAGAAGAATGATTTGATTCATAGACATGCACACGAAGAATGATTTGATTCATAGACATGCACAAGAAGAATGATTTGATTCATAGACATGCACAAGAAGAATGATTTGATTCATAGACATGCACAAGAAGAATGATTTGATTCATAGACATGCACAAGAAGAATGATTTGATTCATAGACATGCACAAGAAGAATGATTTGATTCATAGACATGCACAAGAAGAATGATTTGATTCATAGACATGCACAAGAAGAATGATTTGATTCATAGACATGCACAAGAAGAATGATTTGATTCATAGACATGCACAAGAAGAATGATTTGATTCATAGACATACACAAGAAGAATGATTTGATTCATAGACAATCACAAGAAGAATGATTTGATTCATAGACATGCACAAGAAGAATGATTTGATTCATAGACATGCACAAGAAGAATGATTTGATTCATAGACATGCACAAGAAGAATGATTTGATTCATAGACATGCACAAGAAGAATGATTTGATTCATAGACATGCACAAGAAGAATGATTTGATTCATAGACATGCACAAGAAGAATGATTTGATTCATAGACATGCACAAGAAGAATGATTTGATTCATAGACATGCACAAGAAGAATGATTTGATTCATAGACATGCACAAGAAGAATGATTTGATTCATAGACATGCACAAGAAGAATGATTTGATTCATAGACATGCACAAGAAGAATGATTTGATTCATAGACATGCACAAGAAGAATGATTTGATTCATAGACAAGCACAAGAAGAATGATTTGATTCATAGACATGCACAAGAAGAATGATTTGATTCATAGACATGCACAAGAAGAATGATTTGATTCATAGATATGCACAAGAAGAATGATTTGATTCATAGACATGCACAAGAAGAATGATTTGATTCATAGACATGCACAAGAAGAATGATTTGATTCATAGACATGACGAAGAAGAATGATTTGATTCATAGACATGCACACGAAGAATGATTTGATTCATAGACATGCACAAGAAGAATGATTTGATTCATAGACAAGCACAAGAAGAATGATTTGATTCATAGACATGCACAAGAAGAATGATTTGATTCATAGACATGCAAAAGAAAAAATTATATTCCTTTATTGTAAAAGTACCTTTTCCTTCCTCGAACATCTTGTCGAGCATCCATCGCTTCGCTCTCTCGGCTCAACAAGATTTCCTTTGACAGAGAAGCTGTAGTTTTCCAATTTCAGGAAAATAATCAGAAATATGCTGTCCAAAAGTGAAGCCCTCCACAGGAATTTCTTTATTTCATGTAAATAAGTCCTGAAAGTGAACGAAGAGGAGTTTGAAATGGATTTCATATTTGAGGTTTTTTTTTGAAATGATTGCAAAACTTAAATTTGAATTCAAAATTTCAAAAAGATTGGAAATGTGTTGTAAAAAGAAAGCTCTCTACAGATTATTTTGTAATTTGCTGTAACAAGCCTCCATGACACTGTAGATTAATGTAAATTTGGTTTCGTACTTGGTGATTTTTGTTCCCAAAAACTTAATTGCCTTCATCGCAATCTCTTGACGCGTCCTCAACAATTTACCGCCATTATAATCTGTCCCTCTTCTTCTCTTTCCAAGTCCTCCATCTCTTTTTCTGTGTGTTCCAGGTCTCTCTTGATACTGTCCTTCCAGCGAATCCTTGTCCGTCCCCTTCTTCTTGTCATCGTGTCATCCACCTCTTCTTCTGTGTGTTCCAGGTCTCTCTTGATGCAGTCCTTCCAACGAATCCTTGGCCAAGTTTATTGAAATTAGGAAGAAAAATGTAAACCTGACATGTTTCGACTGGTCTTGTCAAAGGTAACCCAGCATGTGAAATTACATTGAAAGATAGACATTTTTTAAGAAGGAGAAAGTTGAGATACAGGTCAACACGCGATAGCAGCGGCAGACTGTGAGTCACCCGATTACCATGGCAAGCGAAGATTAATCACATGGTCCTTTTGCTTGCACAGGTTGGGATTATCACGTCTAATAAACAATGCCTCGAGGATACGTAAAATGCGGTCATTGTAAGCGTGGCATACAATCTCAAACTTGCTGATAGGGTCATTCGGAACACTACAGCAACTGAGCACATGTTCAGTAATTGCAGAGCGAGAAATTCCTAACTAACCATTTAAGAACCACCTGGGTATGTGCTCCCGCGCTCGAACTGTCAGGGGTCGCGACGTCCGTCCAATATAGTCACATGTTCCACATGTCAGGTTTACATTTTTCTTCCTAATTTCAATAAACTTTACTATGACTTCGAAAGCATTCTGTGCGCTTTTTATTTATAAAATTACAAACAGGCACAATTGTTTCAATCCTTGGCCGTCCCCTTCTTCTTGTCATCGTGTCATCCATCTCGAATGTATGTCAAGACTTTCTACAGACTGAGTTATGTAATGATCTCGAATTACTTAAGGCCATCGATGACTCAATCAACCAAGTCGCTTCTGTGTTGCATTCCCTTGATTGACTTATTTAAATTCCACAAGATGTCCAAATTTGTCGTGAATCAGACTTTAAAGCGATGCGTTGCGAAGTATCAACGTTTACGTGATGCCTGTGCACCCATCTTTCCTGAGGATATGGAGAAAAGGATAATCAACTTATCCTCCCTTACGCTTTCGACTACACAAAAGCAAGCACTTTGCTTGGGTTGAACTTTTGTGTTCCACCCAGACGGACTGAGCAGATTCGTATCAATGCCGAGTTTGAGAGTCTTTTCCAGCAACTTCAAGATGTGTGTCATTCTACTTCGGAATATCTATCTGTGTTCAAGGCAAAACTAGTTTCTCTAGCATCGACGTATGGTAGTGCAAGGATTGAGAGGAGTTGTCTTCTACCGTGTCACATCGACGAGTTGATCGACCTTAAGAAAAATCCCAACATCGTTATCTTGAAACCGGATAAAGGATCTGGTGTAGTGATAATGGATAAACATGACTATGTTGATAAAGTGAACTCAATTCTATCTGATCAGACGAAGTTCCAAGTTGATCAATGCAAGAAAGACCAGTCAGCTAATATAGCCAAGAGTATTTCTGACACATTACTCAAGCTCAAGAGAAAGCAGGTGATTTCGGATTACACTTACAAGGAACTGACGACTTCATCCAATGGTATCCCACGCCTCTACGGTCTTCCCAAGACGCACAAGTCTAATGTGCCTGTTCGTCCTATCTTATTGATGACAAAGACTGTTTATGAGAACGTCTCAAAATGGTTGGCATCTTTACTCAAACCTGTTGAGAGGTGTTTCTCGAATTTCTGTGTTAAGGATTCGTTCACTTTTGCAGAAAGCATTCGTGGTATTGATTCATCTGCCACGTCTATGATGTCTTTTGACGTTAGTGCCCTTTTCACTAATGTTCCCGTGAGTGAGACTATCCGGCTCATTGTTGACACGGTAAGAAAGTGTCCTAACCTTTGTGGAATCCCTGCCGATATTCTGAGTGAGCTTCTTTACAAGTGTTCTAGCAATGTGCAATTTTTATTTGACGGTCAGTTTTACCGTCAGGTAGACGGTGTAGCCATGGGCAGTGCTCTCGGCCCTCTCTTTGCCAACATTTTCATGGGAAACCTTGAGAGTAGTTTGTCTAGTCATATTGATTCCTTGTGTCATGTGTATTATCGTTATGTTGACGACACGTTCGCTCTTGTGAGGAGCAGGAAGGCAGGAGAATCTTTATTTGACATTTTCAATAGTTTTCATCCTCATATAAATTTTACTTATGAATGTGAAGAGCAGGGCAGACTACCGTTTCTTGATGTTTCTATACAACGCATGCCTGACGGGAAACTGTGTACCACAGTGCACCGTAAACCAACTTTTTCAGGTGTTTACATGAGTTTTCACAGTTTCGTGCCCATTGCCTATAAAAGAGGCCTTGTCCGTTCTCTATTTATTCGTGCGCTTCGTATTTGTTCTGATAAAATGTTAGACCAAGAATTCAATACCATTCGTGCTATTTTTAAGTCTAATGCTTATCCTGAGCACTTCATCGATCAATATAAAGTCACTGAGATTAATAATGTTTCTGTTGCCACCGCTGAAAGAAAGGCTGTTTATGTCAACTTGCCTTTCTATGGTGACAAATCTAGTCTTTTCATTCGCAAATCGATCGATGAACTGCTGGCCAAGTTTGCTCCTGCTGCAAAACACATAATTATTTTTAAGACCAACTGTATTCCTCTTGCTTCTCCTAAAGATCGTCTGCCAGTGGCCGCCACGTCTTCTGTTATTTATTCTTTTCGTTGTGGTTGTGGATCAACCTATATTGGACGGACGTCGCGACCCCTGACAGTTCGAGCGCGGGAGCACATACCCAGGTGGTTCTTAAATGGTCAGTTAGGAATTTCTCGCTCTGCAATTACTGAACATGTGCTCAGTTGCTGTAGTGTTCCGAATGACCCTATCAGCAAGTTTGAAATTGTATGCCACGCTTACAATGACCGCATTTTACGTATCCTCGAGGCATTGTTTATTAGACGTGATAATCACAACCTGTGCAAGCAAAAGGACCATGTGATTAATCTTCGCTTGCCATGGTAATCGGGTGACTCACAGTCTGCCGCTGCTATCGCGTGTTGACCTGTATCTCAACTTTCTCCTTCTTAAAAAATGTCTATCTTTCAATGTAGTTTCACATGCTGGGTTACCTTTGACAAGACCAGTCGAAACATGTCAGGTTTACATTTTTCTTCCTAATTTCAATAAACTTTATTATGACTTCGAAAGCATTCTGTGCGCTTTTTATTTATAAAATTACAAACAGGCACAATTGTTTCAATCCTTGGCCGTCCCCTTCTTCTTGTCATCGTGTCATCCATCTCTTCTTCTTGTTTCACTACCCTTTCGTCTGCCATCCTTACCACAGTGTCTTCTCCATCATTTTCTTCATTCCCATCATCCATCAGCTCCGGCATTCTTCGTTTCTCCACCAACCTTGCTCCACAGATGCGCCATATCCAGCCATTTTCACACACTTGCAACATCTTTCGCTGCCGCTCGGTTAGTGCTGCCATCGTCGCTAATCCGTATGTCAATACTGGCAAGGCACATGTTTCCAAAACCTTTCCTCGCATCCTCTCACCAATTTTTCTGTTCGCCAGCAATCCTGACATTTTCCTGTGTGCCGCAGGTCAGCCTTTTGAAGTGGTTCTTGTCTTCTAAATTTTGTGCCAAGATGTAGGTCTGTTGTCATGCTCTACACATTATTCAATTGGTCTTCGTCTGTTCTAACCGAATATGTCTATCACTGGAAGTCACATGCAAGATTTTTGACATAAAAATTCACTTGAAATGAAATTCAAAGACACTCTCCCTTCTTGTATGTCCTCACAAAAAGGCATTTTTTGGGATTGCTGTACAACAAAGAAACATAGCATATATTTAAGCGGACTCAAGGAACCCCTATCACCTTTGAATTAAAGAATTTTTCATGAAGATTACTCGAACAGCAGAATATTTACTTTGAATGTATTATAACCCAAATATATCAAATTAGATTTTTAATTCATATATCAATAATTCTTTAGTAAATACAAACCGAATTTTGGAATCAATTAAAGGACCTTCTTTGGAATCTGTCGGCCACTATTTTATTAACTTCAACATAATATATTTTTAAGAAAACTAAAGCTCAATTACATGAAGCTGCATGTGATGCGCATTTGAACATGTTCCATCATTATGTAATAAGCCACTCAGCTATAAAAACGCACTTCAACCACACGATTGGTCATTCTACACTGTAAACTGTAGGGCACTAACTTAAGCACGAAGCCAAAATTTCGTGCTAGTTAGCGCCGAGTTAGTGCCTTTCTAGTGCCTCGAGGCACCAGTAGGCGCCACTAGACACTAATAGGCACCAAACCAAATATTTGTTTATCCAATGAAATCGAAGGAAAATTCATTGGCCACGAACTCGCACTATAAACTTTGTGCCTACTCGTGCCTTGTGTTGGTTAGAATTGATGCCCAAATTTCGTGCCTACTTCAAGCGAAATTTCGTGCCCTAGAGTTTACAGTGTATGATAAAACTGAGCTATCATCAACTTTGATACAGACCTACCGTAAATGTCTATCTGATAGCTGGTTTAATTAACTTTTTAAACTGTGCTTTGATTACCTATGGCTTCCTTGTGAATTTAATCCATTAACCTAGATGTAATACATATTGTGTTAATCAGAATTTTGTATATATAATTTTGCGTGAAATGAAGCAAATAATTCATGAAAAAATGCAACGCATGAAACCAATGCCTGTATAACGCTTATGCTATTAAATTGATAGCCTACAACAATCCGTAGATAACTTGCTTCATATAGCCTCTTGCCTTGAAAGTTAAAACTTCGGCCTATATTGTTTATTCTACCATTAGGCTACATGTATTAGAAATAGAAAGATATCGGTAGCTTTTAATGCAGTGACATTCGTTGATGATTGCTTCTTACAATTAGTAAAAATATCGTAATATCTACATTTATGCTATTTTCATCTTATGCGAGGCTGTCGATAGGATTTATGTTTAGGAATCAAGACACATTGAAATAACTATTCATCGCGTAAGCTTGTAGTCTTTTTTGTAGTGTTTTGCAGCACCATTAATCATTTAAGTTCATTGCTAGAGTCAGAGATAGTTTAATCATATGTTGAATACATTTATTAAGTCAATGATTGCAAGCAATTCATATTATGATTTCATTACACCTTAAGTATAGTTGAATGACAAAATTATATATACAGTAAAAGTATATAAGCCAAAAATTGATTACAGGTAATTACAAGACAAGAATGCACTGTATCTATGAATACTTTATTAGCATTGCGAGGCCTACAGAGCAACACTAAATAGGCTTATGATCAAACAAAGAGAAGCATGAAATTGTCTATAACATTACTGCAAAAGAAAATTTTTTACTGCACCTGCCGCAGGACTGATGCGCCCATTTGTTGTAAGGAATGTAGCTTAGTCATGCATGTTGTTCTAATTAGGAAATTATTAGGCTGTAGACGTAAACAAGATTGATGATAATAACCCCAGAGACAACCTATGCCGACAATTAAAACTTTTAGATGAATATTGATATGGCTTCAATACCGCAATAACAAATTCATGTAATAAATAGTAATTAATATGAACATTAGATACATATTGATGGGATAGCAATATATACAACATGGTATTGTTCAAAATATCTTCATGCAATTTTAAATCTCAATCAAAATTCCAAACATGTTCTGGAAATTGTTGTTCCACTTCACTAGAGAAATAGCCACTCTTGGGTCAAGTCTTGGGGGTACCCAAGCCCAAGATTAGACCCAACCTTGCCGGTGGGCAGATTCTAAAGAAGATCCCAATTAATTAATGATCATGCAAGTAAATACATTTTGGAATTGTTGTTACCGTTCGGCATGGTAGATTATTGTCAGGCATTCACAAAGGGGGTACGTACTGCATGCAGTCACTGACTGCAGAGCTACAGGCAAGCTGTGATTGGACACAATCATTTATACTCCGTAAAATTTTAAAATTTCCAGGGTGTTATTATTTGTTTTGGAATATCTTAAATTGAATGTTAATTATTTTAGTATTTAGATAGAAGGTAGTTTTATGATAACCGAAGAGCAATCAAGTTATGACAAGTTTTTTAAACTTCAAAAGAGTCATTAAAAATTGAAATGCTTTCTTCGATATTGTGTATACTTTCAATTATATTTAAATTGACATGTAAAATATGCCCGATATTCGAATATTCGCCCATCATCTACGAGTATTCGAATACTGATATTTTTCGAATGGACAAGCACTAATTCAAACGAAGCTTTACATTTAAAATGGCCAAATACGGTAGTCTTGAAACCAAATACTTTAAAATCAAAAATCTCCTAACTCAAAATTCATTGATATTGGATCATTTTTCTTGAAAATGACATATTTTATCTTTCACATAAGACCATCTCAGAAACTCGGCGACATCTCCTAACAGAAATTATATTGTGATTCAGCACACATCATGTATGTATCTTACAAGAGCCAAATGCAGCTACCAGAAGTAGAAGAAATCAATTTTCCGATAACTTTTTTAGTCGACAACACTTTTGCTGGATTGCCACAAAATATATATTCAGGGATGCGGGACGGAGCGACCATTGGAGCGGGGCGCAGCTGGAGAGGGAGCAAAACCTAGTGAAATGAGTAGGGCAGCAAAGATTGCTTAAGCAAATAAAACACTTTTTTGATTACTTAACTTGACTTACACGTACATTTGCACATAAAGCAGAGAGGGTAATATTGCCCTTTTTATGAAATTGCAGCCTGTTGTCAATGTGGTTTATTTCTCGTCCACATTCGACTGTTATTTAATTAAAACTAATAGTTATAGACCCTAATTTGCCGCAATTCATCAAACAACAAGTGTAGGCAGAAAACTCAATATATAAATCATCTTGCAGGTGGAAAGTATCAAAATGAATATTCGTAAAAAACGAATTATTTATGCAATGAACATTCGCACTCTACAAGCTTTGAATCACATAATGATAATGCGTCAATGAGCAAATCTACATGCCACCATTTGATAAATTGAAGGACTACTCTGCCACTGGTCTATCGAGTCAACAATTTCTGACAGACATTAGCCATATCTTCGAATCGCATGAAAGGGGCTAGACAATACTTAATGTTGCCTCGTAACCGCTTGCACGAAACATCATCACCAGATTAATCAGGACTTTGTGGTCGGCGAAATTTCCTTGCGATTCCACGATTGGCCTGCCACATTTTACCAGTGCAGTGAAATCTCGATTTCAATGTGCTTTACAGTGACTTGACTTCACTTCTGTTACTAATGTGAGTACAATGAATACATTCACTGAAATTCGTGTCTTATTCTTTGATATGTTTGTAGTTATTCATATGATTCAATGTGTTTTACAGCAGTGAAAAGGATTTTTCAATGTTATACAATGAAGGAACTTGACTTTCTTCTGTTACTTAGCACCTAATGTGAGTGCAGTGCTGAAGTTCGTGTCTTATTCTTCTGATATGTTTGTAGTTATTCATATGATTCAATGTGTTTTACAGCAGTGAAAAGGATTTTTCAATGTTATACAATGAAGGAACTTGACTTTCTTCTGTTACTTAGCACCTAATGTGAGTGCAGTGCTGAAGTTCGTGTCTTATTCTTCTGATGTGTTTGTAGTTATTCATATGATTCAATGTGTTTTACAGCAGTGAAAAGGATTTTTCAATGTTATACAATTAAGGAACTTGACTTGACTTGACTTCTGTTACTAATGTGAGTGCATTGCTGAAGTTCGTGTATTGTTCTTCTGATGTGTTTGTAGTTATTCATATGCTTCAAAATATACAGTGATGTGCATTAAATTAGAATTTTTTTCATTTTCTAAAGGAAAACAACACACAACTGATGTGTTCATTCAATATCACTCTAAGAAATCTGAAAATAAGCCAGAATATGTAATAAGATGCACTGATATTTTGTAGGGCCACCTTTTTCCTACAGAACAACTGCGATTCGCTTCGGTATGCTTATCGCAAGTTTCTCCAGGTAATCTTGTGAGATATGGTGATGCCAAATGTTAATGATTACAGCGATCAATTCTGATTTCCCTCGCGGATATCTCATTCCTGCGCGCTTCTTTAGATAAGTCCACATGTTTTCCATAGGATAAAGGTCAGGGCTGCTAGTTGATGAAATTGCCAAAAATTGTATTGTACAAATTGCGGCATTTTTCTTGTAATTTATTGCAATTTATTACAATTTATTGTAATCCAATTGAGCAATTAATTACAATATTTTCATATTTTCACACAATAATTGTAATTAGTACACAATTTCCCACAACAAAGGTAATCGATTTGCCAATTTCTTACAATTTTTCTTATTGATCCTTGGTTCTTCCACGATTTGCATAAACCACTGATGTATTTAGTGTAAAAACTAGTACAGCCGAGAGATTTGTCAGATGCCATTCAACGTTTCTTTATTGCATGGATGTTCTCGAATCACTAGATACCCTGGAATTCATGCAGTGGAGAAAACTAATAGTTAAGTTACAAAATCTAATATTTGAACAATAATAATGCACACATCCGAAACAGGAACAAGGGCAGGACTAAAAAAACGAGATGATTTATATAATATTAGACAAGTCGATGATGAAAATTAGTCAAGTATATGGTTTTTGTATAATATCTATCTGACATCTATAGAATTTATCAAATTAGTTATTATACTTGTTTAACATTCATCAAAGCTATCAAATGAATTCTGCACTCATTATCATTGAATATTTTCTTATATAGAATGGATGCGAGTCATTTCGGATCGAATTCGATGTCGCGTCCCACCACTCCTAAATTAACTAGTAAATTTTAGTTGTGACAATAAAAGACAAAATTGAAGCACTGCACTTCATAAAACTGCAATAAGAAATATTTGTCTGGTGCGAACATCTTGCCTCTGAATTTCAAATTTCATTTTACACATCCATTATCCATATCAACTAACTCGATGTTTTATTCATTTAAATGTAGCAGGCTACATGTGAATCGAATTCAGAAAAGAGCAATGTATAATTTACAATTTTACTTGAGGTTTTATTCAAGACATATTATATGTTGTTGCTGCATGATATACAACAGATCTTACATCAAAGTATAACAGTTTCTAAAACTCTCATGCAAATACACATGCACTTCACGCATGCCCTTATATCAACAATTTTCTCTTTAGTAGGCCTATTTTGCTCTGTAAAACGACTATCTTGCTTATGTGTATGCTCAATAGTTCATGTCGTCATGAAATAAGTCACCAAATGTGGCATGTTTTGAAACACTTGTCGCACAATGCCAGACCGCTTTTTTCGCATTTCTTTCGTGAAAGATCTTGACCCAAAGCGCAGCAGCTTCATAGATGTGCCAATGGTTTATAGGCCGCATTGACACCGATAAATTCTGACATCCGGCTTCTCCAATGCAATTGCTTTTTATCATTGTTGGATTTTATAATCGTCTTCCTCATCTAGAATATCATCGTTACCTTCAGTGGGCGCCATCCTACATCACAAGAGACGAAAAATAATCAAATGTTGTGTCTTCAAAAAATTAACATGCTTGTTTACACAAAGATTAGAGAGTTATAGTAATAGCAGCTACGAAGCTTCTTGAGCAAGTAGTGGTTCAAGTGTGATCAGAGTGTGTCCATCGTTTTCAAACCATGATTACAAGCATAGAGTAGGTATATTAGGTAGAGTGGTAACTCCGCATTTATTAAATCCCCAATGTGTAGGCTATACACTTTCGATTTTATTAAATGAACTCGAGGTGAATACAATTGGGCATTGTCACCAAATTACAACGGAATTGAGTGATCATGACAGTAATGCAGAAGGAATGATGTTATTTCACAGATTCTCATGACTGCCTTGAAGGTTTAATGTTTGTTAAATTAGCAATTCGATGGGTTCCTATTGCTTTGATGCTCAACCTCAGGAGTATTTTCTCTAGCGTGATCATATCACATGCAACCTGCCACTGGTAGATCAAAATCACTTAATCAAAGACAATGATTTCAGTTAACTTTGAAAGATGTAAATGGGTCCACATCACTATTCAGATTCTAGAAACAAAGTATGAATTTAGTGAATCATAAATGCTGGTGAAAATTGAATTAAAAACATGAAATTTCAGCCAAGAAAGCACGAATAATCTCGCGACTTTTTCATGAAGACTTTCATTATAATACAATTCATGAAATTCCCTTGATAATCAGCTTGATTTCCGCTTAGTTAGGATGCTTATTTGCAAATATTCATTCCTTTTGATATCCAACTTGTTTCATACTACTTATATAGGAGAGTCATCTCGGTAGTATATAAATTGGTAAATTTTGACTTTTTTCAAAAATGCTGAAATAATTTTTTGGACAGCAGGAACGTAATCTCCGCAAAAAGCGGAATCTTTTGATAGAAAAATTTTCACTGTATACAGATACTTTTCTTGAGTCGACACTCTACCTATATATCCCTACTCTATGGTTAAAAGACAGAAGAAAAGTATCTAACAACTAACGGGGGACAGTTGGCAGCCCGACTAGCGTGTATAAATTTTCTACGATGATATTTCAAAACCTTCAAATTGATCTCCTGAAAAATTGCGAAAGTGTGGCTTATCCCCTTATTTGCCCAAGGCCTTCATATTTAGAATGCGAAATTAGAATGAATTAATTGTTGGCTATCGCATACATACAGTCTTAGGGGTGCGAACTGCGAAGATAACTGCGAAGATATGATATATAATGAAATATATAAAAATTCAATAGCCACAAATGCTACAAAAACACATGTAAGCTCACAGCAAAAACAATATGTACGAATTTTCAATGCGCGGTATTGTCATGTCCAGAATGGCATTAAATTTTTGAAATAGTCTGTGAATTGAGTAGAATTTCGATAAAAGATAGCTTCTTGCTCTTATCATGAAGTTCTCCCAATATTCAAATCAAATTATTAATTTTTACAACTTGATATAATTTATATATTAATAATATATTTATATAATAAAATATATAATAAATATAATGAATAAAATATTAAAATATAGAATAAATAATAAATAGCAAAATAGGATTTATATATGTAAACTGTAGGGCACTAATTTAGGTACGAAGTCCAAATTTTGTGCCAGCTAGCGCCTAGTTAGTGCCTTTCTAGTGCCTCGAGGCACCAGTAGGCGCCCTTAGACACTAATAGGCACCAAACTAAATATTTGTTTATCCAATGAAATCGAAGGAAAAATCAACGGGCTCGAACTCATCACTATGAACTTCGTGTCTACTCGTGTCTTGTGTTGGTTAGAATTGATGCCTAAATTTCGTGCCTAATTCAAGCGAAATTTCGTGCCCTAGAGTTTACAGTATATATGATTTAAAATTAATATTTGCAGCATTGATAGAAAACCCAACAAGTTTTGTGTCACTTACCCAAGGTCGACCCAAAACCTAAGGTCAAACCTTGTTTATGATTCATTAACCTCTACCAAACAGCTCTATGTCAATACAAAGATTTTGGCTAAATTTCTATTGCCTTTGGAAGACATCAGAATTGAATGCGGGACGGGACTGCTTTTGCGTGACTGCGTTCATAAAAAGTCAATTAAAAAAATAAGATCACTGATTTCTAATCTTTCAAACATAAGCTTAATTGTATGAACAGGAAGTCAACAACCTACCGGAAATCTACAATTATAAAATATGTTTCAAAATTATTAATACGGGCGTTCATAACGTTCATAATGAGTACTGGACTAATTTCAGTAAGTCTAAAGTCAGTCGCAACTACAGAATGAAAAAGAGAACTAATTAAATTTTTTTATCATGATTGGATGAAAAACAGGAAATTGACACCAATAATAATTCTACACTTCTGTGAGGTGTGGATTTTCTGAACGTCAAGTCGATCTCAATCACAATGTCCCGATTCTGAATTTTTGCAGAATTCACGCCTCGACAATTTATAGGTTGCCAATAGGTTGCTATGGCAACCTATGACAGCTTTCGCTACCGAAGAAAATGCTACGTAGCTGCTACGTTGCAGTTGCGTATCACAGACACGCTACCTACTGCAACCAATGCTACCATCTGCTACGTCCCCTTAGGTGCTACGTAGCATTGTTGGCCGGGTGTCCACCATTTTTTGCTATTTTTTCAAAGAATCGATTTCCTTTTCAATGAGATAGATTCTTCAGTGCATCTTCCTGTACTTTTAGCATTTTCTTTTTCTGGTCGATCAAAAGTGCAATTTTAGCTTGCTTAGTTTCAGTTTCTTTCTCGAAATCGAGAAGACGATTATTCGACCCTTTTGCCACTTCGAATGACGAATACATGTCCTTATTTTGTGAGTTTTTTTCTTCCGCCAATGATCTGGTTTGATCATCGCTTGTAGGCACGACTTGTAGGACCAGCAGTATTGACCCAATGCGCAAAGTCAGGACTCTATTGGTGGTGTGGCGCTAGAAGCTTGCATGAGGTAATGAAGTCATCTCCGAATGGCAAGTAATCCAAAAGTTCAGCGGTGCCTTTCTCTGAGAAAGTGTGTACTTGTTTTAGTACGGTTCACTGATCGGTGGCTGAAAGAGCATTAAACGATTTCCGACCATCTGATCCCGATTAGATGTTGTACGCACCTAACCAAATAGTTTCATCTTTTATATCGATCTTCCAAACAGGTTTCGATAGTCTGGTCGGCTTAACACATCGCAGAAGCCACTTTTCGAGAAGATTTATCATAGAGGCACTTTCCCATAATTATATGCTTTGACAACAACAATAAAATCGTTAATACACTAGGTGACATGCCACGCGCAATTCACGGTACATCAAATTATCACGACGCCACTGATAATTTTCTTAATTACAGTAGCGATATCAAATCTGCGAGTTTATCTCGAATCTTCAGTAATTCATTCATTTGATTTATGTAATGTAATGTTCATACCTAACAGTTTATATCCCAATCGGTGACTTGAGAAGAATAAATCAATAAGTAAGCGGAATCGATGAACAACCTTTATGTCGACTATGGTCGACTCTGGTAGATGAACGTCATCTTTGACACAATTCATGAAAATTAGGATTTTTCTCCTTACAAGTGTGAAAATCACTTCCTATCAGTATCTGATCCTCTCTGTGTTGTTAACTTGTCATTGTACTCTGAGCTGGCTGAAATACTTCACTGCATCAACAATTGAACTCATACAGTTGACCTCGGGAAGTTTGCGGTGAAATTCAAACCGATAAGATTTTCACAGGTTACGCAATTACCTAAGCGAGGAGTAGTCTGACAAGATGGATTGCTCGCTAAGATGTCTTCACGCTCCCTTATCATCAGTGAAGTGCTTCGCGTGTAATTTATCAGAAGTACTTCTGCAATGACTGAAATAACATCATCACTGACCAGACATAAGATAACCTGACACAGAATTAGATTCATCTGCGCGCGCTTCGGTTTCCTAGAAAGGAAGAGTGATATGCAACCTTAATATCGAAATGGCACATCACAGAATTAGACAACTTGCTCCTTCTCGAATGGATAATTCGTGTATCGCTTGCTATTGGAAATGGCAAACAATAAGCTGTCAGCAGACGACACCAGAGCCAGTGAGAGATGCGTGCGTGCTGTGATATCACTTCGCACACACCAAAACACACATCGCTTTCTTGGCTAGCAGTCGATTCATTACACTATACAGTGAGCAACGCCGAGGAGAGGATGTGAAATCATCAAGTGAACTAATTTCCGTACGCCTGCTACTTTCTTTAATAATGATCGGAAGGGACAACATTATGGAGAAAACTTGTGCGCAATGATCTGAATTCTTCGAATCTGAAGAAATTTCGGCAATCGAAGCACTTTGCTGGAACTCACATTAATCCGCAAGTGACGCACGACTTTTTTCCTATCTCTGTAAGGTATTAGGAATTCCTTCTTGCCCACTTAATAGGTTCCTCAATGTGCCGCAATTTCGTATAAATCACACTTCTAGCAAACCAAGCAGATAAACAAAATTTTTAGTATTCTGTGTAACCTGAATTGCACGTCAAGATACTCACCCGCTGTCCTGTCATTTCAAAAGTGATTCTGCCGGATTCTCTTGATAATGCATGCAGTGTGCAGCTCTAGATAACGCATCATATTCATAGAATAACACGTCTAGCTACACCCTGTTTCGCAAATTTCAAACTCACCATATAAACTTGCCATTTCTGAGAAGAGGCTTTCATAACACTCGGAGCTATCTTACACTGTAAATAAACTCTAGGGCAGGAAATTTTGCTTGAATTAGGCACGAAATTTAGGCATCAATTCTAACCAACACAGGGTACTAGTAGGCATGAAGTTCATAGTACCGAGTTCGTGCCCATTGATTTTTCCTTCGATTTCATTGGATAGACAAATATCTGGTTTGGTGCCTATTAGTGTCTAAGGGCGCCTACTGGTGCCTCGAGGCACTAGAAAGGCACTAACTAGGCGCTAGCTGGCACAAAATTTGGACTTCGTGTCAAAATTAGTGCCCTCCTGTTAACAGTGCACCCAAGATTCATTTCATACCATAGCACTACAGCGGTTCTGAACTTGCTGCTTTGAAAAGACAGGAGGCCCTACACCTCAGAGAAAGATAACCTCCGACGAATCTAAAATCATCAGCGCTCTATTCAATTGATTGAGATGGCAGATTTAGCACTGATGACTATAGATATAAAAATTACCGGAAAAATTGGACAAATATGGAAAAATAAAAAAAATTCCTGTCAACGAAAAATATTCCATCTAAGTAAATTTGCAATATAGTGTTGATTAGGTAAATGATACGGTATCTCATTTTGAATGAAACAATTATTATGGTACAGCAACATATGCGCAATTTTTATTTAAGAGATTGGTAAATTAAGCTTAATTTAAATTAAACAAATACGGGAAGACACAACTAGGAGTATTAAACAAACACGGATATATCGTGAAATTTACTCGACAAGAAATAGAGAAGAATATATTAGGCCTATTTGAGGGAGAAGGATATCAAGGCATTCTATGATTTTGACTTTGATTTGGACATGAATAAGCCTAAATAATCTACCGATACTTGAAAACATCACCTAATTACAAAAATCTCTATTTCTTGATTAAAACAAAAAAATCAGTAGTCTAACAATTGGAGGCTAGCAAAGTTGGATAACAAAATTATATACTCTTACAAATCTTCAATAAAGAAAAACAATACCATACGAAGTCTTTCACTGTGCTTGAGGTTGTGTCTTTTTTGCTACCTTTCTCAATAAGGATTCACGCTCTAACTCGCAGAATACATAGATAGTTCTCCTCCTGGTAGAGCCAGAGGCCAGCTCCGGCTCTTTGACGCGTGTGCAGAATGCACGGTTTACTATGTCGATTTCCTCCACTTCCGGAAATTGATAGCTACTCACGAGAATCTGAAAGTGAAACAAATATCAAAGAACACGATATAATATGAACATTTAACAAATGTTCTGGGATTTATACGAATAATAATTAGGCCTACATACTTTTTGTGAGCATTTCATTAAAATCATATTATACTATATTATTTATCATATTATCTATTATTATTTATCTTTATCCATAGTATCTTTAATGATAATGTCTTCAAACTTTAATAATGGATTCAATCAATAATTCAATTAATGATGGATTCAATATCATCCATAATCATAATCCATATCCATATCCATAATCATAATAATGGATTCAATTAATAATTCAAACTTTGATAATGGATTCAATCTTTAATGATCTTCTATATTATCTTTATCTATTATATTATCTATCATTATCTATCTATTATATTATCAGATCATATTATTTAGTGAATAAACAATCTCGTAGACCTAAAAAATTGTTTGTTGAAAATATCTTCTATTTTATTCACTGTTATTTTTCCTAAGTCTGTACGTACTTAATTCTACATGCGGATACAATATGAGCTGAGTTTACTACGTTCATTCATGAAAGACAGCTATTCAAAGTAAGCCAATTTAAATTAAATTATAGTAAATTAATTGATTTACTTTCAAATTATTATAATCATTTAAAGGCAAATCAATTACGATAATAATTCAATTTTATATGGCCAGTAGGATATTCATAATGCCAGTTTGTCCAGATTGTACTAGATAAAGCTAAGGTACTGTGTGTTAAATCTAGGCTATCATACTTATATATATTTACATGTCTCTTACCTTTTTTAGAAATTTAACAGTGATTTGGTCACCTTCAATAAATTGAACGCAGCCGTAATATAACCGTACTACTCCTCGGCGACTGCGTTGATTTTGTATCATGTACTCTACACAGACCCAATTACCAACTTCAATTGTTTCTTCCACCATTTCCACATTGGCATTGTCATCCTCTTCACTGCAGCTTCCGACATCTTGGTCAAATTCAACAACTTGCTCTTCATCATCTTCCTTATTTGTTGTATCGTCAGCATCCACAATTGCTGGTTTAGTGACGACTTCAATAAGATCGGGAACTGTCAGGGCCTGGTGTTGGTTCTGATCAGCTTTACGTTTATTAGCAAAATGCCTCACCTTGATATTGTAACTCACTTTTGTAAGTTTTGCAGAGCGATCATTTGTGAGGCGATTTCTTATTTTCGTCTTTTGCATGCCATATTCTTTGTTGGATGTCTCTACACAAGCCACAGACGTTGGAAGACTGAGAAGTTGTTTAGCGACTGGCGCTAACACTCTGTGGCCACAAAAAGTATTCCACCATTGTAGTGGATCCGTTTCATCTTCAATCATAGACCAGTAAAGTTCATTACTATAAACTGGCCCATCTCGAGATTTGAAAGCTATTATGATAGCAAATATTTCTCTTCCTTTGAAGCTATGGCTGTCATATGCAGTCGTATGATACAAACCGCAATGTTGTTATTCTATCTTTTTCAAATTACTAATGAAGTGATTCATCAAAATACAGAAATTGAACGGAAAAATTACAAGTGGAAAAATATTATATTTTTCCGGTAATTTTTCCAGAAAAATTACCGGAAAAATTTCCAGAAAATTTTCCATTTCATATCCTTACTGATGACCCAAGATGACATTACCAACGCTCTTGCTATACGCATTGTATGCGACGAAGAAAGTGAAGATGATGAAATCTACGAAGAAGTCAAGGTTGTTCTCGAAGATATTCTCGAGTGAAGGTACCTCTCGCTATCCAATCAAGCACACTTCCCAGGCAGCCCAGTCGTCCTTTACGTAGACCTAACACATTATATGCCGGCATTCATCAGCTCTGGCAACCATTTCCTTATTTCAACAATTAGCAACAAAGAAGATGTGACCTTTATAGGAAGCATTTGCGTAGGGAAGGTAGGCCTGCCCTTTGCAACGCTGGCATTGCAATGCACTTTGAATATTTTTCGACTTTTCATCAGCAACAGATTTCAATGATCGTCACCTTACATAGCAAGATCAAACTCGGGTGGATAAGAACCATTGTCAGAGCTAGCATGCTATCTCCCTAAAAGTACAGGGAGAGGAGTAATGATCTCCAGATGCAGTACACTGACAAAATACGCTTAAACCTTTCGCATCCATTGACACGGATACTAATCCATAGCAGATCAATGTGATCGCGCTCCCGAACACTCGACAGACAAAATGATTGACAATACAATATCCCTTCACTTTCTGTAACGAAATTGTGTCTCTCAATGCAAGGATTCAGGTCTATAGATCTGATTAACGTTCACTGAGTTGATGAAACTAACATTCTTGCCGCATTTCACTGAGTCATTATTTTGACTGTAATGGACTCGCAAAGACCACGCAGAAATACATTCACGGCTGCGATTTGAAACTTATTAGGTTTTGATGATGTGACACTAGGTGACATGCCACGCTCAATTACGCGTAATTACACATGACCCCAAACATCCGTGGCTATGCGTGACATTGCTGCAACATCTGTCGGCAGTCCTGTTTTTTTTCTATATCCTATTTCCATACGCATATAGATTTTGCTTCTCATGTGTCTGCATGTATCAGAGGCTAAACAATGTGATAGGACCTCAATTTCATGCTCAGGGAAAACAGAACATGCTTAGTGGTTCATCCGTGGTTCAAGCGGCAGCGCAGACAACCGTAGACGACGCGCAAACTATAGACGCTCACCCGCGCGTATTCATAAACATTCCCCATGTTTTAACAGCATCAGATCAAGTGATTTCTGACTCTTAGTGCAGCGCGTATGTACGCGCGTAGAAAAATAGAATGTCCTTAAACACGGATGTTTGGCGTGTTCCGTAATTACAGGTAACACGCGTGGCATGTCACTTAAGTGAATATCAATATGAGAGGTGTCGACGGATGCCTCTTTGCATCATAACATTAGCAGGAAATCCTACACACGGCATGTAAAATACGGATTGCATCTGATTTACATAATTCATAGAAATTCGTGGATACTTTACCGGCATTCAGGTGGAAATGTGACATACCTCGATTACACTATTGTGCGTAATCTAGCTATGGTACAATGTGGAAAAAATAAGGCAACCATGTAGGAATACCATATGAGATTTCAAGGTAAGTAATGTACAAATCAGAGGCGGCGTTAGCGGCCGACGATTTGTTCATTACTTACCGAGAAATCTCATGTGGCATTTCCTTTGCTACTTATGTACATCTACATCTATAGAAATTAACAATACCATAGAAAGTCCTAGAATTTGCATGAAATTGCATGAAAATTATGGCACACTCAGGGGGAACTTAGTTGGGGCAAAAAGCAAATTTTGCGGACTGGCTTTCTTGTTTTCGGGTTGACATTTTTAATTATCAGGCCAATTTGTGCCCCTAGTCTGGATTGTTGCCCCTAGTCCAAAGATCATGTACACAAAAGCAATAGTGAATTTACAGAACACTGCAGCGACAGGATGACAAAGAAGGAGATCCTCTAAAACGTTCTGTACGTTCATCATTTTGAAATATCGCTCCTATAATCAATCAGGAGTATAATCAGACACATATGCAACTTGTAATGTCGATTTACAGAGCGTGCATTGCTCCAGCTTGAAATCAGAGGCCAAGAAATCTCAGAGTATTCATTTTACTTTGAAGGATCCCCCTGTTCAATATATTTGAACAATTTTCAAAACCTTTGCATGCTTTCGAATATGAGCTTCCAAAGTATCATCACACTATATCACATAAGCTATTTACTGATTAGTTGAAAGGATCCAGCGACATTTCATTTATCTGATAAATGACTGTCGGTAAAGAAGCTTTCAATGTGTTTATTCCAGAAAGCGCTAGGTTACTTAACCGCCAGAACGAGAAATTATCCAATAATTAGAATTTATATCTTTGAATTCTTGAGATATTCGTACAACCAGTAAACCGACCACATTCGATTATATCTCTGAACCAATTTTAGATTCGTATTCCAGTATTGAAAAATAGTTGTCAATTACTGCCACAAATAGACACAGTATATTAATCCATGGAATACCGTTAGTACGCTAATTCACATGAAGCAATGCTGCCATCCCACTTAAAGTTCTCTTCATGAAAATCCTGCAATTTGCTGTCAACAACTTCCACAACCAACTTGGCAAATAGCTTGACTATGATACGATGTTTTAGATCGAAGCAGATCTACAAACCATAGATTTTTCCATGTGCCATCATTGCACATAGGCAAGATATCGAACTTCCATTCTAGTGTACTATTATCCACTTCTATGTCTACATCTATTCATAGACTTCCTGTAACAGAACATTCTTCTACAATTTAGAAGTCTATGATCTTAGCAGTAACTTCTATATTATGAGTATTGAAAAATGACGGCAGGGTAATGCCATTATTCGATTTATTATCACACCATATTTTTAGAAATATAAGTGGACAATATATCCCATTATGATGATATCTGTATCTATGCATGTGAATACCGTATATCTGCTGACTGAGCTATCAGCTATTTATTCATAGCATTGCTGTCCGCTTTTTCTTGCACTACTGCCCTGTCAATTTCAATATATTATAATAGATCAATAGTATTAACATAGATTTTTTCGGGCAACAATGTAGGACATTTTCACCTCATATGACCTACATTGCTGCCTTCAAAAATCCATGTTAATGTTATGTTGCAATTATCAGATATTGGATATCTCAAGGTGGCGCTGGGAGACAGTTGACATGAAGGTCATCGTCCTTTATTAACGGTGCCAGGAAATCCACAGCAAGGTCATTATATCCATCAAAAATTCCCCCACGTAAATCCTGGGGTCAGGTGGGTCACAAAATCGCGTGGGTCAGGTGGGTCGTGGGTCATGTTTTTCCGAAAAGTTGCCGGGTCAGGTGGGTCGTGGGTCAGACTTCGATGACCCATTTCCAACCAGTTTGACCCATGATAGATGTGACAATCTCAAATACAGTAAACTTTATTTATTCGTATTCTAATCATTCATGAAAAATGATTGTGTCAATGTCACTGAAAGGGGTGATGGATGCACACAGTCAAAATATGCAACACTATTGACTTTCACAAGCCTCATACAGTTTCGAAAGGGGGCGGAATTCACACAAATTAAAGGCTTGAAAACAGTTGTCTCTGACAGATGTTGGTTGGTGGAGAGATTGTTTGAGTACAATTGTGCATGCTCGATTCTCTGTCTTTATGTCTGACGATACCCAATGATGTGTGACCTTCATTTCAGAGACACAGCTACTTAGGAAGTCAGGTAGTCAGAGGCATTATTCATCTAGAAAATTTTCTTGCAATGCCAGCTGACCTTCGTTCGATTTTGTTGGTCTTTCGTGGAAAATATTCTCTGGTAGAGATTAGAATGGTAAATCTCTGGTAAAGATTGATCAGAGTCTAAATATTTTCGAAATATGCAATTGATCAAAATATTTTAATAATATACATGCTTCATATCTGAAGTATTTAGCCGTTCAATCTACTTTCGCATCATATCTCCATTCAAGTATATCAGTTCATCTATACGTACATTGCAATATAATTCAATCTAATCTTGTCCTCGTGCAATATTCTATTCACACGTTCGCATGCTTACTCCATTTGCTTTTCAATGAATGTCATTCTTGCATCAAATATACAACTTTCTACTTAATAGCGGAAGTTAATGAAATTTTCAATCTAGTTGCCATCAGAAGCAACAAAATATTAGTTTGACGATTTTTCTGGGATAATTTTCACACATGTACCTAACACAATAAATGCATGAATAAATGATTTAGACCTACTGCAGTCTTATTTTTTAACTTCATTTGATTAAGAAATGCAAAATTTGAAATTTGGTCTGTAGGGCCCTCAACTTAACTAATCATATCTCGACATCACATCTACTATCATCTCTTAAATAGGTAGCACTATTAAGAGGATAGTCAAGAATTAAAACAAGAAACGGAATCGCTTAAATTTTTTAGAACCCGGCATTTGTGGTGCATTATCTTTGATTATAAGACTATTTTGATGAGGTTACATGTCTATTTATCATGTGACAAGTGATCTGATACACTTGAATCTTCAAAACAAATCTTAACAACAATTTTGAGAGGCCTCTACCTAGATAGACCTAAATAATAATAATAATAAATAATCTCTTTATTGCTTCACAGTAAGTATTCGGTGAACGCATGACATATTTTCAATTGACATGACATGAAATGAATGAGATGAAAAATAAAAACAAAATAAAACTTACAAATTAAATACAATGTACAGGTCATTTACAATATTTTATGAATGAAGAGCTGAAGCGGACAGTTTTAGCAAAAGGTGGACGGAGATTCGATTGCAAAGTTGAGCGGCTCAAACGGTTGTGATGAGACTTAAATAATTCACGTAAAGGGTGTGAATCTGTCCTTTGTATGGAAAGCATCATTTTTGCACACATTTTTCATCCATAAAAGTGGGCACTAGAGCCAATATTTTGAAAACTCTGTCTAAACGAATAATCATTTTTAACAGAAATTGAGGCGCATTACAGAAAACAGGAAATGCAAACATAAGCAAGGAGCGAATAAAGGCAATGTATGATCGAAACATAAGAAACTTAGGACATCCAGACCTCCGTAAATTGTACATAATGTACAATACCTAGAATCTTGAATGAAAATGAAACTAAAGATGACACCAGAAAAGGAAATTGCACTCGCATCATTCACCCTTGCAGCATGTGGGTCAAAGATGTGGTGGGTCAGGTGGGTCAGGGTACCCTGTGGGTCCGGTGGGTCGTGTTTTCGTGAAAAGTCGGTGGGTTGACCCACTTCCAACTCTGATCCAAGACCATCCCAAAGATATCGAGTCTGCTATTTGGAAGCATTAGCATTACATTTGAAACAGTTCGCTTTGCTTATCCATTATAAAAATTCACATGAAAATTGACAGATGCCCCACTTGGCGTTCTTACCGCCGTGCACTTAGGCCTTATCAATTTTGACTTCATTATCTTATGTACAGTAAATATTATGTCAGGTTTATTCCCACGCTGAAAAGTAATATACTTTGAGGTTATTCACACACACGTGTATATACACACACACTAATTGGTTGATGTCATTGATTCGCAGATTATCAAAATTATAGATCTACATTTTTCAAGTTGCGGTCTTATGCATTTAACTGAAAATTGCGGAAACTTAATTCCTATAATCAGATGACAAGAATGAAACATACCGGTACTCAACTTAGAGAATACATCCACTATATTCACAGTGATTATACCGACGAAAGTTTCCCAGAAACCTGAACTAAATGCAGTAGGTCTACCTACAACTGTGTTGAAGATAATATCTCTAACAGATTTTTCTTGCAGAATCTTCATCCCTAGCAGAGCTATGAACGAAGTTATGAAGAAGTGGAAGGGCCAATGAATTGTATTCACTAGGTGACGCCACGCGTAATAGCGGAGCACCACAAACATCCGTAAAGGACATTTTTACGCGCGTACATACGCGCTGCACTAAGAGTCAGATTAAATCACTTGATCTGATGCTGTTAAACATGGGGAATGTTGATGAATACGCGCGGGCGAGCGTTTATAGTCTGTGCGTCGTCTACGGTTGTCTGCGCTGCCGATTGAACCACGGATGAGCCGCTAAGCATGTTCTGTCTTCCCTGAGCATGAAATTGAGGTCCTATCACATTGCTTAGCCTCTGATACATGCAAACACATGAGACGCAAAGTCTTTATAACAGGACTGCCAACTATACTAACTTATATAACAGATGTTGCAGCAATGTCATGCATAGCCACGTATGTTTGGGGTCATGTGTAATTACGCGTAGTTTACGCGTATTGAGCGTGGCATGTCACCTTGTGTTATTTTTAATAAACAAATTAAATTGTCCCCATCAGAAACCTGTTCGCACGTCTCTTGAAAGTATTAAGATTGTATTCAGGGAAGTGATCTGGAGAAACTGATTCCCTCATGCGAACAAAAAAGATTTTGGAGCAACTCACAGTACGTGCACGTTCTCATCTCACATGATAACATGTGAGTGCTCTGCGGGTGCTTCTGGAGAGGATCGTGTCTTGGGTACGCACTCATTTACTGCATAGCTGCTTCTACCGATATAGTATCTGTAGAAGACTCGGTAGACTAGCGATCGATCGTAAATTATTTAAACAGTAATTTTCCTAAATCATCTATTCATGATAGCCTATGGAATGGCTTCCGACATAACCACATTTTATGCCTTTGTTTGGAAAACAAAACTTGTACCGTTTTTCACCAGATTGACGAGCGATCGTGTAGAGACATGCTCTTGCGCCTAAGAATTATTTTGTGTTCGGGGAAATTGTGAGCAAGTAGAAAATAGATTGTCATAGTGGTGCTATTGCTGTTTGTGTTAGCAACTATTTTCTTTTGAATCACAAACGGCTTACAGAAAGTCATCGTTGTCGCTAATTGCCATTTCAGAAACTTTGAAATGATCACTGAGAGAATAGGGAATTTAAAAGAAAGTGACGTTGAGAGTTCACTGCAGCATCTCCTCTACAGAAAAGAAAATTACACTATAAACAAAGTTCAAAGTAAAGCATCACCCGCCATGATACAGAAACAAAAGATAGTTTTAATCCATGTCACACGGCATAATTGAAGACTAAAATCTATCGCGTAACGCAGTTGCTCAATATGAGGAAACTGATTTCTATATTGTGCTCAAATATCACATATTACAAACGCCACACTAGTTAATATGCTTTATTTTAATCTAAAATGATGCCCAGACGACGAAAGGAAGAAAGTCAAGAGACGAGAGCGATATTTGATTTAAGCCATTGCGAGAAGTATGATAGCCTACATGCAAGCTTACCTACATTAAGCTTCTGATACATGCAGACACGACGCAAAGTCTAACAGGACTGCCGACAGATGTTGCAGGAATGTCACGAGTAGCCACGGATGTTTAGGGTCATGTGTAATTACGCGTGAGAGTGGCATGTCACTTAGTGAATAGGCCTAAAAGATATTTCAAAAGAAAGCAATCAACAATTTTACAAAATTATTGGAAGTATATTGAAGGAAAAATCAAGAACAATGTCTTTTCAAATCACTGTAAATTAAATGAAACATTTGTAACGATTCAGACACAGGTAAAAAGGGTACAAAATATTTTGCTAAAAAAGTTGTTCTATGATTTACAACTGACAGAATCATCATGGACGGTGTCGTCCGGTTATGCTTATCCAGACTTTGACATTTCATGCATTCATACTTTGACCCGCTTTGTGGGAACGAATCTTGCGAAAAGCTGGGATATTCACTTGTGAAGTTCACCAACGACCATTCGCGAATTTGAGGCCTATGCCGCCTTTTCTTTTGCTAGTTATTTTCTCACTATCGCCTCTACTGCCGAAGCTCTATTTTATCCCTCACCTTACCATGGCCCACATGTGTCTTATCTATCAATCAAATACAGACCGTTTCATAAATAATTGCTCAAAAAAGTTAACCTATTTTCAAATGTAATTTTCGTGTTGAAGTCCTGATTCAATCTTAATAAACGATACATAATATGAAAGCATATGTTCCATGGATTATTTTGGCATATATTTTGCTTTCTTATGTGGTCAGTTGTGGTCAGTAGGCCTTTCAAAAGAAAATTGAGCGTTTTCTTTGATGCAGGATTTTAACATGAAGACGACAGATTTTTTTAATGAAAATTGACAGACAGTGTGAGCTATCATTCAGCTTCATCATGATGTAAAGATTTTAAGATTCATTGAATGTGCAAACAGATGCAGTACCATAAAGTTTTACCTAAAAATTGTTACTAAAAGAACATCTGACGCGATTTTTCAACGATGAAAATGCTCAATTTCAAGAAACTTAATGGCATGTGAAAGGATGTGTTTTGGCAGAGCATTTAGGTTGTGTCTAGTCAGTTGTGGTCAGCAGACTTAAAAGTACGGATTTTTGGTCAATTCGATCATCGATGCCTACAGATGAGATTAATTAAGATTATCACCATTGAAAGAGTTCGTGTTAAGCTTCCAGATGATATCATTTTTTTCGAATATCGACAACATTTCGTACAGTTTTACTCGCAATGAACACGTTTGCTTGATTTTTCGCGAACTTTCGCGTTAACAACGCCTTTAACGGTCAACTGCACACAACTTGATCACTTCTGTTGTATTAACCTTGGCGTTTTCGAGTTTGGGTTCAAAAGGATGATGGTGTTATCAGCTCCAAGAATATGTAAGTTTTATCACGATCTGCCCATCCGTTCACTGGCAAACTTCCAATTTGTGTTGTTCCCATCCTGAGTCATTTGGTGAGTCATCATTTCCCTCGGTTGAGGTCAGCAGAAGAATTCGAATATGTCCTCTGCTGCACCTGTTCACAAACAATAGCAATTCTTCAGACTTTGCGTCCAGTATGGGGATCACCAATAATTTTACAACTCAATCAATGATGACAGGAGGACATAGGAGTACCGACATGAAATCAAATTTGAATAGTTTGGATGAGCTATGAAGCAACAAGCTTCCAATCACTAATTACTTCATTTAAATCGGCTAACCACACTGTTTCCTATGACAAATATCTCGACTGGTCAGGTGATTAAATTTAGTATTCAATCAGTTATGATTTATGAGCTCACGATCTAATTTTGTGAAAATAAGCTAAAGATAGAAGAACATTTAGTGTTATGCCAATATTAAGGAAACGAACTGTTAGTACAGACTATCTGATAACGATGAGAAACTGTTTATATCATCTTTGCACAACATCTGTTGACATTCAATAATTTGCAACAACAACAAATATTTGAATCATTTCGTAGTATTTGCTGCAACATTTATGGAAGATAAATGCTTTTTTAGTTTTCGCTTTCATCGATTTAAAAAGGTCCCATTTCAACAGATCAGACTGTGTATGCAATGTATTTTCATATGAAGGTAATATACTAACATTACTACTTACTGTTGCTACAATATTCACTAATTCGTCGGTTGGCGAAAAATCAGCTCAAATTAGCAAACAAACATCTATCAAATAGTCGCAGCAAGTTACTCGCCATCTTCCGCTTTTGGATTTTAGACGCATTTCTTCAAAAATAAAGGCGACTTTTACATTTTGCGATCATTTTGTTACAAAATTGAGCGAAAAACAAATTTAGTCACAAAATCGGTGACTCATCAGATAATCTCTTGATATTAGAGAGCGACGTTCCCACAGGGCGGTTCAACCACATTCAACATTATATTTGATGATGAAAATATTGGGAAAATTGTTGAATTATTTGTTTGAAATTTCCACATGTCACATCTTAGAGCAAATTTCTTGGAAAAAACCAGTAGTGTCGCGCGAGCGCTTTCGACGACCATCTGCCGACATAGTCATGCACAAGTGAATTTATTCTTCATTATCACAGACGAAACGGAAGGGATGACAATTCATTAAGACTAAATCATTCACAAGAATCGAAACTGACTCTGTTTTGTGACTGTCCTTCATTTTTACTTCTTTTTGCTTTACATATTTTTTGTTTTATCAGCAGTATGTAATTTCTTAATCTTTGATTCTTGTGAATGATTTATTTGGTCTTTCTTGAATTGTCAACATTTCCGTTTCGTCCAAACAAATAACATTTGATGATTACAAGTCGAAAAAGATGACAAATACACGGAAAGATATAAACCTATCAAAATGTAAGTCGAATACCTGATTAGAAGTTTTCCATAACAAACGTTTCAAACAAATTAATACGAGCTATGTATAAAGTCAGAGAAGTACAAAATCCTTGATGGCACTGGAAAAAAACAGTGGAACCAAAGAATAACGACTGGCAAAGGAACGAGACGGCTGTCAGTGAGACTGTCGTCAGAGGAACCCTCTGTGTAGTGGCACATGAGATATGATCGCTGTGAACAAGGTGGTCTCCGACCTGCCGAAGTGGTCGTTCACTGAAGCCACTGAACAAAACATGCCAACTGAAAAATGTCATAAAAATATCAGAAAAGATTGCAAGTAAAGTTAATGTCAAAGTCACAGAGGGAAAGCTACAATTGACTACAAAAATATTAGAAAAAATAACTCCATGCTTATCAAATAGTGCATGCAAACACTTGTGGACACTGAAGAATACGCTTACACTTGAAAATCATCATCAAAGTGAACCAACTACAGGCTATCATGCAAATCAGATTGCAAATACCCGGGTTTTTTCAAGCACCCAGATCCCGGTTCCGGATCCTAGACCCGGGCGGATCCCGTATCCTATTATCAAAAGTGATAAAATTGCATATAATTCGTTTTCATCATCATGAAATATTGAATAACCTGGTTTCTGAGATTAAATTATGCGTTTCATAATACATACTAAGGAAGTGATATTGAAATACTAGGATCTTGATATCACCAAATGTAGTTGTCACCCTGGTTCTGTTGTTATTATACCATTTTTACGAAATATCATTACTAAATATCAATAGAGGATTAGAAGTATTTAAAAGGACATAATACAATCTGAGACCGAGCATAGAGAAAAGTGTACTCTTTCTTAAGACATGATAACTAAAGACAGTAAACTTGTTTCTATTTGTGCTTTTTTAACTAATGGGCGTATATCCCACTATTATAAACTTATTGATAATTACAGCTGTTGTTCTTCGTAAGTATATCGTTAGTAAGTAGTAGTTGGACCAATTCAAAAATTAAAGGTAGTCCGGAGAATCACAATGGATCTCACTTCATGTTACTGGCTTTGAAATTCATGGATGTCCATTCATTCCTTAGTGTGGATTAGTAAAGTGGTGCAGTGGTTACAAGCTCACAACGATAACACGACAATTAGAATGAACAAAGCATGAAAAAGTTACTTCATCTTTTCTGTGACTTTAATAGATGGTCATTCAATATCGAGCTACAGATATTCTATCCATATTTATATTCGTATTCTTAGCTGCCCACATACACTCTCAACTCTACGTGAGTAAAGTGAAAAACTAGTTTGAGGTTCTATAACTTTTATAACTTCAATCGTTAAATAGGATTTTCCACACAGCATCAACATTTTATCTTCAACGCTCCTCGCTGGATCCGGGCGGATATCACACCGGATCCGGATCTTGACCCGGTGAAATCACTGATATAGAATGGCTCAGCGAGTTTCCATCAAGCATCAAAATACAGCAATGACTCCGCAAATCTAATCTGCTGCTCAGGATGTTTACCATCACTAGACTGATTACTTTCATGAAGTTCAATAGACACTAGAATCAATAGAATTTGAATTTGAAATCGGTTTTATTTTCCGAAGATACTTAGAATTTGAAATTCTACTCATTTGGAATGGGTATTCTGACAGTAGAGCGATGAGCAAATCTCATTTTCGCAGTTAAATAACATCTTCTTTTGTGAAAACCTGGAATCGAGATGGAAAAATTCAAGAAATGTGAAAGCCTTTGGTCGGAAGTATACCAAAACGAGTAATTTCAGTGATCCCTAACTGTGGTGGACACACCAAATATCAGTATCTTAGAAAGCTTTATGTTCCACTTTCATGTCTTCCTATCTCCTACAAAAAATTCTAAGTAATCACGAGGTGTTTTTGTCTTTATTTTCATTTGAAATGGCTACTCGGTCAAAATTCTCAAATTTCAGTGACATTGTCAGATTTTATCTGGCGTGCTGTGATCATATAGCCCGGATGCCCTTCCTGCCGACTTACAAAGACACATTTGGGGCTCGACCACCAGAACGAAAGATCGCTGGGTCAAGCACTAACCTGCCCTAAAGAGACAATCGCATGTTGTAGGATATATAGGAGCAAAAATATTCCGCTGTGTTTAGCGGGTGTTGCTAGTAGTACCCTTGGTGGTGCGCGTCAACCCATCCCCTGCTGTTGAGAGGGGGTCCAGGGGGCCGCCAGGTGTTGGGCGAATGAGCTCCATACACCTGACGGATCAACCCACAGCTCCCATGGTGTGAATGTTGCGTGTGTTTGCGCGAATGAGTGGATCTGAGGTACTTTTGTCGCATAACCACGGCGAAACGGGGTTCACACACGCTGAGAGGGGTGCAAGCCACTTTATCTTCCTTCAACGGCAATATTATCACATCATCTGAATGTCAAAGCTAATAATTTTTCATTATTATTATTTCAGCCAAAAATCTTTCTTTCAAATACAACTGTTCATCCTTAATGAAATATCGTGAAAATGTGACCTTGACCATGTCTCAATCGCACAATTTCAATACATGAATAAAAATTAACATCAAGGAAAAGCCGCTCAATTCAAAATTTCAATTGGTGAGTAACCATCATAGCAGGAGTTACACAAAAAAAGAGAGGAAATATGCAGATGGTTAAGTACTAATAATTAGCTTTGCATACACAATCGCAACTGATACATGCTTGTTATTGTAGCCTACAGTGCGCGACAGCAAATTGGAAACTTGGCATAAATCTACGGACACGTACATTTTTCAACACCTTCTATATTTTTTTGCTATTAGGAAATATCGACAAATTTATTATCATCTGAAAGAGAATTTTCGGATCTATCATTTGAATGTTGTTGAATAAATTGTTTTTGAAATTGGTGGTTCCTGGAGGCCCATAAACCCGAAAGCACCAAATTTTCTTTGACTTGTTTTGACAAGCGCATAAATCAATTTGAAACATTCTCCTTGTGATATTCAAAAACGTCACAAGATTGGCTTTCAGAAAATATATAGTTTGACAGTGTTTTCTCGAAGTTTATAGGCAATATTTTGAAAGTAGTATAGATAGATAATGTGGCGATTTGTTCATTTTCAGAATGTGTTGCGAGAATGACAGAAATAACGCTGTTAACTAACTGGTGGCATTTATTTACCTCAAAACTAGTGTTTTCAGCTTTTGTTGGGTACATTTAAGGCCCTTCGAAGAAATATTCTGAAAATGAAAAAATCGCCACATTATCTATCTATACTACTTTCAAAATATTGCCTATAAACTTCGACAAAACACTGTCAAACTATATATTTTCTGAAAGCCAATGTTGTGACGGTTTTGAATATCACAAGGAGAATGTTTCAAATTGATTTATGTGCTTGTCAAAACAAGTCAAAGAAAATTTGGGGCTTTCAGGTTTGTGGGCCTCTAGGAACCACCAATTTCAAAAACAATTAATTCAACAACATTCAAATGATAGATCCGAAAATTCTCTTTCAGATGATTATAAATTTGTCGATATTTCTTAATAGCAAAAAAATATAGAAGGTGTTGAAAATGTACGTGTCCGTAGATTTATGCTAAGTTTCAACTTGCTGTCGCGCACTGTACATATATCTAATATGTGGAATATTATTTTGCTTTAAATGCAAACCGCAAATCATAACATAGAATTTGACCATTCATTCACTATTTAGATGACTTCGACACGAAGACTCGTGCTCTACAAGAAATGTAAGTTATGAAAAAAAGGATGTCTGTAAGTTCTACATTACCTGTAAGACTAATGAATTGCCACTTATTTTAGATAAATCGATCATAATGAAAAGGTGAATGAATATTGCGTTCTGATGATGTTATTTAGTGCTGAGTTCTCTTGTTAATTTGTTTCACTGTACACATAACGTTACAAGACTTGAATAGTTTGAAATTATGTGAAACATGTATCTTTATTAAACATCTTCAATTGCCAGTGGCTTTCTCAGGAATCAAAAAGAAATCTTTGCAATAGCCAATATTTCGCTATTCTTCATCAAGGGTGACAATGAATGCACGGACAGATAACAGATGGCAGTTTACGTACAGAATGAGAAAATGCAAATGACATAGTAGGACGTCCGTCAGTCACTAGTGGAACTCACGAAGTCGTCCGACCGCCACAAAGTGCAAGTCACCTGGCAGCCAGCCGACTCCGCAAGTGCACGCAACCAACCGACATCCTACACAACCATCAGAGAAAAAGCGATGAAAGATGACTACTATTAAAAGAATGGCACTAAAGTCTCACCAATGCAATTATTCACGAGAGAATCTTTATTCTTGTCTATGAGGAGGGCTTCCAAGGCTTTCCGTCTTGATATATTGCGTTCGAACCGTAATATCTTCCAAGAAATATTGTCTTCCACGAATGAATGATGCTCCTCTGTAATATGCTGACACATAGCCGATTCTGATGATTTTATAAGCTCTTTGATTCTTGATTTTATCGTCCTTTTAGTTTGATTTCTTTTTGATTCCTGAGGAAGCCAGTAGCAATTGAAGATATTTAAGGTAGTTTAGTTTATCTTAACTGTAGTATTTATCTTATTCATTGTCTGTGAAGATATCGGTGATGATTGTTATTTGTGTTCATTGTCAAATTTCTTACTCTATCGATTTTTGTACATTATTTTCTGGTTGATTTGCTTGGCACTGCCGGTTTAAATCTTTGTGTCTTTCATCAAAGTATTCAGCAAAATTGTGACGCTGTGTAACTTGCACTCATCGATATTTACCACTGTTATGTCGGTTTCATAAAAATCTATAGGGTACTTTATCAGTATAATAGGCGCCTAATAGTCCGGAAGCCAGAACGAGTTTCTGCAGGGAACGAGGCCGAAAATGAGACTTTCACAGAATGATGTACACCCTATGCCTACTACGAATCGGCACGTCTGCCGAGTTCTAGTGAGTTCCTCTACTTGTCAGACAAGAACAAAGAAAAACACATGTAAATCCAATGGGATGCAGATTGCGGTTTTTGGCTAAAATGAAATTTTGCATGTTTTCTCTTATTAAACGAAAAGTACTAAGGCTGCAGTCATAATTTCTGACATGTCGTCAGGTCATTTCCTATGATGTGCACGTGATATTATGAAGCTTCTGATCGGTGATGTATGCGAGAATGTGGTTGAATGTGGATAAAGTTGCTCAAAATATTTACGTTTGCCGACATAAGAGGCTCGCCAAATCTAAATGTGTCTAGCTTTATAGACAGGGGTGCATGAAAATGAAAAGAAATGACCTGAAGACATTCTATGCAAAAAATTATGACTATGGGCTTAGTACTTATCGTTTAATTAGAGAAAACATACAATATTTCATTTTAACCAAAAACTGCAAACTGTATCCCATTGTGTTTTTCTTTGATTTTGTCTGACAAGAAGAGGAACTCACTAAAACTCGGCAGACGTGCCGATTCGAAGTAGGCATAGGGTGTACATCATTCTGTGAAAGTCTCACTTTCGGCCACGTTCCCTGCAGAAACTCCTGCTGGCTGCCAGACTACGAGGTGTACATCATTCTCTGAAAGTCTCATTGTCGGCCTCGTTCCCTGCAGACACTCGTGCTGGCTGCCGGACTATGAGGTGTTCATCATTCTGTGAAAGTCTCACTTTCGGCCTCGTTCCCTGCAGAAACTCGTTCTGGCTGCCGGACTATAATACAATAAGTTATATCAAAAGATGAGACATGAATACATCCAACGATCTGATTTATGAGCTGCTGGTAGTATTTCATGTAGCCGCATGCATATGGTATGTACTAAATAACCCAACAAGACTGAAACAAATATAAACTTATGAAATGATATTTAGCTTGCGTCATGAATTTAGTCACATGCCGTTTGTAGACTGTCACTTTTTCTTGTGAATTTTTAGGTCACTATTTTAATCGTTTGGTGTTGGCAACGCTATACGCGAAATTCAAGATGTTACTTATTAAAAGCTTCAATTCGACAATAGTGACACCATCCAATGTATTTACATGGAACATTTCTTTTCCTTTAGAGACAATGAAAGTCATGATCTCGTACGAAAACGAAGTTCTGGATAGAGGTTTTCGTTTCTCATTGAACACGCCTCTCGATGTAGTAATGGCCGAGTGGCAAAAAAACGTCGGTGCCTTCGGTGATTACATGTTCGCCTCAAATGACGGAGACATACAGTACGATATTGACTTTAACGTCGGTGACATCGGAGAGTCCATGCAATCTTGACAGTTTCAAGAGGCATGCAAACAGGTTTGTGATGGGACAACTTGATGAGTAAAGAAGATCAGTTTCTTGGTTTTGATTATTTAACATTATGAACCTTTTTGGATCACTGATTTTAGTATGATGAAATCATACATGTGATAGTACACGCTCAGTTGTATCACTAAATTTGTTTTCATTGAAATAAATACTAAACTAGATAATCTACTGATGTCGAAGTTATTTACAATTTCATGTGCACACATAATTATTAACCCTTTTAGACATTAAGCCTGAATTATGTCTTCTTATCTCATACCGAGAGAATTGTCTCGGTGGTAAAAAAAGAATAAGACGTGTATTTCAGATAATGAAGAGATATTATGTTCTGAGTAGATTGATACTTAAATTAGAATATACCGTTCAGCTTATGAGTTGACATCGGACACCAACTATCAATGTTTGTCACAAATTCGATCGTGCGTCTATTAATTGGTGAATGAAATTAAAAAACCCATGGAAAACCCCATCTATTTGAAAAACCCATGGGTTTTGGGTTTTTACATAGGGGTAGGCTGATATGAATTCTATCTACACACAGGAAAGAAACCTGATGATTTCATGGACTCGTCATTTGGTTCAGGCGAGTCAGTTGTTCTAAAGCTCTCATTAAATATCAGAGATAAGGGATGCATTCTTGCATTTGATAACCTTTTCTCCTCTGTTGAAGATTCCAAATGAACGCGGAATCGTATCAGTTGCCACAACCAGAAAGACGAGAAAACACTTGCCAAAAATGAAAACAGAAAATGAGATGAAACCAGGAGAAGTGCTTTGCACTGTTCAGACCAACGGGAAAGTCTCCCTCACACAATGGAAAGATGAAACATGCGTCCACACAGTTTCGAATACGCGATACGCAATGCGGCGATTTGTAGTGCATCTATTGTGTATCAACAGATAAACCAAACTCGTGGTCTGTTGCCGAAAGACTTTTGTTAAAAGATTGAGCAAGGATTGATAGGAATTTACTCCTCAAGATCCGGTAAACGTTGGGAAGTAACAAAATCGAAGAAAAAGAAACTTGATGAATCGATAAGTACTCCGCAGACGCACATGCCGGTTGTACAAAACAATAGAAAACGTTGTGCAGTGTGTTCTACAAACAACAATGACAGTCGCAGCAATGTTTTTCTAAAAGACAAGATCTAAGCAATGTTTTTCTAATCTTGGCTGCTTAAGTAGCACTGTCACACTCGAACACAGGCCTAGATCAAATGACTCTCAGTAGATCTTGGTATGGTTTTTATAAATGCTGAGATCTATCTGTTTTAGGAGTGTGATGTGTGTTTGGTGTGTCTGCGTGGCTAGGAGCAGCAGAGCAGGTCCTGGACAACGGATGCATCACCAATGGCAGGAGGAGTAGCACCTTACCCCAGGTCTGGGCCCGAAGGCACCGGATATGTCCCGCTGGTAGTCCTGGTCTCCACTCCTGCTGTTGAAGTGCTTGTGCCAAGCAAGTCGTTGGTTAAGGTTAGAGGAGAAGGGGAGAGTGGAAAACGGGCTGGCTGAGCTCGCTAGCCGTGGTGAAGGCAATCAGCCTAGGACAGCGGTTCTTAAACTATGGGTCGCGACCCAAACGTGGGTCGCGAGGAAGCTAGAAGTGGGTCGCGAGCATCTTCTTAGAATTATAGTCTTCATACTGGTACTACATGTAGGCGTACTTCGCTCTCTCCTGTCAACTCAAAACGTTACCGGTACTCAAAGACCTTGCTTGATCATGAGGAAACAGACAGTCAAAGCCAGCTTATCAATGCTGTCTCTGGTGGTCTAGCTCATGCGGCATGCCTGATGGCTCAGTTACCTCGCTCACGAGTCGACAGCGAGGGAGAGAAAAATGATCTTATTGGAAGAGGAAGACAATGGAACTCGAAGAGGGATGAACCCAATTTTGCGTCGCATTTGGGTCGAATTGGATGAGCGTGACTAAACTAGCGTAACTGCTAAAAATAGCTGCTACTAAGAGCAATGATAGACGGCGTTGTCACTTGGCTGCGATCGCCTTAAGCATCAATACGTCTTGTTGTATATGACGGTCTGCTTCGGCTATGTTTTTTCCTCGCATCGTGCAAACTTGACTTGCTGTTGTGCAAACCAGTATGTCGCTATGATTGAATGGATTTTCCCATGCGCGATACGCACCTCATTACCATGGAAATCGACTGGCCCCATTTTATTCGTCATACATTACGCTAGATGCCAGCGCCAATGAATCACTCGCGTGCGAACTCGTATGTCATTTGTGCAATCTCGAATGGCAAAAGGTATACTGTCGGCGAAGTTTCTCTCACAATGACTAAACGATCTTACAAAGATGCCTTCTTAGATCTTGGATTTTCTTCGATCGTCGATCGAGGCGTCATAAAACCTCAGTGTGTGCTCTGTTACGATGTGTTTTCCAACGAATCAATAAAAGACAATAAATTGAGACGACATCTCACAACTAAGCATCCAGATTATGTGAACAAGGATCGAAATTTCTTTCAACGGCGAGAGACAGCTCTGAAGCGACAACGATTGGACACTTCTTCGAATCCTGCGTTGATAGCTACAGAGAAGGCTACTCGTGTATCGTATTTCGTCTCACTGCGTATCGCGAAGAAGATGAAGCCACACAACATCGGAGAAGAGCTCGTGAAACCGGCAGCGGTAGACATGGTACGGATACTATGCGGTGATGATGTCGCAAAGAAGATTCAAGTCATACCACTTTCAAATGATACTGTGAGGAATCGCATTATCGACATGTCTATGGATGTGGAAGATCAAGTTGTCGCGCGCATGAAGGCAGCAGGAACCTACAGCTATCAGTTAGACGAGTCTACTGATATCGGCAGTGGTGCTCAGCTTATGGTATTCGTGAGATACGAAGGCTCCAATGAATTGGAAGAAGAATTTCTTTTCTGTGCGCCTATGTCGACAACAACTACAGGCGCGGATATATTCAATGTGGTGAACAATTTTCAGCAACAGCAAGGACTAAGTTGGGAAGGCTGTGTCAGCTTGTGTACCGATGGAGCTCCATCTATGCTTGGTGTCCGCAGAGGATTCACGGCGTTACTAAAAGAAGTAAATTCGAACGTCAGATCTGTCCACTGTCTTCTTCATCGGGAGAACCTCGCCGCGCAACATTTGTCTCCACAACTCAATACTGTTTTACAAGAGGTGGGCGCCGTTGTCAACTTTGTCAAGTCTAGTGCGCTGAACAGTCGGCTATTCGAAGAGATGTGTATTGGCTTCGGATCTGAATACAAGCATCTTCTTTATCATTCCGATGTTAGATGGCTCTCCCGAGGTAAGCTTTTGCGTCGCACCGTGGATCTACGAACAGAACTTGAGATGTTCCTGAATGAAAAAAATCATCGCCTCGCCGCCCGATTTCAAGATAAGTCTTGGATGTTGCAAGTGTGCTATTTGAACGATGTTTTCTCAGCAGTTAATGAACTGAACACTTCGATGCAGGGTAGAGATCGAAACATCATTGTACTCTCCGAAAAACTCAGTGCTTTCAAGGAAAAACTACGTCTGTGGAAAGGCAAGCTCGATCATGGGAGAACAGCTTCCTTTCCATCACTCAGTGAGTACTTGGAACGATTTGAGGAATTCGACTTCAACACAATCAAGTCAATTCTAGTGGAACACTTACAAAGCCTGATCTCTGAGTTTGAGCGCTATATTCCAGACGAGGATCTCTCCTCACAGCATTGGGTCCGAAATCCGTTTGAAGCTGATGTCGAAGAGTTATCTGAGAACATTCAAGGACTTCAAGAAGACCTTATTGAGTTGAAGAATGAAGAGATGTGGCGTCGACTACATGGGAGAGTATCGCTGGGTGCCTTTTGGACGCAAGTTAAACAAGAGAAGCCAATTATAGGCACCGAAGCGATGAAGGCACTTACTACCTTCGCTACAACATTCTTATGTGAACAAGGTTTTTCTGCCCTGACGGCCATCAAAACTAAGTCACGAAACAGACTTGATCCTTCGCATGACTTGCGTCTTGCGCTTTGTAATGTGGAGCCTCGAATCGAGGAAATAATTGACCTGAAAAAGCAGATGCATACATCTCATTAACATCTGATTGTACTTCTCACGTTAATTTGTACGTATATTTTTGCTTGGAATTATATTTATGTATGTTATACTTATATTTATGTATGTAATAATTCTAAGCTAACTGGATAAAAATGCAGTGTTTTATTTTTGTCATGTATCGCTGTCATACGGAATTTGAAATAGGCCAATAGCATATATATACATGTAGGTCTATATAATCAAGAATTTTAGAATAATTATCACTTGGGTCGCGAAGATTTCACTATATGGTAAATGGGTCGCACCTGAAAAAGTTTAAGAACCACTGGCCTAGGAGATGGACACTTCGATATCAAATGCTCCATGGACAACTCATGTCGTAAAACCGAGGTTGAGGGTAGGCAAGGGCATGCTCCTCGTAGAAAACAAGGCTCCAACAAATCCTCATGAACTGTGCAAGAAATGTAATGGCCCCCAGTTCCCGGCAGCTCTTCAATGGGCAGGGGGTGCGAAGAATCTCCGGATCAATTTGCAAAGGTTTAGGGGTGAGGTTTGGCAGTTGGAATGTCGGAAGCTTTCGTGGAAGAGGAACCGAAGTCTGTGAAGAGTTGAGAAAAAGGAATGTGGATGTTTGCTGCCTGCAAGAAGTGCGGTGGAGAGGTGAAGGAGCCCGCTTCGTTGGCGTCAGAGGACGAAGATACAAGTTGTGGTGGTCTGGCAATGATGTTGGAAACTCAGGGGTTGGAATACTGGTGAAGGAGGAATTGTGTGAGAAGGTTGTGGAAGTTCGAAGACGGAGCGATAGGGTGATGGGAATGGTGATGGCCTTCGAAGCTGAAGTTGTGCGCGTGGTTTGTGGCTATGCCCCGCAAAGTGGCAGACCAGATTTTGAGAAAGATCGTTTCTATGACGAAATGGCAAGCGAGTGGGAGGTGCAGGGAAGTGACGAGCTGGTGCTAGGTCTTGGCGATTTCAACGGCCACGTCGGGAAGAGCATCGACGGTTTCGAAGGCATACATGGCGGGAATGGCATCGGAGTGAGAAACTTGGAAGGAAAGCGACTCCTAGAGTTCTGCGATGAAAAGACCTTGTGCGTGGCGAACACGTGGTTCCGGAAGGACGAAAAGAAGAAGGTGACCTACAGTGCCGGTGGCAATGAGACAGAAATCGACTTCGTGGTGATTGGACAGGAAGATCGGAAACACCTGAAAGATGTGAAAACAATCGCTGGCGAATTGCAGCACCGATTGCTAATTGCAGATTTGGACAAAGCAAGGACACGAAAGATTGTGAGAAAGGAGCGCGTTTCAAGAAGAAAAGTTTGGAAACTTGAAAATGAAGGAACGAGGCTACAATTCCAGGAAAGGGTTGAGCAACTTGTTGATGTTGAAGCGACTGATCTGTGGGATGCTTTCAAGACTGGGGTGCTGCAGGCATGCGATGAAGTTTGTGGAAAGAAGAAAGGAAGACGAGATCGAGGGGATACCTGGTGGTGGAATGATGAAGTAAAGAAAGCAATAGCCATGAAAAAGGAAGCGTTTAAAACCCTAAAGATGAATGGTTCAGAAAGCAACAAAGCTAATTACAAGAGCAAGGCGAAGAAAGCTGTTTCAAGGGCCATGAAGCAGGAGGCCGTGAAGGAGATGGAAAAAATGAAGGAAAATCCGCATGAGATCTTCAGACGTGTCAAGATCATGAAGCGTGAAGGGAAGATGTCGAAGGAGGACGGTGTATGAGGGGGAAAGATGGACGTCTGGGTTTCACGGAGGACGACAGAGGACGAATATGGAAGGAACACATGGAGGTGATAATGAATGAGGAGAATGAATGGGATCAAAATACCCACGTGGACAAGGTAGAAGGGCCAGAGAAGAATGTCTCCAGAGGCGAAGTGATAAGAGCAATGAATGATATGAAGACAGGGAAAGCAGCTGGGCTGTCAGATGTGTCTGTCGAGATGATCCAAGCGAGTGGAGAAGTCGGAATTCGTGTCATGACGGAAATTTGTCAGGGTGTCATGGAAGGCAAGGGAATGCCAGAAGAATGGCAAACAAGCGTAGTGGTGCCAGTTTTTAAGGGAAAGGGTGATGCCATGAATTGCGGAGCGTATAGGGGAATCAAACTCCTGGAACATGGGATGAAGATCGTGGAGAGAGTGTTGGAGCGGAGAATTCGGGAGTTTGTTTCTTTGGACGAGTCGCAATTTGGCTTCATGCCAGGCAAGGGCACGACAGATGCCATTTTCGTATTGCGAAGATTGCAGGAAGAGTACATGGACAAAGACAAGAAATTGTTCATGTGCTTCGTGGATCTGGAGAAAGCATTCGATCGTGTCCCAAGGCGAGTACTGGAATAGGCGATGCGAAAGAAGGGTCTGACGGAAGTGATAGTGAGAGCGGTGATGAGTTTGTACGATGGGGCAAGGACACAAGTCAGATCTGGATCGAAGTTGTCGGACGTGTTTTCCGTGGAAGTTGGAGTCCACCAAGGGTCCGTTCTGCCGCCTCTGTTGTTCGCTATCGTAATGGATGTGGTGACTGGAGATGCAAGAGAAGGACCGCTAGCGGAGATGCTCTATGCGGACGATATTGTTTTGACAAGCGAGTCGTTGGATGGGCTGAGAGTGAAGTTTGCTAAATGGAGAGAAGCGCTGGAATCAAAGGGTATGAAAGTAAATATCAGCAAAACGAAAGTGATGATGAGTGGCTCAGAAGGAGAAAGAGTAAAATCAAAGAGAGATCCATGTGGTGTGTGTGGGAAAAGAGTAATGAAGAACTCGGTGCTGTGCACAAAATGCGGGCTCTGGATTCACGGCAGATGCGCGAAAGTGAAGAAAGTCACGTCCAACCTTGCGCGGAATTTTTCGTGCGAGAGATGCCTAGGGTCCGGTGGAGACGATGTGATGGGCACTGAAGAGCTATGCCAAGGAATCGAAACTGTGCGAGCCTTCTGTTACTTAGGTAGCAGAGTCAATGCCAGTGGTGGATGTGAAGCTGCAGTTACGGCGAGAGTGCGATTTGGGTGGATGAGATTTCGGGAAATCAGTGAACTGTTGCTTGGAAGAAGATTCTCCTTGAAATTGAAAAGGATGGTCTACCGTAGTTGTGTAAGATCAGTGATGCTGTACGGAAGTGAAACATGGTGCTTGCGGGAAAACGAAATGAACATCCTGAGGAGGGCAGAAAGAGCGATGATCAGAGCGAAGCTGAAGGACAGGAAGAACAGCACCATCTTGATGGACATGTTGGGCTTGAAGGAAGAGATCGGAAATTTGGCGAAGGCAAGCGGGGTACGTTGGTACGGTCACGTGCTGAGGAGAGAAGATGACAATGTTCTGCAGAAAGCCCTTCATCTTCAAGTTGAAGGAAAACGCAAGCGAGGACGGCCCAAGCGTATGTGGAGAAATCAAGTAGAGGAGGAGATGAAGAAGGCCGGCCTGAAGAAAGATGCCTTGAATAGGTCTAGGTGGCGTGAAGGGGTCAGGAAAATTTCGCTGCAGTGAGGTAGATCCGGCCACCCTCGCTTGTCGGGGACAAAACCGGATTCAAATTGGCGATGATGATGATGATGATGAAAAGCTGTGATAGAGCCCTTTAACAGCAGAGAATTATTTATTTTTCAAAATAATAAAATGGTTTATTGTAATTATTTTGAAAGTTACCGATTATACAAAGTTGCTGTTCTGGCACTACCTGTAAACACAATACAGGTGGTCCTTATAAAGCTATATAATTTGGGTCAATTTTTTTATACATATCCGTTGTAAGCATGAATTTAACCAATCATAGTTGAAAATTACACGCATTGAAAAAAAGATCAAAAATTTCTCTAAGGCATAATGGTACAAATATATACCACCCTAGAAATAAACATGATCTAGTCAATAATATTTTGAATAAAATCATTCATGCCTTAATGGGACACTAAAACAACGATTTATCGAAATGAAATATCAAATATTGGTGAAATGAAGATCTGTAAGTTAAAGATCATGTGAAGAGTTTGCGAGATATTTCTGTCTTATTTCCATCGTGTGCTGACCGATCGCATGCTGTCTTATCCTGTCAAAAGCGCGATAACTGAGGGTGAAATATCAAAGAACTCAACGGTGAAGTTCAAATGGGGCAAGTCAAAAAGAAGAATAGACACGAATTTTTAAAGGACTGTTTACACCCGTACGAAAAAAGTTTGAAAATCTTATATAAGATCCTATGATTTTTTATAAGAATGTAAGGTTATAGGAATATAAACATTGTCTCTATAAGGTCTTATGAGAGATCTTATGAAAATTCTTGAACATTTCTCACGTAAGAAACAAAATAACTTCTGATGCAAGATCTTATATAATATTCATTTCATATCTTACACATTTAATATGTTATGACGTTTACTATGTCTAATTAAAAACTGATACTAAATCTTATATAATAAATTCCATTAAACCTTATACTCATTATGTAAGATTTTTTCTTATAACTTGCTAATATATCTTATATATTGAATTCATGAAATATCATTTACTAGTATTGTCATTATCTGTTCAATTATCTGGACCGTTAAGGCCTTAAATTTTCTTTCAACTTTTGGTTTTAATATTCATAGAGTATCTTTTAATCAAAATTCATTTGATCAACAAATGTTCATGATTCCCTTAAATATGTCTATTTTAAAACAATCTTTCAGCTGCAAAAAGAAAGCAAATGGGTATGGCGAGTTCTACCGCAACCCGAAGTTGTGCGAAGAAGTGATATCTATGATGAGTTCTACCGCAATCCCGAAGATGTGAGAAGAAGCGAAATCTATGATGAGTTCTACCGCAATCCCGAAGATGTGCGAAGAAGCGAAATCTATGATGAGTTCTACCGCAATCCCGAAGATGTGCGAAGAAGCGAAATCTATGATGAGTTCTACCGCAACCGCGAAACTGTGCGAAGAAGCAAAATCTATGATGAGTTCTACCGCAACCGCGAAGCTGTGCGAAGAAGCGATATCTATGATCAGTTCTACCGCAACCCCGAAGCTGTGCGAAGAAGCGATATTTACGATGAGTTCTACCGCAACCCCGAAGCTGTGCGAAGAAGCGATATCTATGATGAGTTCTACCGCAACCCCGAAGCTGTGCGAAGAAGCGAAATCTATGATGAGTTCTACCGCAATCCCGAAGCTGTGCGAAGAAAGCAAATGGGTATGGCGAGTTCTACCGCAACCCCGAAGTTGTGCGAAGAAGTGATATCTATGATGAGTTCTACCGCAACCCCGAAGCTGTGCGAAGAAAGCAAATGGGTATGGCGAGTTCTACCGCAACCCCGAAGCTGTGCGAAGAAGTGATATCTATGATGAGTTCTACCGCAACCGCGAAGCTGTGCGAAGAAGCGAAATCTATGATGAGTTCTACCGCAACCGATCCGCTACCGCTACCGCATCCTAACCCAGTGGACGCTGATCGACCACTGGGTCTAGCCACATCCCAGATTCAGGACCAACTCAACGCCCTCCAGTCACAACTCGCAAGGCTCCGATTACATCCACAACTGGCTGATGCAGCAGATTCGTCCACTGAACTCCTTGGAGACCTTAACAGACATTCTACAGCTCGCGACCGACGAGAGTCCTGTTTCTTACAACAGATCCTCTCAGCCGACTCCATCGCCGAGGTCCATCAACTCGCACGAACTCGACAACGATTCCTCATGGCTGCCGGCCGATTTGGTTGGAGTTACGCCCTTCGGTTGGCCGCCTACGAGGATGCGCGTGAATTGGGCCTCCTGGCGCAACCTCCAGACCCGACCGAGAACGTATCGTACGGTGGATTTGGACGCGGACAGTATCGAGGGCAGTCTTCCCAGCGAAATCGAAGTTATTACAGACGAGGGCGAGGCAGATCCAGAAATCAACGAGGAGCTTCAACGACAGGTCAACCTGGAGCTTCAGCATCTTTTTAACCAGTGGGACGCAGCCTACCCGAGAAAAAAAACTTGTCGACTTTACCAAATATTTGATATTTACTTGGAAAATTTATAAGATTTGAATAGTTTAACAAACGTTTTGGAAATTTAACAAATTTAAGAAATGTGTAACAAATGCCTAACAAATATTTGTTACATTTGGTATTTAAGTCGACTTAAACCAATTGTTCGAAATTTAGAAAACGTTTATCAAATGCCTGGGTAATATTTGTTTGGTTTTCCAAACAAACGATTTTTTTGCATTTGCTAAGTTGAATGAAAGAAAAATCTTGCAATAGGCAGGATCCGCTTATGAGTAATTGTCGTAAAAGGCGGTTTTAGTTGCACGGTGATTTCAATGTGCGGTAACTTCACCCGTACAATTTTTTGAACTCATGCATATCACAAGGATGATCATCAGCTCTCATAAACTCTGATTACAATCATCTCTCAATAAAATAGAAATGCAACGTCACAGGAAATACCCAATAATAAAGTCTGTATATCACAGTTTTTCGTCGTTGATAACTGGCTGATTTTTTTGCCCTCAAACTTAATTAAATGATTGAATAATGGAATAATTGTCAGGAAACTGTTGATATTTTTCTATGATGGCACCAACAATTTCTTTCAAATCTTAAAGAGAGTGCATTATGTCATTTCCATGGATATCGACATGTGAAACATGTAGGGCCTGAAATGTGCATGTCTACTATTATTTCGAGTATTTTATATATGCCTATTTATATTTGATGAAATGGTGTGTATAAAATAAATATTCAGGTGACTTTATCACTACTCTCTCTCTCTTTCTCACTCACTCACTCGTTCCCCTTTTCTTCTTCTTCTACTCATTTTTCATCATCTTTCACATTCACTACATGTACACTGTAGCTACAATAGCAACAACATCAGTCATATATTTTCATTATTAAGGGAGCCTAAGCAGTTCTATCGGCACACATTTTGCTTCTCAAATCAAAGCATTTATTGAAGTTTCTAAGTTCCATACTGTGCCCATCAGCAAGTCGACTTTGATCAGTTTGCTCGTGTGTTCGCTAAATTACTTAGCTAGCAATTTGCAAAACTTATGATATTAAATCAGCATGCAACTGAACCAAGCAATTACATAAGCATCTCGCTCAGTCTGCGTAATTATATCTCGCTTCTATAACTTTCCGTCACTATATTAAGGAAATTCGCCACGCGCACGCAGCTGAGGAAGTTCGTTCACATTGTTGGCAGCCTGGTCGTGGCCGCATTCGCCAGCCATGACTGAAGATCAACGGTCGATAATATTCTCTCGCTGCGAACTGTTGATACCTGAAGAGGCGCAGTAGCTTGTGCACTCTTCGTTCCCGTGGTCTATCGAACTCGTGTTTACGTTAACTGCTTAATACTGCAAGTCAGCGCATCAAGAGGATATTTCTACTTACACACCTTTATTTATTCATCGTCGGTTTTCTGATCGTCTACGTTTTTTCATCATCTTGCTTAGCTATCATGCACAACATGGAGCACAACTCGAAAATGAACACTCGCATGCAGTCAATGAGTTCTTCCACTCAATGAAGCCATCAAGTTCCTTTGATTTTTGCATCAGAATTAAAAATGCACCTCTTGGATCAAACTACAGAAAAAGGGTAAGCTTCTAAATGTTTCTAAATTTATTTTGTCAACTTAGTTTCAGCATTTAACTGCAAGTCTAGGTACATGTATATTTGGAAATCCCGAAAACAAAATCAAAGGAGAGATTTGGTCATGGATTTGGGTTTATTGACCATGAACACGTAGAGACATTTCTATTATTGACTACTGCTATATCTGCTCTTAATTTTACAAATACTAAAGAGCTACTAGTGTCATACTAAAGTTAATTTACTGATAACAAAATATCTCAATTCCTCTTAGTTCCTCACAGCAGACATATCACATTTTAGGAGTCCTACCAATACTTTGAATTCATTTGTGTAATCGAAAACCCAAGTAAAGCGATGTGTTTCTTGATAACTATAATATTTATTTGTACATATGGGCAGTTCCATTACTATTACTGTTCCACGTAAGATCAGACAAGAAACGCAAAAAATAAAAATGAACTGTGGAACTACTTTTGCCTACCAATTATAACTGAATACACTTACGTTGTTGAAAATATGAAAGAAATTACCACTGGAACTTTTTATTGGTGAAATTTACCAAATTCTTAAGGTAACTTAAAATTCATTCCAATGGATAAAATTTGATAATCGGGGAAGTTAATATAAAGCTGAAATATGATGCTGAAATATCATTAATGCTTATCTTTGCTGTTATAATTTCAGAAGACGTTCCATTGATGCGGTTTGGCTGATTTGTTTGGGGCTTCTAGTCTGAGTTTCCTAAAAAATGTACATTTTGATATTTCCAGCAAAAAAGTACGTTCGTAACGGAAAAATACTCTAAGCTTAAATTTCTACGAGTAGAGTCCATATTGATAAATGCGGCGGCCTGAAAAAAAGCAATTTATTAAACTGGTTAGGATCTATAATCATATTTTGTATTTTGATGTATATTTCTTGAGATATCGATAACTGATTTTCCGTACGTTCGTAACCGTTACGAACGTACTTACTCATCCCCGTACGTTCGTAACGATTCAACTTTTGTTATACAAAATTTCTGTCGACGCGTTCGGTTGCAACAGCGATATATTTGGCCTCTGAGAATCCCAATAATGTCATATCTAAAAATAGAACGCCTGAATTCCTGGAAATCTTCGGCTACCACAAGGAATCATTTTTCGTCTTAGTCTGCTGAAGAAAGGTGAGTTGGAATCACTCTATTACAGGGCGTAGTTTTAGATTTTTTTAGTGGGTGTGCTGATATTTTACAAATCCATCAATATCAATGGTCAGTAGTGAATATATGTTGGACATCCTAATAGTTGCAGGAGCGTTTATAAGCTACATAACTTTACACTAGATTAGTTGCATATAATACTCATCCCGAATTAATTAGAAGTAAAAGAAGCGCTATCATTGAAGTCAGTTTTGAAAAGCAGACAATTTAGAAACAGAAGGATGATGAGTCCAATGTATTTGAGTTTCTGTAAGTTTAGGTGCAAGGAGTAGTTTGGGCAAAATGTGAATTTCTTAATTTACTGGGGGGAGGGGCAAATTTTTCACTGAGTGGGCGACTGCCACCCACCCCACTTAACATAATAAAGTACGCCCTAAGCAGTCCTGAAGTAGCCTACAATCCCTGAGTTGTACACTTAGCACCTTATTACACTCATTTCCTCGACATGGAATTATTGATAGCACTGTATTTCAGATGGCGAAAACTAATACTCAACGCCAAAGGGCTTATCGCCAGCGGCGCAAAGATGAATACAATAGAAAGAACAGAGATCGAATGCGCAAGATTAGACAGGAAAAAGGTTACAGCGAAGCTGACAAACAAAAAAGGGAGGTTAAGAGCGGCATTGTGGCGTGAGAAGAGGCGAAGCGAACGTGATGCAGATTGGTTAGATGCTTCAAGAAGACCATATTACCATGGAAATACAGCTTCGAGAGCAGTCAACAGGTAAACACTTCACCCTCAATACTTAATGGATGCTCTAGCTTTTCCGTACGAGTAAATCATGAACCAAAGCGTCAGAAACTGAATCATACCCTGTCATCCTTCTTTCAGATCATTTAACGAACTGCAGAAGTCTCTTCCCCATTCCCTTCTTAAAAGATCATTCGTAATTGATGACGTAGTCGAACGTCGCCAAATTTCAGTTCCCTCGTCTGCAAATGAATGCACGATCGAGAATGTACCCAATGATCATCTCACTCCTGGTTTACTCGCCCAAGGCAAATTATCCACTCCTACCGGCCACCAGAAGCTCTTTCTCGCCATGATCCTCTCTTCACTTGAATCTGACCAGATACAAGTGAAGTATTTGAAAAGCACTGGACGAAATACATACGTCTTCCCGGAAATCGAAGACATTTCGACCGAAGCAAACGGTAGCGTTCGCAAGTGTGAAGATCAACCGTTACCGGACCATCACGGACGATATATGTTCAAAAGGCCATCCATTGAACTGAACAATTTGTTTTGACGCAACACAATTCCTAATCCTAGATAAATTTGGCCTTTTTCATTTTACATTTTAATGAGTAATATTAAAAAGGATTTCATATTGCTTAACAGACTACTTACATGAATTAAGCGCATACTACTCATAAAATCCTGTTTGATTAAGCAACACTCTCCCTTTTAGTGATAAGAAGCTCAACGCACTCATGTGGAGCGTCTTAGTTGGTGATTTGGTCTACAGTAACAAAGAAGACAAATTCGTACGTTCGTTACGAAAATTCTCGTACGTTCGTAACGGGACTTGAAGTCGATAACAATGTATATATGGCTTAAGTATAATCAATTTCAAAGTTTTGAGCAACTATTATATGTCAACACTTCAGGGGTTCATAATTTTTAAAAATTTGAAATTTAGTTCAATAGAAAATGTAAAATGTAAAAAGTCAATTTTTTCCTTGTCTAAATGGCGTACGTTCGTAACGAACAAAGATTGATCTCAAAATCAGAAATTAGATATGATGGCAGAGTTTTGAACCCAAAGTATTTGGCACAGTTCAGTACTTGCATGATATGAATGATAGCTAAGAAAATAATTTAGCTATAACATATATTTATGATTCACCAAAGTGATAAAAATCTAATGATGGTACGTTCGTAACGAATGGAACTGCCCATATAAATATTATAGCTATCAAGAAACACATCGTTTTACTTGGGTTTTCCATCACACAAATGATGTCACATGCCCAAGGCTTATTCACTTTGAATTTAATATGAGAATGTGCATGTATATCAGTTTTCACGACGACGTTTCTCGTTGAAAAATCGATCAAAAGTTGATTGTGTCGTCAAAAGAATCATAATCAAATTGGAATATGTTGAAATGGTAATACATCGTTTTTAAATTCTTAATTTCTGTCTGCTTACATTGAAAATAGCACAAACATCTGGTTATGTTGTGACAAAATAGTTGCATGCTAAAAACCTTAGAAACTATGAGCACGAAAGAACTTAATTGGCGCATTAAAACCATTTTAATTTAAAAAAGCAAGATATTCAGCGGATACCAAATATTTATTAGATAAATTGCCAATATTTCGCCTTACGCATGTGATTTCGTCTTTTTGCATGTGATATGACAAGTATGTGTCTAGTTAGGATATAAAATATCAAGACAATCCATCCAATAGATCGGGAGTTAGGTTAGCAAAAGAATGAGTTGAGGAGCAGCGAAATGGCCTTAAATTGTGAAATTCTAAGTTTTGGCGAGTCACGCTCGCCTGTAATAACCGAAATAATTGTTTTAGAGTATTTGTCTTTTTGCATGTGATATGACAAGTATGTGCTTAATATTTACCGAAATATATTTGAAGATGAGATGATGATGTTGATATCACTGATTGCCAGTGTACCATGCTGATATCCTATCTGGTCTGCAGAGTTACCCTACCTGTGTGTTTTTCTTTCAGATACTTCGCACTTTTCAATATCATCGTAGGCCTAGCTATTATGGTCACATGTTAGTTGTAGGCCCACCATGAATTATCTGCAGAGATGCTGTCAGATGTAAGTGGTAGACAAGATGACATTACGTGTGTATGTGTTTGCAGATTGTGATTTCAAACAAATTGTTTAAAATAAAATATAACATCAAAATCAAATTACATGTGCGGTATTAAATACTATAATAAAAATTCAAGCATTCCTGAATATCTTCATCGCATGAACGGTTGACAAGGCTACATCTCGGTAAGGGTCTGTTTCAATTTGCAGATTGCATTTTTTGTAAAAACAGTTACCGGTACTTGAATATCAAAATAAAATTATTGATAAATACTAAAGGTATTGATTAAAAAAAAAAATTGATAAATTGTTAATGATCACAATTCAACCACTCTTGAATATCTTCATTTGCTATCAAAATTCCTAAGAATATCGCTTCCCACATTGTCAGAGATGAAATGATCCAAAAGCAGTTTTCTTAATAGTCTTTACTGTAACACCTAAAATTGCTATAAATGATTTCTCTTCTAAACTTTGAGTAGGCCTACCCATAGAATGTCAATTAAGATACGTTAAGTATGATAATTCTGCTGTGCACATCAGCACAAGATTTTTCTTCTTTTTTACAGGTGTTGATTGCTGAGGCTGTGCAGACTCGTCTTATCTGTGCATCGATGGCTCAATACCTGACCTACATTGGGCTGCTTTTCCGTCTTGTCTTGTGAGCTAATTGACTCCGAAAACTACTGGAATTATTCTTTATCCATAAATCTCTCATACTCGCAGCGTCCCGGCGATCATCAGATTTGGACAACCGTGTTGTGGTCCAACCGCGAAGATGTTTTTTTCAGTGACCTCGTATCATAGCTTCAAACTTCATTAGGTAGTGACTGTTTCTCCGTTGAATTGTAAATTTTTCGTGATGTCACCTCTATTCTTAAAAATGTAACTGATAGCGGCGCGACGGTGTTTGACTCGAAATGACAGTGTTTCAGTTGAAGTGAAATACGTATTCGGGCTGTGGCCATGCTTTCTGGTTGGAAGGATTTTCAAATGAAGAATGATCAAATCCGGATAGAGAAATTTCCTTTATGTTGATAAAAGTGATATTCATAAAAATTATTTGTATGAGATCGTTCGATGTGTGCTACTATATAAACTTTATCCTACATGGTGGCAAAACTTTGTTCATTTGCAAATACGCATGAAAAATTGTATTTTCGAAGGATATCCATTCATTTTGCTGTTTACTTTGGGGAGCAGGGCTCAGTTTTTGTAATCTCTATGAATGTTATCGTACAAAGTATAATTTTAGTAAGATCAGTCATTTTATTCCAGTCATGCAATTTTATATGCCGTACGGATTTTGAACCATTTTGAGCGTGAACAGTTCGAGCAGAGCGTTTTACTAGCTATCCTTTCGCCGAATTATGATTGTTTTGGTTTTCTGTTTGATAAATATAAAACATTTCATACAAGATATTATTCATGAATTCAAATTTGCAAATGTTTCGTAATCGCCTATGAAGTAGAATAAAATTTGCTTATTGTTTACTAAACATATTATAAAAGTTAGAAATAGTTTGCTAAATGTTTTGTAACAAAAGTTTGGAAAATTTACAAAATATTTGCTAAACATTTCGTAATAAAAGTTCAGAAAATTTGCCAAATATTTTGTGGAAGTTTGGAAAGTTTGCTAAATATTTAATAAAGTTTAGGAAATGTACTAGGTTTGATAAATATTTCTTAAAGGTTTCTTAAATGTTTAGGACTTTTATGCCAAGTACTTGGTAAGTATTTGTTGTTGATATTTCTGTAATTAACAATCTTAAGTTTCATTGAAAGTTTTTCTTTACTGTACATTTTATTTCATAGTTATCACATTACTTTCATTTAATTACAGTAGCATTTCATGTCATTACTTTATCTTTCTGTTTCGGTGTTGGTTCTAATGTTATCGAATAAAGAAATTTAATGTTTACTACTGACTTACATTGTACAAGTTGCAAGCTACGCATTTTCCGATCTTAGTTTACTGATCTGATCTCTAATGTACGTGGTGTGGTGTGGAATTTTTTTGTACACAATACATTGACATCATGCAGACAAGACCGTCTTCTGACTCGGCATAATGGCAACCTCAACATTAGGTTATGGGCCCAGTGATGCAGGCTGGCGACATATCCAATTCAATGGCTTTGTTGAGTCGTACACTCTTTGGGAGACTAAATTCCTCAATTATCTTTACACGCTAGACCCTGGACTCCAGAAAGCTATCCTCCCTTTACCGGCTGGTGTCACGGAAGATAGTGATTTTGACGTAAAGAACAGACATGCTTTCGCTCAATTGGTACAAAGGCTGGACGAGAGGTCTGTACACATGGTTATCACTGATGCCAACAATGACGGTCGCAAGGCATTACAAGTCCTACGCATCTATTACGCAAGTACTGACAAACCCAGAGTCCTGACTCTTTATGAGGAGCTGACAACACTGCGAATGGGTCAAGACGAGGATGTGACTGATAACATCATCAGAGCTGAACGTGCTGCATCTGGATTGAATACGGCAGGCGAAAACATCTCAGACAATCTGGTTGTTTCAATGATGTTAAAAGGTCTATCGGTTGACTATAAACCATTTGTGGTCGTTCAAGCGCATCTAGACAAACCGACAACTCTGGCAGAATTCAAAGCAGCTCTCCAAAATTACGCAATCACTGAATGTACGGTGATGAATGTCAAGGGCAATCAGAGTCGTTTCAAAAGTCGATGCCATTCATGCGGAGAAGTGGGCCATTTATCGAAGCAATGCAAAAAGAAAGACAAACTTCATTGCAATTACTGTGACAAGCGCGGTCATCTTGAGAAGGTTTGCTTCAACAAGAAGAAAGGTGTTAAGCAAGAGAAGTCAGCACAATGTGTTTCCTCAACGTTCAGTTTTCAAGCTCAATCGGTTATCAACTCAATTTTGCAACGTTTTAAAATGTCCGAATGCAATCCTGTCAAGACACCTGCTGAAACTGGTATCAAACTGAGAGCGGCTACTCCCGAAGATCATGAGCATTATCTTCAACAGAACATCAATTTCCGGCAAGCAGTTGGCAGTTTGATATACTTGATTGCCACACGACCTGATATTTGCTGGGTGATATCAAAATTATCTCAATTTCTTGAGCGGCCGGGGATTCAACATTTAGCTGCATTGAAAAGAGTTTTTCGCTACTTACAAGGAACAAAGTAATACAGTCTAACTTTCAATCCATCAAACAATAAACTGATGGGCTACAGCGACTCGGATTGGGGAAATGATCTCGATGATAGAAAATCTACGACCGGCTACATCTTTCTTTTCGGAAATTCACCAATTAGCTGGAATACGAGAAAACAATCCTCGGTGGCGCTGTCTTCCTGCAAAGCTGAGTACATGGCGTTATCCGAATCTACCAAGGAGGCGTTGTATCTTCGACAGCTGTGCGAGTCATTGGGACTTGATCTACTTGAACCTACGAATATCTACTGTGACAATCAAGGTGCATTAAAATTGCTAACTGATTCAGGTAAACCTCATAAACGTTCTAAGCATGTTGACATAAGATAACATTTTATTCGCAGTCAAAGTGATATAACTTTTTCTTACGTTTGCAGTGATGATAACATTGCAGATTTTTTCACAAAAGCTGTCAGTTATTCAAAGCTTTTTCGAATCATTAAAGAACTGAAGATTGAGGGGGTATGTTGATATTTCTGTAATTAACAATCTTAAGTTTCATTGAAAGTTTTTCTTTACTGTACATTTTATTTCATAGTTATCACATTACTTTCATTTAATTACAGTAGCATTTCATGTCATTACTTTATCTTTCTGTTTCGGTGTTGGTTCTAATGTTATCGAACAAAGAAATTTAATGTTTACTATTGACTTACATTGTACAAGTTGCAAGCTACGCATTTTCCGATCTTAGTTTACTGATCTGTTCTCTAATATACGTGGTGAGGTGTGGAATTTTTTTGTACACAATACATTGACTTCATGCAGACAAGACCGTCTTCTGACTCGGCATAATGGCAACCTCAACATTTGTTAAACTGACAGCGATGATATTACTCGGGTACTCACCAGCACCATCTTCTCAACTGTCGTTAACTCAAGCTTTACCAGACCTCATTGCCACGCCACCAGAATCCGATCAGCTCTCCTCTGCCTCCGAGACGGACGTCGTACCCGCCTTTCCAATTGACAGTGATCCTGTGCTACCGGGTAACGACCGTATTCCAGACTTATCTCCTACTCCGCCTCAAGAGCGACCGGACAATGCAGCAGCACCTGTAGAGGACCCCGATGACCCAGACGGTATTTACCTTGAATCGGGTGATTATAACTTCGCCAAACTCAAACTTCATATGGATGGTGCACCGCCGAAGTCGCTTGCTCGTCAATTGGAATAAGGATTCCGTACTTACGTTCATCATAAATCACATTCCCGTCAACCTCCGCGAGCTTACACTGCGCCCGAATAACACTACCTTCAAAATATTCTTCAAGACCTCGAATCGCATCAGGTAATATCACGTGTTTCATGGCGAGGCCCTTATCTTTCACAACCCTTCCTCATTCCGAAGGCCGATGGAGGTGTGAGGCTCATTATTGATTATAAACATCTTACGCCCTTTATTCAACGAGCACCACTCCATCTGCCTCCGTTTCATATGCGTACGCACTCTTTTGTTTGGAAACCTCATCTCATGGGCATCCGTATCGATATTTCTAACGCTTTTCATGCTGTTCCGCTGCACGAGCGTTCGCGTTTTCTTACGCGTTTTCAGTTTCTTGATAAATTCTATGTTTTTAACCGTTTGCCAATGGAATGGGTTGCTTTCCCTTTCTTTCTACAACAACTCATGAATGAGGTCCTTACCCCTTTTCGAGATACATCGCATGTGATTTCTTGGGCACACCTAGATGACTTGCTGCTAGTAGCGCCTCGTAAAATCATTCGGGCTCTCACTCGTCGCTTATTGGCCCGACTTAAAGCTATCGGATTTACTATTAACTATCGCAAATCGTTTCTTTCGCCCACTACAAAATTTGAGTATCTCGGTCAGTTTTACAACTTACGTACTCGTACCCGGCAGTTAGCCCGTAAGCATGTTGCTCGCATTCCGCAGCTTTGCCGAATGCTTTTTCAAAACCCTAACGACCGACATGCTCTGGGTTACATGTGTTTTCTCATGAGTGTTATTGTTCCCTTTTATGCTTTTTATCACTTCACTCTGCATGAATTTTGGAAATACCTACCTATGTTTGTTCATGCATGGTTTCAGACTGTTACATTACCTGATAAGATCCAGAACGTTTTCTTTTCCGACGCTACTCCAACGTCTGCGGCAGTGATCTGCAATCAATCAGCAATTATACATACCTGGCAAACTTCTATTCCACAATTCAATACAGAAACCTTAGCGCTTGTAATTGCCGCCATGTTAGCACAGCCAGGTGATCTTCTAGTTACAGACGTTACGGCGCTGACTAGTATGGGTAACAGAAGTGAATTCCTCCTGCCATTCAAGATGAACCTTATCCGAAAATCTTTGCGCATCGCATATATTCCTTCTCACTTGAACCCTGCTGACGGATTATCACGTGGTAAATTAGACTCCTTTTAAGTTACATTACCTACTCCTTATCATCGATTTTTATAACGTTCCACTTAACCCATTTATGCCATGTCTTACTGTACAAAATCGTTCGTTGCTTAGTAACCCATTGTAAACCAGGTCATCCGCACTTTTGTTGCTGATTAAAGCCTTTGTTTGAAAGTTTCAATCAGTTCTCAGATTTTATTGAGGGTGACTGGTATATGTGCTGAAGACTTCTGGATATGTAAAAGTCTTCACAGATTGTAATGTCGTTTTACAAATAAAGAAAATAACAGATAAATTTAGATGGGTCTTCAGAGCATGCAGATGTCGAAACTGTCCCTGAAAGACGTATATCAAATAGTTATCTTTGTTCAATCAACCAATAACACAAATGGGCGTAAATACGATAAGAAGGATTATTGTTGTTACTGTCACAATTTGATTTTGTCGACGAACTTTTGTAAGTACGTCTTACGAAAACACAAAACGGAGATTGATGTTATCGAAATAACAATGTGTGAGCAATTAAGCCTTGAGCGGAAGAAACGGGTGCAGGTCCTGCGGAACAAAGGAAACTTTGAATACAACAATATGGTAATTCAAGAAGGCAGAGATTTGCTGGTGGTTCATCGACCTCAGACCAGGCGGAATATAACCAATGATGTGGATTCGTACGCAGCATGTAATCTTTGTTATGGATATTATGCAAGGATTGATATCTCAAGGCATAACTGCCCGACAGCTAGTTATAAAAATCCCATGATCATTCGGCTTTCCGGACAAAGAATTAACCTGAGTCCAACCCTGAACAATTTCTTCAGGCGTAAGCGGAATGACAAATTCGCTGAGATAGCGATACATGATGAAACCATCCAAGCCTTTATTGAGTATGAGCTCATTTTGAAAGGTCAAAGAGCTAGGAGGACCATATCTAGCAAAGTCAGGTTGCTCAGTGAGATGATAAATGATGCGAGAAAGGAATGGGGTGGTGATTTAACACTTGAAGACGTTCTGCAACCATCGAGAATGGAACAATTGAAAAAGGTTGTTCAGATTATGTTCAATTATAAGGAAATTGATGATGACGAGGAAGAGAATGGAGTGAGTGCCACTATGGAACGGCCGTCGAGTGTTATCAAACTACAACAGACGCTGGATCAAATCGTTAAGGTGCTGGATGTGAAATCCATAAGAAAGTGCGACTGGAACCAGCAGCGAATGATAGAAAAATAGCCGAAATTGCTTAATTTTTATATATATCCGATTGCTCGAGGAGCCTGAAGGTTCCTCAAATCATCAAAATCTGGATTGCCTCAAGATCTGCCAGAGGCGGAAACTATAACGAAGTTAGTCGAATACATTGACAAGACGCTGACGGCACTCCATAAAACGAAGGACAATCACAGAACTCTTGCCGAGGAGACACTCTCGAAATTGATCATATTTAACACTCGCCACAAATGGAAAGAGAACGCATTGAAGGACCTTGGTAAATTAGATGATTTCGAAAAGGTGCTGGTCCAAAGCCTTGAGTTGATATACATCGTTGGAAAAGGCAATCGGTAAGTGCCAATCCTTTTCCCACCCAATAATATCGAAATGATGGACTGGTTGGCAACAGAAACTCATAATGGATACATTTTCCCGAATAAGGCGAAAGGCATTGACGTGATTGTTATTGTTATGGTCTGACGCAATTGCTATTGTTATAGTCTGACATGATCGTTATTGTTATGCTCTGCGGCTCTGCGCTATTGGTTAATTAAGTAACCATTCATCTTTGTCTGATCGCTTCAGCATGGTGCTCCTTGACGATAACTATTCGCTTGTCTGATTGTGTTTCATTCGAACGGTCTAATTCATGCTATGTGAATGTCTTGTTCAATAAAGCCTTATAACAGCCATATTCGTGGACACGACGCCATCAGAAACATGTGCGATCGAGCCAATTTCGAAGAAGAGCATGTCATTTCGACCAAATTCCGCAAGCTGGCCGCGACGACATTGCAAGTAAGTTCAATTTTACAATTGATGTATAGGCGTACATAGGACATCCTACATTGGATAATGTAAGTATGTTCTGGCAGCATAGTAGGCATTTAGATATTGGAGCATCGAGTTACATATGGCATGTAGAGTTCAACCAGGAGTTCCTAATGTGGTCGTATTGTTTTCAGTGGCTCACTTCACTCAACTTTCGACTTAAATATATCTTCAGACCGAACGATATTTAGCGTCCAGATTTATTCATGATTAGTCGAATATTCAAATACATGATGAAATTAAAAGAGTTGTAAAACTCACTTTCGTAAAAATAGATGGCATAAAACACTACAAAATTTTTACATTTAATGTTGGGCGTGATAAAGTCTCGCGTTTATGAGTTTGACTTTTACTATTAAGATTTCGTTGACATTGTATTTCAGTTGTCCAACTTTAACGAAAATGAATTCCGATTCTTGTGTGACCACCTGGGTCACACGCTGGAGGTGCACAAGCGTTGGTACCGCCTGAGGAATTCAACAACCGAACTGACGAAAGTTGCGAAAATGCTAATCCTGGCCAACGAGGGGCGACTCAAGATGGATTCTACTGAAATAAAGGAACCGAGCACAGCTGGCGCTAAACAAAAGGGAAATAAGAAGACTCGACGTAAGTAGATAAAAACATGGTCTAAAGTACCAGTTCATGCTGTATTAAGGTTGCTTACAAAAGCATTTTCAAGCCACTTACAGTGCTACGAATTCCTGGGACACCTGGATCATTCCTATATTGTCCCTGACACTCCTCCACCCTACATGAGTTTGCATGTAATTAGATACGCCATAAAATTATATGAAATATCAATGTTAGATTGCCATATTTTCCTTCGGGATAACATAGAATGTTAAATCGGTATGCGTTAAGATAGAGTACTTTAACTTTTCGTGCTAAAGTATCTGTTATTTTTCGTATAAATCGTAAGACATTTACATACTCGGTAACTCCGGAGAATAGCCTCCGAGTTATGTCCTCCATCCTGCCTGCGGGACTCAGTACTTATAGATAGCGAATTATATTACGCAATACACATGGCGCTGCTGTTCATCTAATTCACTATATCTACTTCAGTCAGATTAACTTCTTTAACCTATAGATCTATAGGAGAATGGCATTTAATGGGTCATTCTACGAAAACTTGAGCTCTAGACCACGTCAATCATCTGTGATATCAGATCTTTTGCTGTCATAGTAACGCTTACACACTAAAAAAAATAACGGGAATATAACGGTAGTTGCCGTTATCTGCCGTTATATATCACTTTTATCCGTTACTTACCCGTTATATGTGTCATGGCAATTGAATTTGCCGTTATAAAAAAATCCCGTGATAATATAACGGCTACAGCCGTTATGATATAACGATAATTTAACTGATGCTTGACAGTTATATTTGAGTCTTAACACATTATGTACTTTTGGCAAAATGATCGAATACAATAGAAACACCCATACCAAATTCCAAATATTTTCAGTATTTGACGAAAACAGTAAGTGCCATAATCTGATAACGTTGCAGTTACGGTACACTTATTACTATGTTAGTTAATAACTTATGTGCATCTATATAGGTCTATTTGCGTGTTATTGAAGCAATACTGATATACAAAGCATAAAAAAGATAACATTTTGAGGAACTATAACTCACGCCAATGGATAAAAAAGTTGCTTAATTGATGCGACATTTAACTGAAGGAACCGATAGTAAATGTTGTGTCCTTTCAGCTCAAATTTGCATCTGCTTCATGAACCGTGTGACGACAACTGTCTTTACTGAAGTCAATGTGGCAACTATGCTCTGATTTTTGCTTTTACCACACGTGAGATCAGTGAAAGACCTTTTGATTCTCTTTGATTAGCTGCAACCGATGTATAACTAATGATTTGACGTTGTTGACCATACCCAAAGTAAATTATAATTTTGTGAAACTAAATTCAAAATGCCCCACGGCCTGGTGGGTATGTAGAAAACACGTGATGTTGCGACGTTTTGATTCTTCATCTTCAGCCCAGAATGAATATGAGATCAGCTCAAGCAAAATATAACATCGGTCATTATCATAGACATGTTCAGAAAATGACAAGTGCACGTGTGTAACTGGCAGGATAGTCTGGGAGGAGAGTGCTAGGTGTTAAGGAAGTGAAAAGTTCTCTTCCCCTCACAGCCATTCATAAGGTTGCGGTTTCCTGTCATCCATTACCGCAACCTTATGAATGGCTGTGAGGGCAAAAGAGCCCTACAATTCCTGCACACCTAACACTCTCCTCCCAGACTATCCTGCCAGTTACACACGTGCACTTGTCATTTTCTGAACATGTCTGTGATAATGACCGATGTTATATTTTGCTTGAGCTGATCTCATATTCATTCTGGGCTGAAGATGAAGAATCAAAACGTCCCGACATCACGTGTTTTCTACATACCCACCAGGCCGTGGGGCATATTGAATTTAGTTTCACAAAATTATGATGTACAGCTGTATTTCGTTGATGCGTTGCCAATGACTCTGAAATATTTGAATTCTCTAAATTTTAAACAAACTATTTATCGAATTTCATGCTAAAATCACTGTGTGGTACAATATTCGAATCATCTTCTAAATTGTCTTTGACATGTCACTATAAGACATCAGCTGTGCTGGTATGATTTAAGTACAAGTGTTCAACTGTCATATGAAAGAAAAATATAGATTAGGAATTAGATAAATTAATCAGATAAGGAATGAGTTTCATAGAATCATGTTTATACGCAAAGTTTGTTTCTGCTGAAGAGCTGTCTCTGCCTTGGTACTTGTCAAATGATGTTTAAAAATGTATATCTGAAAACAATGGAACAAGTCTAAAATCTTATGTGACTAAGTCGCGATGTGTATCTTCATAGACATCCGGTTGTTGTTGATACCCGTCGTCTTCATACCTGCAGTCATAAATCACAAAAAATGAGGTTTTATGAACACAATCGCAAGTTAGGTTGCTTGCTATAACTAGATCTTGTCTGGCTCAATGACGCCATCAAACTTGTGACATTATAAGGTGCCGCAGGTTCCTCCTTTGTACAATGACACCAGGTGAAATATAGATCCTTAAATATTTCGTCAAGCTGATGTTAAATAATATTTCATATACGTGCTTTTAGTCTTCGAATCTCATTAGCAAGTCAGCGGACAAAAGTTCTAATCGTATAATTGTGTATAATTTACAAAAATATAACGGCAAGTAAAACTATTTCGCGTTATATGCATATTTTGTTTAAATGCAAATTTTTATTTGAATTCATTCTACGTTGGCAATCTACATTCCTGGCGACATGAAAGCTGTAAATGTTACTTTAGAAGATTCCTCTCAACAGGAAATTATTATTGCATTTGGTGGACTAAATGATTTTTTAATTGAAAGTAAGTTACTCAGATCTATAGTGTAACACACGTTACGTAATTTCACTCATGGGTAGAAGTTAATTGGCAGTCATGAGTTTCAGAAATCACGGGGTAATAATTGACTCGCCTTAATTCAGATGTGTGCTTTGTGCCTCGGGCTCGTTGAATTATCTGATATTGGTTTACAATAAATTCGTGTTGTAGTGCAGAATTGAGATTTCTATAAATGGGCAACATTCTAAATTGTCAATCTTGTACCAATGCTGTATGCAGCAGTAACTCAACCAGCAGATGAAAAGCAGTTGCTCCCAACGAGTTTTAGAACACTCAGATGCTTATTTCTTCAAATTAAACCAATGAGTTGGGTACTATTAAAATAGAATTTTTTTTAGAATGAAAAAAGTCACATGTTTTGTGTATTTGTATGCATAGGCCTACATATCTGTCATCTGGTATCGGTATAGATTTTGTGCAACATTTGTCATTGTTGAAACTTAATCCATACTGTCCCTATGGCTGAATGATACACCTCCAACTCCGTTAAAAGAAGTAGAATGATTCAATACATACATCTTTGAATATCGTATTTCTTTGAATAAGATAAGTGTCTCCAATTTTACTCAGAGCCCTGATTTGTTTATCTATCTTATTTATCAAAAGTTTTCACTCTTTCATTGGAAAAATTTGCCGGTTTCTACCCACTTAGGTACGTAAACAGTTGAGATAAACTACGTATATAATATTATCAGAATAAAGTACCGGCCATGACTCTATGCGCACAGCAATGAAAACGGAATTTTCACTATTCATTAGCAAAATTCTATGCAATCACAAGACTTATTAGTCACGACATTTGAATTTCCTCATTTGGGTTAAATTGAGTGACGTCATCACTGTATCATTATGAGTATGAAGGAACATATGGAAATCAAGCAATATTTCCGAGTACATGACTCGAAAGCAAAAGAAACTACCGTATAATGCCTCCGTACTTTAAACGGGATATGAAGTAAACCTTCTGTGCATGTATTGAACAACAAGTAGCCTTATTTATTATACAATACCCGGTATTTACTAGTCAGTTATTTTAATAAACAATGTAGGCCTAATTATCATGTCGGCCGATGTAGGCAATAAATTGTAATAGCCTATATGTAATAGGATTACATAGTCTACATAGGACTACATATGTTTTGTACATGCGTCTGATATTCAAGGACGTCTCTTATTCTTTCTTTTCTTCTCACAGATGCGTCTCTTATTCAAGGGCGTCTCATGTTCAAAGAAAAACGGCATCTGAAAAATCGTTCTATAAATACATGTAAATGTAAAACAGGTACCCAAAGTCACCTGGTCAAATTGACTAAAAACTTCGGACAGTTGAGAAGTTGACACTTTTCACTTTTAGCTAGCTGCTGGGTTAAGAGACCACGATTTTCTGCCCGCAGCAGTATGCAGAAGTCGTGAAAACGAGCAGAACAGAATATATTTCTTAGTTCATTCCATCCATAAGACGGAACAGGCTTGAAGATGTTTGCCAAATTGAACGCCCCCAAGAATGCTGCGCCTGGCTACGCTGCTGCTTCTTTATGAAGCGGTTTCTGGGAAAACAATGGTTTCTTGACAGTTATCAAGCGCTCTTGGCGTGACATACATTTAAGCACGACAATGAGTTGGTGTGAATTTCATCTTCAAGTAGTTCGTCAAAGAAGGCATCGATCATGGACATTAGACTTGCTGCGACTTAATACAGAAGCTACGTCTTCAATCTGATAGCAGAATTATTACAGATATCTAATAAAAAGTGATTTAACCGTTATCATCCCAACGTACCATTTGGGAACAAGAATTCAAGGATCTCCCATATAATAGCATGTGATTTGTTTGCTCCCATATGTTGTTAGAGCTATCCTCAGACATGTATTTGTATTTTTAGCAAATTCATGGAATAATTTACTTATGTTGCGTTAAAAATTAAATTTGAATTTAACAATAGTAATCACCACAATAATTTATTGCTTCGTAGGATATCTTCCCATCTATGTATGAAGACATAAGAAATAAGAAAATAAAAACAAGTTGAATAATTATACTGAATCAATCAATGATGTATTTGTAGATGACTTTGTGTCATGGGATTCACACTGTTAAGTATAGTATACCGGTGATGAATCAGTAGGTAATTGATGATTTTTTATTTCAGCCTCTAAAGTTTTTGGAGTTGAGATTGATTATGTGAAATGGTTGGACTGCAAGGTGACGGAGACGACATTCAAAGCAGTCTTGAATGAGTCGTCTATTGAAATGACTGCTGTTCAATCGTCCAGTTCCACTGATATCCAGGAGCCCCTTGCAAAACGACTATGTACCGACAATATTCTAACACCAAAGCCGGCCTCGATAGCAAATGCTGACAATGTACAAATGATGACAAATGCAAATGATGAAAATGTACCACCTCAATCTATAAAACGAAAGGTGATTAATTATTACTGCTATAATTGCACTTTTAGCACCACAAATGCTTTAGTAATAAGGAATCATTTGCGTCTGCATGGGAATATGGCATTGCTTAGTTGTGCAGCGTGTCTATCGCGTTTTAAATCCTTACGTGGTTACCAGACACATGTCAGTTTTTGCCAATCGAGTAGTTCGTATGTAGATGACTCTTTCAATGTAAGTGGCTGCCATGACAGAGATGACTTAGTGAATGATTTTACTCCTGATTATTTGTGCGGTTTAGCCTTGCATATTCAAGGAAAATTTTGATGTTCCGAAGCTGTAACGAATCTCATCTTCTCGAATATTAATACGCTATTATCCTCACCGAACTTAGACATTGACCAATTAAGAAAGAGTAGTGAAAGGATGACCACTCAGCACAAAAGGGAAAGAGCTTACAAAGAAATGTTTAAGTTGCCTGAAATCGTGAAATGTGAGAATGGAGGTGGCGTATTTGAAATTTCAGTGAAATGATAAACTTTTTATATCAATCACCAGAGATTTGTGAGTTAACAGATCACGGTGAAGATGGATATAAATTAGACGTGACCCTATATGCCGGCTTATTTCTAAGAGGGCTACAACAAAAATGCAAAAATGGATATGAATCGCCCCCTCCCTCCCCTAGGTATGGATAACTTTTAGTGGGATAATCATGCTTTAATTAACCATCGTTCTTCTTTGACCAAGAAACTCAAACGGCGCGCCGTTTTTTCTAACTTTGATCATTTTATACCGTATGCATGTAGGTAATGTAATACCTGTATATTGCACATGTACATGAATATTATCAAGATCAGCAAACTATTGAATCTAGATGGGCGAAATTGACCTACTTATTATCAAATATATAGCATTGTCCATCATTCAAATGAGAGCTCGTAGTTAATCTAGCATCCATCTTTTAATCATCTGAACTTCAGATTTCATGAGCCCTCGGGCCATTCTTTGTCTATGTTATCATACATGTATCGTACATTGATGCATTAATGTATGACTAGAAATTCTGCAAATAGCTATCAGTCTGATCGAATTTCTCATTTCTTGAAATAACATTTTCATCAATACTTTTCCATTGAGCGTATTCATTTCACAATGAATGATTTCTTGATATTTTATAGTACCGGTACTATATGTTGTGTATTTGAATTGCAGGATGATTCAATCGGAGAACAACTGCAACAACCCGGGCGCTTTGGTCCCCAAGTGCTGTTTTCGCCGAACTTTTACGGCATTCGATCTCGCCATGGGGTTGAAATAGACATTGCTCCGATGGACTTCGCGGAAATGGTCGCGTTGTCGTTGGCCATTTATTACGTCCTTGACTTGACCTACCCGGCTGCATATGCCCAAATTTTGGGTGCTTTCCAGGAAGGCATCCTTTGTGAAATTTTTTTCCCTAAGGGCATAGCCTTAACTAAGTTTTTAAATAATTAGTTGTATCTTACTGCCGTTCATAACTGCTGATTCACGTGTTCCGCAATTCTATCCTTAAAACGGCTATTTCTTTTTTTTGAAAGATTGAAGGATTCGGCTAGTTGCAAGGAACCGCCTCTCAGTTAGCGCGAACAGGACCGAAGAGCCGGTCCAAACGTGTTGCTATTTTTACATGAACTTTCTAGTCTTGAATCTCATTATCATCCTGTTTTCCAGTTAGATGAATATAGAATATTGCATTTATTATTTGTTAAGTTTATGTAATAGATTGTTATTGAGTTGCATGTTCTTCAAAGATTAAGATTTATTTGTTACGGATTTACTTACTCTTGTACTCTTATATTTGTGTGAATATATTTTTGAACAAAATATTGTTAAAATATTGTTTCTATTATTTGCTAAGAATGAATCATAGATTTGTAAATTTTTGTATTTTCTTCAACGATTTAAGTTTTGTGGATATATTTTTGAACTTCTATTATATGTTAAAGATAGTTAATAGATTGGTGTGCCCTAAAATAATAGGTTTGTGTGAATGTATTTTTAGAGTGAATAGTTTTTTATTTCTGTGAATATTGTTTGTTATTAAGGATAAATGAAAAAAATGTATTTCTTCAAAAACATTTCTGAATATATTTTTGAACAGAATATTGATGACATATTGTTTCCATGATTTGTTAAAACATTATTCTGTATAATAGTCCATTTTTTCAAAGATCTAGGTTTGTCTGTGAAACTGTGAATATCTTTTTGTAAAGGCGTATTATGCTTGAAATTTACAGACTTGCTACATTTTGTAATAATACTAATTTTTGAAATATGTTTTGATAATATTTTCCATTGAAATGTTCTTATATAATTAATTGTCTGCATGTAAGAAGCATTTGTTTTAGATTACATGTTTTGGGTGACGATAACCGATTTGTCTATAAGTAATTTAAGCATATCTAAAAAAGAAATTATATCAATATAACGGATAAGATAACGGTATTTTCCCGTTTTTCAGAAACACGATTATAACGCGAAAATAACGGGAGATTTCCTTCATATAACGGATAATTTTTATAACGGGAAATATAACGGCATTATAACGGCAAATGTAACGAGAAAATACGCGTTATATCTTGGAAATCTGCCATTACATAATAACGGGAATTTTTTTTTAGTGTGTAGGATCCATATAACACACACCAGTAGAAAATAAGTCTAAAATATGGTTTTACTGCGTGTCGCGAAATCAAATGTTCGTAGAATGTCACTGGTGTTACCTGTCCCGGCTGTTATTCGAATTAAAGATCAAGCTCTGATGATAAGTTTTTGTTGTAAGCTGGTCCTGAAATTAACCATGTGTGAAGATGATACATCAACAAAGATGAAACATTACTTTTTTTAACAACAGCAATACTTTACAGTCTGAAATGTCTCCGTGTCGCGGTGTCCCCGGGTTTTGTGTCACTGGTGTTACACAATACATTTTCATTGTCCAGCTCATATTGAGAGACATTTAAAATTCTTGCATTAACATGATAGCTGCACTCAATGTATGGGTAAACGACATGTATAGTGCAGAATGAAGGTACTTCCATATATACTCAGCAGAACTCGTTTGATTAGAATGAAAATCAAGATTATAAAAATTACCCATTTTTTCTTAACACCAGTGACAAAAATGTTCTTATTCCCTCATGATATACACAAGACTGGTGAGAAGACAGTCACTATCATCCAAACTTAATTGTTAGTTTATATAGCGCATGATTATAAAATTATGAATGAATAGTCTGTCAAACAATGATATAATTTTCAAATGCAGTCAGAGAAATCTTATATATAAAATGCAAAACGCCGACAAACTCCTCCTAAACCATGAAACTTTACGCCAATATGATACTACCATTTAATAGAACAAAACATTTGTAGTTAAAACCGCCCGGTCTCATTTCCCAAAGTATCATAATTACAGAGAAAAGTAGACTTTTGTGTAAATTTTTAACGAAAAAATATTAATTACACAAGTAACTACATTAAATATACAAATGAACTCCTCATTTGCTTTCAAAAATTGGCTCGCTATACATGCGTCTCATTGCTTCTAATGTTTCACGACGGATTCAGCAACAGCCAATGAGAACGCGATCTAAATAGTAAGACAGCCAATCAGTGTAGGCGAATACGATGGTACATGTATAGGAGTTTCCTCAAGTTATGTTATCCAAGTATTAATCCAAGTATTCAAGTTACATCATCATACCTAAGAGACGTAAAACGATTTCCCCTAGGGTACCACAACCCCGTAAAAGAAAAGTAATATGTAGACCTACTAACAACCCGGCTCTTCACTACAGCGTTGAGAACTTTAATCCGGATAACGTCATATCTTTAGGTATGATGACGATTTGTACTCAGGAATATCAGACTAGCACTGTCTTAATTTAGCATACTTATGCATATAAATCCTGGACGTCCTCTTCCGACGAAGATGGTGATTCTGGTGTACATGTAAGTATATGATTGGTTAACTGCATGTGTACAGAATTGTTTTCATTAAAATTTATTTTCCGCGTCACCTAGCTGGAATGTCCGCCTACCACTGTCGCCGATGATGACATTGGCCCCATCGTCAGCAGCTCATATCCCAGCCGCAGCTCCTACGGCTCCTCTCCCAGTACGCGAGTACAACGTGGACCTCGACGCAACGACGGAGGAGGACATCGAGAGCAAGTTACGGCGTCAAGCAAGTCAGGAGCGCCTGAAACAGTCCGAGGCTCGTGAGGCTCAGTTAATGGAGGAGAACAGAGGTTTGGTTGAATCCTTACAAAACATAACTCAATCAAACCTCCTGTTGGCCTCACAAGTAACTAACAGCCAACGACACGACACAGAGACCTTAGTCCACGTCGAGTGCAGCGCTAACACCATCCGTAGACTAAGACTGACGCGGATGGACGATTTGGGTGGCTGCAGTGAAAGCTACAGCCACTTGAAACTATATCACAGTGGCATCGTGAAATGCATCAAGTTATAACTTCTTTTTACTTTTGGAAAAAAATAGATTACTTTAAATTTTATGTTTTCTCTTTACAACAGATCGGAACATATGGTATTGGCTGGTGATGACGCTGACGTCATTAGATGATAGATGTATATAAGGGCTTGCTAATTTCAATCCTCATCAATAATCATGGTTGTCTGTACCAAGTGTGGAAAAGTGTTCACTCTCATAGGCAATTTGCAACGTCATGAAGCATTTTGTAAGTTAGGAAAAACTTATCAATGTAGCAAGTGTCCATATAAGACGAATAGGATAGATAATCTTAAGAGGCATAAACTTGTATGCAATAATAAACCGAATGATAGCATAACAGAGTCAAATTCAAATAATCAAAATAGATCTACTTCTAAGCCAACAACCAGCGCTTCAACTAACATACGAGGTCTGTTCAAAAAGTATCCGACTTTTTCTTCTGCTCGAAAAACTAATGATAATTTGACTCTTATTTCTTGTGGAAACATACATTGTATCTTCATGATTGTCTGTGACTGATTTCTGTTCACTTTATGCACACTTCGCGACTCGCATGGACACTTGTTCTAGTGATAGACATAAACAGTCGTCGGATCTTCATTTAAGCAGTATGACGGAGAGAATCGAGCAGCGTTATTGTATCAAGTTCTGTCAAAAACTTGGTGATTCACAAGTTGAGACAATCCTCAAAATCCAACAAGCTTTCGGAGAAGATGCAATGGGGGCTACAACCATCAAAGACTGGTATAATCGATTCAAAGATGGTCGGTTATCAGCGGATAGTGATCCAAGATCTGGAGGACCTTCCACAAGTCGAAATGAAGAAGTCATCAATCGAGTGAAGGACTTGGTGCTGGAAGATCGTCGCATAACGATCCGAGAACTTGCAGATGAGTCTGACATCAGCACTGGTTCTGTGCATTCAATTTTGCATGAGGATTTAGGTCTGAGGAGAGTCGCTGCAAAGTTTGTGCCGAGACTTCTGACCTTGGAGCAGAAACAGCTTCGACTGGAGGTGTCTCGTGACATGCTTGACTGCGCTGCCAACGACCCTGAGTTCATGGACACAATCGTTACAGGTGATTATTGAATTCTAATTTTCATGATTTCAGAAATTGAAACTTCTGTTTTCATTACAGGTGATGAATCTTGGGTGTTCGGATATGACCCAGAAACAAAGGCACAGTCGTCACAGTGGTTGAGCTCAGAGTGTCCAAGGTCGAAGAAGGTTCGTCAATCTCGCAGCTCGGTAAAGGTGATGTTGACCGTCTTCTTTGATTGTCGAGGAGTTGTCTCCTCGTTTCTACGGTGTGAAAATCCGACTTTTGTGACGTCATATGTGACATCATCTATTGATTTTTGTGCTTATATTTAAGTAAATTGTTAAATTGATATGTTAGAGAAAAAGTTTTGTTCAGTGGCGGCAAAGACTTGCTGATTGTTCCACGCCAAGTTCTGTATTTGCTTTGGAAATAAAGAGTGGGCCTCTGATAATTCCCTCGGCCGTTTCGCATGACGGACCGATTACCCGCTCTTCTGAAGCAGATTCGCGATCAGTTAAGTCAGACTAGTTCCAGCGCGCCCAGTCTACACGGGTCAGCGAATCCATCGCCACTGAAAGTACCTATCTCAGCCTCCGCACACCAACTTACCGCACCTCTTCCCCCTACTTATCCCCCTACGTCTCCAGGTCGGAGTCCCCAAGAAGAGACATGGCAATGGGTGCGGAGGCTATGGACGAGATTGATTGTCGTCTCCTCGAAACCAAACAATCAACAAGGAGTACTACCGCGAGGTCCTACGTCGTCTCCGTGAGGCCGTCCGTCGCACGAGGTCCGATCTGTGGCAAGCAGGAACTTGGCAGCTCCACCATGACAATGCTCCAGCTCATGCATCGCAGCTTGTTCAAACATTCTTGGCCAAGCACAACGTTCCGGTTGTTCGACAAGCTCCATACTCACCGGATATGGCTCCCTGCGACTTTTGGTTGTTTTCGAAACTCAAAATGCCACTGAAAGGGACGCGGTTTGAGTCCAGGGAGGACATCATGACCAATGCGACAGCTGCTCTAATGGCAATCCGCAAAGATGACTTTAAAAAGTGCTTCCAGCAGTGGCATGACCGCTGGGAGAAGTGTATCAGGACCCATGGGGACTACTTCGAAGGGGATTAGGGTTGCGTGATTATTTTAAGCTACAAATATATATTTAAAAAAAAGTCGGATACTTTTTGAACAGACCTCGTACAAAGCTTTATGCAATACTGCTCTCGGTGTGGCAAAACGTATAACTCTATAAGTAGATTTCGACAGCATATGAATTTACATAATACAAATAGTGAGATGAATATGCATAATAACTATGGAACTGTTAGTCTCAGCGAAAGCGCACTCAATGGCCATGCACGTGTGTATGATATCACGCCAACAACACCTACTTTGGACATAACATCATTCTTAGAAAGCATGCGTTCCATGTTAGGGAATTTAGTGTCTAACTTGCTAAGGAGCTATCAATTGCGCAGTCGTCTGATTGCACAAATTCGTTATGTCCGTTCTAATCCTCAAGAAGAAGAAACTTTTCTCGCACACTTTACCTCATCATCCTCAAACTATATTTATGACTATGATGCTTGGTTTCAGGATCATCTAAATAGTCTGATAAATCATATTGAAGCCTTCACAAAAAAGGGTAGCAATTGGATTATAGATGATGTACAAAATATAGAGTTCAATGTAATAACAAGTCCAATACTGTCAGGTGGACAATCATTTCCTCTACCAAAGAAGTTAAAAAACTCTAGAGCTGTCATTAATGTTAATTCAAATGCAAATGATTGCTTCCTATATACAGTTTTATCAATATTGCATTATAATGAAGTACCTTATTCAAGGAATGAAGTAAAATCATATAGCAAGTGGACATTTGAGCTAAATATGGAAGGCATTTCCATACCAGTATCAATCAAAGACATTCCAAAATTTGAAAAAATAATGATATCAAAATTAACATTCACTTTTATGAAAATGGACTCAAAGGTGTTCGATACAATAGTAACTTTACTGGTAGGCAAACGGTTAATATTTTGCTAATTCTAAACAATGGAGCAGCACACTATTGTGGAATTCCAAAGCTGTCAAGATTGTATAGAACTTTAAAAAGACATAAATACTTCTGCGAAAGATGCACTCAGTCATTCACATATAAGACAACACTAGAACGACACTTCCAGTTTTGCATTCGAGGAAAAGCACCAATTGAAAAAATGCCGACAGATCTAAGAGTACTAACAAGTAGCATGGAATATCAACTAAGTCCTCCTTTAGTAATTTATGCAGATATAGAGTGCTACATCTATAATAAAATACATAAACCTGCGGCTATTGGAGCTTATCATGTCTGGCATAATGCCCTTCAATCGAAATTTGAAAACAAGCATTACCTCTTTGAGGGAGAAAATTGCATTATTAGTTTCTTACACCACTTAGAAACTGTAGCCCAAGACTTGTATGACAACCAATGTGCAACAACTAGGCAGCCAATGTCACTGTCAGCGGATGAAAAAGCAAGCCATGAGAGTGCAGAATGTTGCAACAAATGTTAATCGAAATTCAGCGATGAAGTCATAAAAGTTCGTGATCATGATCAATTCACCGGACGATATAGGCAAACATTAAGTAGGAAATGCAATCTCCGGTTAAGACTTAACAGACGGGAGCTCCCCATATTTTTCCACAATTTTAAAAATTATGATAGTCACATCGTTTGCTATAAAGCGATTGGAAGAATGAAATCTTGGAAATTAGATGTTGTAGCAGCAACTGCTGAAAAATATTATATAACTTTATCCGCCAGTGTCCCTCCCTGTAAATGAATACAAAGGGAAGACAGTATACTTTAAACTAAAATTCTTAGACTCATATCAATTTCTAAGTGCATCCTTGAGTGAATTAGCCAAGGGCTTGCAAACGTATGAGCATGTAGAGACATTAAGGGTAGAATTTTCACAATTAAGTGATAATGTTTTATATCAGAAGGGAGTGTTTCCATATTCATACTTCAAAAACTTAAACACGTTTACGGAAGACTGTCTACCACCACAATTTGAATTCCTTAATGATCTTACTCGTGAGCACTGTTCCGATAGTGAATATCAACACGCTAACAAGGTTGATTCTACAGTGTTCCTTCTAGGGTTTAATCCCGGTACCGGTTCCATCTATAATTCGGGAAACCGGAACCGGTTCCAAGTCAATTGGTACCGATTCCCTGGAAAAAGCAGATGGTCGCGTTGTTCGATGACGACAGCCATCTCATGACATCCAATCAGAACCAAGCTCCATCAATCATCGTCTGACATCATTGCTATTGAGTTAATTGTTTAGAGGAAGTCTAAAAATAGATCTGAGTTCATCACATCTTATTCTAAGAAAGGCGCAAAACAAGGTTTGATCCACGGAATATTTTCATTCGGTCACTCCATCCATGGCTAGTCGATTGAATTCCTCAGCTGTATGGGAGTACTTCTCTCGTCAAAGCAAAGATTGTGCACGCTGTCATAAATGTTCAAAGTTGATCAGACACAATTCTGGATCTACAAGTGGAATGCTTAACCCCTTCCACCCCAGTACGTACGCGCGTACGTAGCCAATATACGTAATGCATTACCACTACGTACGTGCGTACGTACTGTGCATATATTTATCATTCTTGAGTTATCACGATTTCGAAGCATGGTATCAGCTCATTATTATGATTGGAAATGAACGTGAACGACGATGAACGTCATCAATGCGCACGCATCAGTCACGTGATAGCAGTAGCCAACCACGGGTGTGCGCATGGCTTTTAGTTGAAACGCGTCTTATCAAATCAATGTACAATGCAAAGATCACATTGCCTTATTTGATCGTCGCAGATTCCGCAAAAGACAGCGCTTGAGTTGCAACTAAATGGATTATGACAATGAATCTGATCCTGATTTCGATCCAGAAAATGAAATGATTACATCATCAGAAGACGATTTGTCCGATATGTCAGATAGTGATGAAAGCATACCCGGACCACAAATGTATGATGAGTGGGAAGTTTTAGTTGATCCATTTTCTGATAACCGCCAAAATCCTCGCCGAACATTTTCAGGAGAACCTGCAGGTCTAAACCCAGCATTTGACTGTAACCTTCTTCAAAACCCTGTTGACGTTTATAAATATTTCTTTGACAACGACCTGATGTCTTTTCTTACACAGTGTGCGAATCGTCGGGCCGAATTATTCTTCAGAATGAATCCAACGAAAAATGGCAAGATTTTCAATATTATCTGGCGTCCGCTACATACTGATGAACTGCATTGTTTTATTTCATTACTATTCCTTACTGGCATCATTCACAAGCCATCTTATAACATGTATTGGTCAAAAAACGTTCTAACCAGTGGACCTTCTGTCTTTTGTAAACAAGTTATGAGCCGTAATCGTTTCCTTAGCATCCCAAAATTTCTGCGTTTCTCTTTGCCAGAAGATGTACAGTCCCTTGCAAAAGTTTAGAATCAGAATTAATTAATTATTTTATCAGATTAAGTTCACACATTTTACCATTTTTAGACACAACGCTTTCCCGTTTGATCGAAGTGACTCAGCAAATCAAGATAGCTTCCTATGCCATTAACAGAAGAGACTTTCAGTCATCATAGTTGCTAAGTAACGGCATAGATATCTTTCATGACACTATAATTCATCCATACACACACTGTCTGCATAGTTTCGAAACATTTGTTATCGTCGTCTCATCTGTTATGGGTAAACGCAACTCGGTTTCTCCTACTATTCGTGCACAGGCATTTGTACTTTATGAGAATGGTTTGACTCAACGAGAAATTGCTGAACAACTGAAGATCAGTCAAAAAGCTGTTCACGTCGCTATCAAGAAGCATGAGTCGACAAATGGCAGATTCTGCGATGCACCGAGGTCTGGGAGGCCACGAGCCACAACGAAACGCGATGAAAGATATCTGAAATTAGCCGTGCAACGAAATCCTTCTGTAAGCCTCCCTGTATTGGTCCAAGGACTGAAAGCGACTGGTACAACCACAAATTGAAGCAAGGGGACAACACACCAAATATTGATAAAGTGAGTGACAATTGACACTATCCTTCATAGACATCCTATTTTCTAGACAGTCTGGCATTTTAAATCAGGAAAATATTGAGACGCATTTGTTATAATTTGAATAAAAGCCTTTTTTTTGGAAAAATGGATTTTGATTCTAAACTTTTGCAAGGGACTGTAGATGAGAGAGATTCTCAGAGTCGGAGTTGTCTCTTATCGTCTCTTATCGTCGAAGTTGGTCAAGATTACGTTATTGACGAGTGTCTGCTTCTCTTCAAAGGAAGACTACACTTTCGACAATACATAAAAACAATGAGATCACGGTTCGGAATAAAGCTGTTTGTGAATTGTCCAGCTGCAGAAGACCTTCGGGGTTATACTTACATGTTCAGTCTGTATGATGGGAAACAAAATTATGATGTGTCTCACTTACCAGGCACGGACAACTTATCTATTTCTGAACGTATTGTCCTATCGCTGTCAGATGGACTACTGGGAGAGAACAGGCATTGTGTTATTGATAATTGGTATAAGTGTTCGCCTCGTTCAATGTCTTGATGAATATCATGATACATCAGTCACTGGGACAATTCGTACCAACGGTGGAATTCCATCCGGTATTCTAATGGAACAATTAGATCGTCATCAGACCGTTTTTCTTCGAAAAGGAACTTTGCTTCTCACCAGGTATCAGGATAAGAAAACTGTCCATGTTCTTTCCTCTGAATACACATCTGGATTTACACCAAGGCAGCGTCACGTTAGTGGAGGTACTATTCATCATTATCAGCGTCCCCTTACTATCGACAACTACAACAAGCTCATGGGTAGTGTTGATATCAGTGATCAATTGTTAGAGCCATATAATGCATGCAGAAAATCTCTTGCCTGGTTCAAGAAACTTGGCATTCATATTTTTCAACGTATGCTTTTGAATAGCTATTTAGTGTTTGGTCTCGTTTCCTCAGAGCCTCGAAAGCCATTCTTAGATTCTTATCTTCAGTTGATTGACCAAATTCTGCAGCATCACAGCATTGGATACGCAGCAATGAAAGCAGCTCCAGCTCAACCACTTCAATCTTTGCAAGAAAATTCGAGTACAACTCATGCACTTCTTCCTATTCCCCGAACAAGTAAAAGACGTCCACAGAAGCCATGTCGTGTTTGTCGAGAGCTATTGAATATCAGAAAAGACACCCGTTACCAGTGTTAAGCCTGTCCAGGTGAACCAGGACTTCGTTCTGCAGAACATTTTCGTTATTATGATCAATAAGTACTGATTAGTCGTTTTTCAACTCATTCATATTTGTACGTCACCTAATACATGAAAATTACAGGAGAATATTCTAATCATATTCATTATAATCATTACTGAATTGATATTTTGACTCATATCTTAACGATATACCATAAAAAAGTAATAATATCAAACTTATGACATCAAATATGCAATAATTAATACATCATCAATTCTTTACAAATTTGGTAATACCGTATTTACTCGTTTAATCGCCCAGCCTCGAATAAACGCCCATCTAAAATTAAAAAGAGCGAATTAATCGCCCACCTCGTTTAAACGCCCACCCAATCAATTGATGCTACAAAATAGCTATTCTATTCCCACACAGTTTTCGTTACCATTACGAATGGCTGACCTAAATTGAGGACACTTTTCTTTTCAAATTATGCTGCTGACTCATAAACACTTCATCCGTTTCAATTTTTCGATAATAACTGAGAATCAGTTGATTCAACATAGCGCGACGATGAAGACGAAAAGCTACTCAATATCATACAAGCTCGCTGCCCTCGATTTCCTAAAATTCCACAACGTTTCGGAAGCAGCACGTAAATTCAATGTAGACAGGAAACGAATTCGTGAATGGAGAGAGCAGGAGAAGAAGCTGCGTGAAGAAGACAAAGTGTGCGTTCAAAAAAAGAGGAAACGTCTCAGCGGTGGTGGAAGAAAACCGAGATGTGAAGAACTTGAAAGGAAATTGCAAGCATGGATTTGTTCCAGAAGAGAAGAAAGACTCCCCGTATCGCGAACTATGATTCAACGACAGGCTATGGAGATATTTCAACAAGATGGCAAAGAAAACTTTTCTGCCAGTAACGGCTGGCTAATGCGCTTTCTAAAACGCTTTGGCTTTACCTTACGTCGACGTACTACTGTTTCTCAAAGAATTCCTGCATTATTTATACCGAAGATCGTATCATTCATTCGTTATTTGGAGGAAATGAGAAAAACGAAGAAATACAAGCCTGGTGACATTTACGTAATGGACGAAACACCTGTTTGGGTTGAGCCGTTAGCGGAGACGACCATTGACAGAAAAGGCGTTAAATCTGTCCCAATCAAAAGTACTGGTCACGAAAAGGTTCGCCTCACCGTAGCTTTGACAGCCAAAGCTGATGGTACAAAACTGAAACCTTACATAATTATACCGAGGAAACGAGAGATAAAGGAGCTGAAAGATTCGTTCAAAGACGTGGTTCTTTCTTTTAATCAGAAGAGTTGGATGGATAATCAGTTGACTAAAGATTATCTTCAGCGAGTCATTGGTCAACTCACGTTCAACAAACGCCTTATCATTTGGGATTCATATGCCTGCCATCTGTCGTCTGAAACAAAAGCGACGATGCGAAATTTTCGCTTGGATAGCGCAATCGTTCCTGCTGGCTGTACTTCTCTGATACAAGCTCCCGACATTTCATGGAATAAATCTCTGAAAACTAGTATAAAGAAATTTTACACTGAATGGCTTACATCAGGAGAACATACCTATTCAAAGAATGGAAATATGAGGCCCCCTTCTTTTGTAAAAATTGTTGAATGGATCCATGAAAGCTGGAAGAACATTCCAACCGAGCAGATTTGTCACTCAATGAAGCACTGTGCTATTACAACAAATCTCGACGGGTCAGAAGATGACCTCATACATTGCTTCAAGACCAATGAGAATAATTTCGGGCTGCAGCTTTTGAAGGAGGAACGCGCTAAAGGGATACCAGTGAGTGTTGATCTCAGTGATGATGAATTCGAGTGTTGTGACACTATTGACAATGATGCTTCAGACAGTTGTGAGGCAGAGGAGGAGTTCGATTCCTCTTGGTGTGATTCTGATGAATCAAACTGAACAATGAAATTGTACTTCTGTGAATAAAAGCGTTGTTTTTGGTTCTATAACTGATAATTTTTGTGTAAATACTGGGCATTTCTGGGCTGGGCAAAAAAGTAATTGCAACGAAAAAAAGATATTAGATGCCAAATAACATTTCGTAAAAATTGGCCAAAAAATTCCAAACATAGATAGTGCGTTTGCCTAACTGCTTGTTCTTTTCATATACCGGTATGTTGATTATCAAACTGAAATAGATATAATAAAATTTCTATAGATTCTATCTATTAAGTAAAAGAAGTAAGATAAATTATAAAGTAATGAAATAAAGTATGTATAAAGTAAAGTAAAAAAAGATAAGAGAAAAAGTTTAAATGCGCTAATTAAGTAAACTGTAATCTGAACAATATACAAATATGTATATCAAACCAAAAATATTACGCACAATTTAATCTCTTCAAAATAAACGCCCATCTCGAATAAACGCCCAGCCTCAAATAACCGCCCATCATAAAATCTAAAAATTTAAATAAACGCCCGGGCGTTTATTCGAGTAAATACGGTACGTCTAGTCACGCTTAGCGTACCATGGAGTGGAAGGGGTTAAGCATTTGAGGACAGTACACAACATTCTGAATTGCGCACAAGAAACGTCCGATGTAAGCCAAGCAAGCGGTCCTCCTCAGAAAGCTTTAAGGCAAGACTCTATTACCTCATTTATACCAAAGAAGGAAAGTCTTGAACGAATATTATCCAAATTGATCGCAATTGACGGATTTTCTATCAATGGTGTTTGCAAAAGTGAGTACATTCGTAATTCTCTGAGCAGAGATGGATATAATCTTCCGAGAAATCCGTCTGACATCATGGCTTCACTTCACTCATACGCTGCTAAAATTCGCCACAATTTGCAGTGCTTTTGAAGAGAAAATTAAGAAAGGTGAGCGATTCTCCTGTTCCTTTGATGAATGGACTAGTAGCACCGGACGCCGCTACTTGAATATAATTTTGCATGGCAACGATGAGTCGATGTGGAACCTGGGATTGTATCGAATTTCAGGAAAATTTACGTCAGAAAACTTGCTTTCAACGATTAATCAGTGTTTCAGTGATTATAATCTCAATCTGCAACATGATTGTGTAGCATTTATATGTGATGGAGCAAGCGTTAACTAAAAATTTGGAAATCTTTGTGAAACTGACTTGCAACTTTGTTATTCCCATGCCATTCATTTGGCTGTCGCAGATGTGTTGAATAAGTTCAACCAACAATCAATGGTTCACACTGCTACCGACGATGATGAGAACACTGATTCTGACAGTAAAGATCAAGCACACAATTGTGACGCCGACTTTGACGATAACAGCTTGTTCACTTGTGAATTATCGGATGATTACAAATCTGTTGTGGATAATGTGCGCAAGGATTGCAAAATATTTCGAAGTGGCAACAATTTGCAACTACTGCAGAGATATACGATGGAAGAGTTCCATACTGACCTCCAGTCTCTGCTTGATATGAAGGTCAGGTGGAATACTATTGAAACAATGCTAGTACGATATGTAAAATTGCGGCCTTGTATTCTAAAAGCTTGCGTTGATTCAAAAAGGCAGACCTTAGTAACTGATGTTGATATGGAGCTTGTACAATCACTTATTGATGTGCTGACACCGATCAGACTCGCAACTGAAGCACTTTGTCGTCGAGATTCTGTGTTGTTGTCTGCTGAAGGAGTACTACATTTTTTTGTTCAACAATTTGCACAGTCTCAAAAGCGGATTAAGTTCTCGTTTCTATGATTGCTTGTTTGTTCGTGTCAGTGAGCGTCGCAATGTTAACATTGTATCATTGATCATGTTTCTAAATGGTTCAAATTCTCTTGAACGGTCATCCTTGGACGTTGCATCAAAAAATGCGATTAAGAAATGTGCGCTCAAGTTTTTAACAAAGTTTCATGGAAATGAAGATGTGGAGGTTTCTGATGATCATCCCAGTGACACTGCTGAGACTCTGAGTGTGAAGCCTGTCTTGAGTGAGAACTTGAGCTTCAGCAAAGTATAGCTGCATATTCACCTGGACAGTTAAAACGTGGTCTAGTTTCAAATGTTGACACAGAGTTTCAGTTATTTCAAAGAAGTGGTGAACTAACACATCGCTTGAAATTGCTTCAGAAGTCATGGCTGACTATCAGACCAACTTCGGTAGATTGCGAGTGTTGTTTTTCAACAGCGGGAAATTTTTGTCGAAAAATAAGATCACGACTTAGCGATCGATCGCTGAACACGCTTGTGTTCCTAAAACAAAACATTATCTAAGCGTTGGATGTACTGATGGGTTCTGTTAATTGGTGTGTTCTCCTTTAACTAATTCATTTTTATGATAACTGAATATTTTTGTTCGCGTCAACTATTGTACTTAATATAGCACAATTCGTATACCACTTCTACTTTCAATACCTGTTCCCAATCAATCCCAACCTTAAATAACTGGCCATATCCATCTGGATGAAAACTACAATTCAACAGAAAATCTGATTAGCTTGTGTTAAATACTTTCGAAGTATCGGTACCAGAACCGGTTCCTGCAAACTGGAACCGGATTCGGTACCGGAACCGGTTCTTTGAAATTCGGGAATATGCTAAACCCTAGTTCCTACTGAGTGTAACTTAAAACGCCGAGTGACGGCGCGCACTTTGTGCATGCACAAATGCGCGCCGCCTGATGGAGATGGCACAGAGATGCTTCTGCGCTCTTGGAGATTTTTAGTGGAGATTTTAGTGTTTAACTTTAGATTTAACAGTTGATTAGCTCTTAATTGTGAGATGTGCATTCCACCCTATGTGTACATCATTCTGTGAAAGTCTAATTGTCGGCCTCGTTCCCTGCACAAACTCGTGCTGGCTGCCGGACTATGAGGTGCATCATTCTGTGAAAGTCTCATTTTCGGCCTCGTTCCCTGCAGAAACTCGCGCTGGATGTCGGACTATGAGGTGTACATCATTCTGTGAAAGTCTCATTTGTCGGCCTCGTTCCCTGCAGAAACTCGTGCTGGCTGCCGGACTATGAGGTGGACATCATTCTGTGAAAGTCTCATTGTCGGCCTCGTTCCCTTCACAAACTCGTGCTGACTGCCGGACTATGAGGTATTCATCATTCTGTGAAAGTCTCATTTGTCGGCCTCGTTCCCTGCAGAAACTCGTTCTGTCTGCCGGACTATGAGGTGCACATCATTCTGTGAAAGTCTCATTGTCGGCCTCGTTCCCTGCAGAAACTCGTGCTGACTGCCGGACTATGAGGTGTACATCATTCTGTGAAAGTCTCACTGTCGGCCTCGTTCCCTGCAGAAACTCGTGCTGGCTGCCGGACTATGAGGTGCACATCATTCTGTGAAAGTCTCATTGTCGGCCTCGTTCCCTGCACAAGCTCGTGCTGGCTGCCGGACTATGAGGTGCACATCATTGTGTGAAAGTCTCATTGTCGGCCTCGTTCCCTGCAGAAACTCGTGCTGGATGCCGGACTATGAGGTGTGCATCATTCTGTGAAAGCCTCATTATCAACCACGTTCCCTGCAGAAACTCGTGCTGGATGCCGGACTATGAGGTGTACATCATTCTGTGAAAGTCTCACTGTCGGCCTCGTTCCCTGCAGAAACTCGTGCTGGCTGCCGGACTATGAGGAGTAGATCATTCTGTTGAAAGTCTCATTCTCGGCCACGTTCCCTGCACAAACTCGTGCTGGATGCCGGACTATGAGGTGCACATCATTCTGTGAAAGTCTCATTGTCGGCCTCGTTCCCTGCAGAAACTCGTGCTGGATGCCGGACTATGAGGAGTACATCATACTGTGAAAGTCTCATTGTCGGCCTCGTTCCCTGCACAAGCTCGTGCTGGCTGCCGGACTATGAGGTGCACATCATTGTGTGAAAGTCTCATTGTCGGCCTCGTTCCCTGCAGAAACTCGTGCTGGCTGCCGGACTATGAGGAGTACATCATACTGTGAAAGTCTCATTGTCGGCCTCGTTCCCTGCACAAGCTCGTGCTGGCTGCCGGACTATGAGGTGCACATCATTGTGTGAAAGTCTCATTGTCGGCCTCGTTCCCTGCAGAAACTCGTGCTGGCTGCCGGACTATGAGGTGTGCATAATTCTGTGAAAGTCTCATTGTCAACCACGTTCCCTGCAGAAACTCGTTCTGGATGCCGGACTATGAGGTGTACATCATTCTGTGAAAGTCTCATTGTCGACCTCGTTCCCTGCAGAAACTCGTGCTGGATGCCGGACTATGAGGTGTACATCATTCTGTGAAAGTCTCATTTGTCGGCCTCGTTCCCTGCAGAAACTCGTGCTGGATGCCGGACTATGAGGTGTACATCATTCTGTGAAAGTCTCATTGTCAACCACGTTCCCTGCAGAAACTCGTGCTGGCTGTCGGACTATGAGGTGTACATCATTCTGCGAAAGTCTCATTGTCGGCCTCGTTCCCTGCAGAAACTCGTGCTGGATGCCGGACTATGAGGTGTACATCATTCTGTGAAAGTCTCATTTTCGGCCTCGTTCCCTGCAGAAACTCGTTCTTGCTGCCGGACTATGAGGTGTACATCATTCTGTAAAGTCTCATTGTCAACCACGTTCCCTGCAGAAACTCGTGCTGGCTGCCGGACTATGAGGTGTACATCATTCTGTGAAAGTCTCATTGTCAACCACGTTCCCTGCAGAAACTCGTGCTGGCTGTCGGACTATGAGGTGTACATCATTCTATGAAAGTCTCATTCTCGGCCACGTTCCCTGCACAAACTCGTGCTGGCTGCCGGACTATGAGGTGTACATCATTCTGTGAAAGTCTCATTGTCGGCCTCGTTCCCTGCAGAAACTCGTGCTGGCTGCCGGACTAAATCAACTGAAACAGGTTTTGTGTGTTTATAGATTCTCCTCAGTTTGTCTGCTTATTGATTAGGCCTACCATTACATGTAATTCAAAAATACTTATTCTCTGAAATCCTAAAACAATGATGTTTGATGCAAATGCTGTACACTGATTGATACATTAACATCAACTGCTCTAAGTTCTGGAAAAAAATTTACACGGGGCCGTTCACTGCTAGCGTGAGTTCAGATTGGAAGTCGGCAGGAAAGGTGATCGGTCTCCGTGGCGCAGTGGTTAAGTGCTTGGCCTGCCGATCTTTCGGTCTGGTGGTCGAGTCCCGGAAGTGTCATTGGAAGTAAACAGAAAATGCATCCGGCCTGTAAGGAAGGTTGGGTCTTGGGTTCACTCTTGTGTTTTGGGTTGTCTTGGGGTGCGGACCAAAGAGCTTGAGATTCTGGTAATTCTTGATAATTCTGGCTAAGTATATGACCACATCATGTCATAGCAAGTCATCAACATGTAAGCTTGCATGTATGTACAAGTACATGTAAATATATAACCTACTTCAACCACACTATTAGTCTTTCTATGATAAAACTGTGCTATCATCAACTTTGATATAGACCTACTGTAAATGTCTATCTGATAGTTTGTTTAATTACCTTTTTAAACTATACTTTGATTACCTACGGCTTCCTTATGAATCTAATCCATTAAGCTAGATGTAATGCATATTGTGTTAGACAGAATTTTGTATGTATCATTTTGCGTGATATAAAACAAACAATACATGAAAAAATGCAATGCATGAAACCAATACCTGTATAACGCTTATGCTGTTAAATTGGTAGCCTACAACAATTCGTAGATCACTTGCTTCACATAGCCTCTTGCCTTGAAAGTCAAAAACTTCGGCCTATATTGTTTATTCTACTATTAGGCTACATGTATCAGAAATAGAAAGATATCGGTATCATTTAATGCAGTGACATTCTTTGATGATTACTTCTTACAGTTAGTAAAAATATCGTTATATCTACATTTGTGCTATTTTCATCTTATACGATGCCTATGTTATTTGTGTTTCGTTTCTCGATCAGATATGTTGTAAGGAATGTAGCTTAGTCATGCATGTTGTTCTAATTACGAAATTATCAGACTGTAGACGTAAACAGGGTAGATGATATTAAGCCCAGAGATAACCTATGCCGATAACTAAAACTTTTAGCTGAATATTAATATGACCTCAATTCCGCAATAACAAATTCATGTATTAAATAGTAATTAATATGAACATTAGATACATATTGATTGGATAGCAATATGTACAATATGGTATGATTCAAAATATCTTCATGCAATTTCAAATCTCAATCAAAATTCCAAACATATTCTGGAAATTGTTGTTCCACTTCATTAGAGAAATAGCCACTCTTGGGTGTAACGAAGCCCAAGTTTGGACCCAACCTTGCTGGGCACTACTGCAGTTTAGTGCACCCTAAAATGCATGTGAGAACAACATGATTTAATCAACAGAATGAATGCCGTTCGTTCTTCCCTATAGTTATAAATGAGTGTCTTTGTGTCTTCGTCTTCGCACATTACACCGAGCGCGCGCTTCGGTGTAATGTGCGTAGTCATCGTTTGCGGGAGAATGCGCCGTTGTTTTAGGGTGCACTAAACTGCAGTAGTGCCACCTTGCTGTAAACACCATAGCGCTCCAGAAAAGTTTTAGCATGTCCACACCGGCCAAGCCCCCAGTGATGCAATAGTGATGTTAAAGCATCGCTACATTCAAATTTCAAAGCTGTATGCGATGTCTATGGTGCCTATAATTGATGTTCATGATAAGATTTAAAGACTCTTACTTATTTTGTTTGATTTTGTTTCATCTTCGTTGTATATCGCTTTCTGACAATCATTTGTAGTGACTATATTGATCACGGGGTGAAAAGCTATAATACCCGTGCATCGCCAAGCTAAGCAGGAAATTGTAAATGGACTGAAAGTTTTCCACAGATTCAATCTGGAAAGATTCTCAGCGAAAATACGGCTGGACGGAATCGCTCAATATGGGATTAGTTGGAGTTCACGATGATGATGAAATTTTCAATATAACAAAGAACCTACCTCAGTTGTACACATAACGCCCTTGAAAAGGGACAGAATCAACATAAAAACACGTAAAAAAAGTTCGTTTTGGAAATTCGATTGGCAGTGATCCCAAAGTCAATAACGAAGATTTGATTGGCTCATATCACAAATGGATCTTTAATAATCCCTGCAATAACTCCACCTACGTGGTTTGTTGATGAATTGGCAAATTTGTTCCGAAGACCATCACTTCATCAAATCTGAAAAGTAAGCAGAACTGAAATCGATAATATTTACTAAATAAATAAATAATCAGATCAAGTATGTGATTGCTAGCAAGGGGGCGCGGACGGAAAAATTCGAAAGGAACGTCAAATAAAGCCACGTGGGCGCCTGTGAAAGCAAGGGGCGACAGTAGAAGACAAGGAGGTACCGGTGAAAGCGAAGGGGGAGCTATGGAAGGTAAGGGGCGCCGGTGAAAGCCAAGGGGGAGCCATGGAAGCTAAGGGGGCGCCGGTGAAAGCGAAGGGGGAGCCATGGAAGCTAAGGGGGCGCCGGTGAAAGCGAAGGGGGAGCCATGGAAGGTAAGGGGGCGCCGGTGAAAGCGAAGGGGGAGCCATGGAAGCTAAGGGGGCGCCGGTGAAAGCGAAGGGGGAGCCATGGAAGGTAAGGGGGAGCCATGGAAGCTAAGGGGGCGCCGGTGAAAGCGAAGGGGGAGCCATGGAAGGTAAGGGGGCGCCGGTGAAAGCCAAGGGGGAGCCATGGAAGGTAAGGGGGAGCCATGGAAGGTAAGGGGGAGCCATGGAAGCTAAGGGGGCGCCGGTGAAAGCGAAGGGGGAGCCATGGAAGGTAAGGGGGAGCCATGGAAGGTAAGGGGGAGCCATGGAAGCTAAGGGGGCGCCGGTGAAAGCGAAGGGGGAGCCATGGAAGGTAAGGGGGCGCCGGTGAAAGCGAAGGGGGAGCCATGGAAGCTAAGGGGGCGCCGGTGAAAGCGAAGGGGGAGCCATGGAAGCTAAGGGGGCGCCGGTGAAAGCGAAGGGGGAGCCATGGAAGCTAAGGGGGCGCCGGTGAAAGCGAAGGGGGAGCCATGGAAGGTAAGGGGGCGCCGGTGAAAGCGAAGGGGGCGCCGGTGAAAGCCAAGGGGGAGCCATGGAAGGTAAGGGGGCGCCGGTGAAAGCGAAGGGGGAGCCATGGAAGGTAAGGGGGAGCCATGGAAGCTAAGGGGGCGCCGGTGAAAGCGAAGGGGGAGCCATGGAAGGTAAGGGGGCGCCGGTGAAAGCGAAGGGGGCGCCGGTGAAAGCCATGGAAGGTAAGGGGGCGCCGGTGAAAGCGAAGGGGGAGCCATGGAAGGTAAGGGGGAGCCATGGAAGCTAAGGGGGCGCCGGTGAAAGCGAAGGGGGAGCCATGGAAGGTAAGGGGGAGCCATGGAAGCTAAGGGGGCGCCGGTGAAAGCGAAGGGGGAGCCATGGAAGCTAAGGGGGCGCCGGTGAAAGCGAAGGGGGAGCCATGGAAGGTAAGGGGGCGCCGGTGAAAGCCAAGGGGGAGCCATGGAAGGTAAGGGGGCGCCGGTGAAAGCCAAGGGGGAGCCATGGAAGGTAAGGGGGCGCCGGTGAAAGCCAAGGGGGAGCCATGGAAGGTAAGGGGGCGCCGGTGAAAGCGAAGGGGGCGCCGGTGAAAGCGAAGGGGGAGCCATGGAAGGTAAGGGGGCGCCGGTGAAAGCCAAGGGGGAGCCATGGAAGGTAAGGCGGAGCCATGGAAGCTAAGGGGGCGCCGGTGAAAGCCAAGGGGGAGCCATGGAAGGTAAGGGGGCGCCGGTGAAAGCGAAGGGGGCGCCGGTGAAAGCGAAGGGGGAGCCATGGAAGGTAAGGGGGCGCCGGTGAAAGCGAAGGGGGCGCCGGTGAAAGCGAAGGGGGAGCCATGGAAGGTAAGGGGGCGCCGGTGAAAGCCAAGGGGGAGCCATGGAAGGTAAGGGGGCGCCGGTGAAAGTGAAGGGGGCGCCGGTGAAAGCCAAGGGGGAGCCATGGAAGCTAAGGGGGCGCCGGTGAAAGCGAAGGGGGAGCCATGGAAGGTAAGGGGGAGCCATGGAAGGTAAGGGGGAGCCATGGAAGGTAAGGGGGAGCCATGGAAGCTAAGGGGGCGCCGGTGAAAGCGAAGGGGGGGAGCCATGGAAGCTAAGGGGGGAGCCTTTCTTCCATGTGGCCGAGTTGTTATTTATCCCACTCTGAATCTTTTTGTGCTGAGTTTTTCTCAAGAAAGCAGAATGTATGTACCTATTTTAAAAGTCTTAGATTTCAATATTGCTAGATCTAAAGGCATGTTTATAGTTCGCTCTGAATGGGTATTTAGTGCGAAATCTAACGATATCGGTAGACAAGTAGGTCAGCAATATTATGCTTCAACAATCGTGTAAATTTAGTAATCAATCAATCATGATTTATGGGCTCACGATTCAATTTTATGATATTGAGTGAAGGATAAAAGATTTTTTCGTGGTGTGCAACGATATAGGAAACGGACTATAGCTATAATGAGCATGAACTTAATCCTGTGATTTGTGCAGAATGACAACTTGATGTCCTTTTCCTCCCTGCGCGGCGTGACAGCCGTCATCAACGTTCAGCTTCACTACCATCCCCAGCCCACTACCTAACCTATGGTGACCATTGTCTTAGTGTATTTCCACTACCAGCATCTGTAGTCGGTACAGTACAGAGTTGGAAGTGGGTCAACGAAACTTGACCCATGACCCACCTGACCCACGGCATATGTGACCCACTTGACCCATGACCCATTTCCAACTCTGGTACAGTATATTAGACGTCTGTTTTGAAAGTGTATGCGGCAGTGTTTGGAAACTATGGTATTAACAGCAAGAATGAGTAGTGTTCAAGGTCTTAAGATTTCCATAATTACCAGATATTGGGCCAAAGCTGGTCAATTTTAATTCGTTGCCACGAGAAAGCTACATTGAGTTCTTTTAAGAACTGATTAATCCAATGGTTACAGTAGCATTGCCTTTGTACACTTGCGGATTGGAGAACGCCATCAGTCCTCATTAGGACTACTTCAATTAATAATTTGAATTAGTAAGCATTATATTCTAGTATAAATGGCTGCTGGGATGACTTTCATCATCGTATGAGAATTGTACATGAGGTCTGGCCCACCATTTTACACAGGGATGAGTAAAATAAACAAAACATTCACTTGACATACAATGAATCCGTACCTCTTTTCCGTAGGCAGTGAAGAGGGAGAAATATCAGTCCTCCAATCAAAATACAAATACCAAGAAATAGAAATGATAAAGCGTAAGAATTGGTGACATCCTTCAGATGACCTGCAAGGAAAACAAGTTCATAACTTCAACAGCTGGATAGGAAGCAATAAATATGTTTAAAGTAAATGATATAAAATGTGGCGTAAAATGCGCAATAAGATCTCAGATTTACCCCTCATAACATCTAGCTTCTCTAATGTAGCTCATGCATCGTGCTAACCAAGTCGAGAATTGAAAAGAACAAACTGATGAATTTGATGCAAACAATGTTTAAGCTAAAACATGTATTAACTCTTCTGTTGCCATTTGTGGGTAATGGACCATGACATTTGGGGTTGTGGAAGTAGGAGTCCAAGCCAGGGGAAATCAATTCTTCGATGATGTCATTCAGTGGACGGCAGTGGAGATTATCGAAGACATAACGAGCTCACATTCGAACAGATAAAGTCTGAGCTATAATTGCGCGAATCCCAAATGTCATGGTCCATTACCCACAAATGGCAACAGAGGAGTTAATACATGTTTTAGCTTAAACATTGTTTGCATCAAATTCACCAATTTGTTCTTTTCAATTCTCGACTTGGTTAGCACGATGCATGAGCTACATGTACATGTACATTAGTGATGCAATATTAAATGTTATGAGGGGTAAATAATTATGAAAGGTACCTTGAATGACACTGGAATCTGTCATCATCATCCTAAGTGATGGTCTCTACAGTGATTGATGACAAATCTGTACAATTTATTGATGAGCAGCTACATTTGATCACATCCATTTCTGTGCTTCCACATTTCATACTGCATATGTCTACATTTGATCTGAAAATAATATTGTATCTGATTTGGCTATGTTAAAAGGCTCTTTATTATGAAATTCAAGTAATAGAAATCTATGAAATACTATGTATCTACCTATATCCCTTTCGAAACTGGGCTGAAATATATTTCTGCCCAGTTGTAAAACTTTCTGCCCGATAATGAAAACCAGGTAGGTTAACAATTATATAATTAATATACGCAGTAAGCATATGAAAGATCAAATAAATCAAACATCGTAAAAACATCACAAGTCAATTTCAAGTAAACCCCACGAAGTATGTAGTCGCGCTTTTTTCTGATGAGTGCCGGTACGGGAATATTCAGGAATTTGGCTTTGAACTGTTTCATTTACAGTTAGAGACATGTTGCACTCGTTTGATATATGAAATATTTTCTTTTCATTTGTGCAGTCATTGACAGTTTCTGAAAGTTTGGCTGACAAATTTCTAAAATCTGAATCACGCCTTTTTCGATCGTATCTTTCAACAGATGAAGTATTTTTGTGCCCGGTTACCAACATAATGTCCTTAACAGGGAAATTCTTCTCTCTCATGATTGTCACCACTGTGACTCGTATGCAATGATTGGTATAAATTTTACTCAAATTCAACTTTTTTGAGAGATTTTTCATGAAATCTGAGAGAATCGTTTTTCCTACTGGAACTTTTGACAGACCATTTTTTGTACATTTCAGAAAAAGAGGCGTATTTTCGTCTGCGTCACTAGGAAAACTATCTTTATACAGTTTAAGAGCTTCTACAGGGCAACATGATTTATCTGATTTCTCGTACATTCGAGCTTGTTTAAAGTCCGTATGTTCTTTCGAATTGAGCGAGGCTTTGACATTTTTTGAGGCCATTGGGACATCTAATCACTGTATATTGAGCTCCAGAGCTGTCAGATTTTATTACAATGGTGGAGCATTTCATATTCCGCAGATTCTCTCTACCACGTAATCCAAAATAATAAATTGTGTTGAATAGAACTTCATCCTGCAACACTTGCGTGGAAGTTCTAGTAAAATAATTGAGAACCTTTTGGAAATCATCTTCATTGATTGCATAATATTCTTTTCCTTTTTGTTGACTGCTATTGAGGAATTTGCCGACCATGGATCTCAAAACTCCATTAGCACGCTTGAAGTCATCACCACGAATTATATTGATAGTTCTGTTCACGTCTGGCGACGTCAAATGTCTCTGTATTGAAGCACGTATACAAATTAAGCTGCTGGGACTGTAGAATTTTCCGGTTTTTGTTTTCAGAGAAGAGTAAAATAAACGAAGATAGTCATTTAAAGTCTCATTTGGCAGGTTTTCGAAATTTGCTGTCAGCTTCTGTGTTTCTAATAAGCCTCGAAATTTTGCAATGTGGTTCTTAGTCTGAGTCACTGTTCCTGTCGGGATGCTACACTTCTCCAAATCGCTTAAAAATTGTAACTGGTCTGAATTTAATTCAATTGCATCTTCCTCGGAGTCTTCGTCATAAAAAGTTTTGCGCATCGATTTGTAGGCAACTTGTTCAAATTGTTCTGTTGATAGTCCAGAGACAATTCCTCCAGGGACATTATCAAAATTAATAAGATTGATAGGAGCTTTTTCACTCATAATGTCTATGTGTAATTCAAGAATGGCAGAGTATTGCATACAATATCGTAATTTTCTTTGAAATTCAAACTTGCCTAGATGCTATGAATTACATTATGGATCTTAATCATAGAAGTAGATGATAATACACTATAGAATGGTTTACTCCAATTTAGATTTCCATGATAGATGCTATCAAAGATCTAGATATTGACCATAGGGCAGATACAATAGCATTATTAGCTGTGTTAGTCGGGCAGAAATATCATGGACCCTCGGCCGCTTACGCGGCCTCGTCTCCATGATATTTCTGCCCTCCTAACACAGCTAATAATGCTATATTTCATTTGGAAAAGGTGATATCTAATTTGCATATTCTGCATTTGATCTGCATATTTCTACATTAATGTCGGAAAACCTATAATTTTGGCTAAGTAATTTTCTAAAATAGGAGTTCCTCAATAAAAAACAAAATTCAAATGCGATTTCCAATTTCTTATCTTTAAAAATCACATTCACAGACAGTTAACAATAATACGGAAGTTTCTATACAAGCGCATCAGTGAAAACATTTCAGATGCATGTAGAAGAGAAGCAGTTTGTATTGTTCATTAACATATACATGTATTTTCTGATCTGGGCTCGGATTTTTATTTTTTCAAATGATTTAACATTTTTTGGAATTTTACATATTTTGCTGTTGAAACTTTTGTAAGTTGCGTAAAACATCTGACAGTAGCAAAAATACAAATAATAGAATACTTTTCTGAAAAGTAAAAGTGAGAATAATTCATACTCACATAACGCAAGCTTCCCTGTGGGAACGCATCTTGCTAATATCAACAGATTATCTGTCGAGGTAGCTATTTTGTGGATAATTTTTAAAGGTTCATTTTCGTGTAAAAACTATCTCCGCATGTGAAAATGGTCATCATCTATCCAAAAACATGTGTGAAATTAAAAAACGACAGTTGGCGAAAAAGTTGCTATAATTAGTTGGTAGATATTTGTTTACTAATGCGAGCTGATTTTTCGCCGACCGGCGAAATCGTGGATATTGTAGCAACTAATTAGTGGTAAGTAGTAATGTTCGTATATTGCCTTCACATGAAAATATATTGTATACTCAGTCTGATCTGATAAAAAGGGATCTTTTTCAATTCACGAAGGCTTAAACTAAAAAAGTATTTATCTTCCATAAATGTCGCAGTATATACTATGATATTATTCAAATATTTCTCATTGTTGTAAATTATTGAATGCCAAGAGATGTTATGAAAATTGATATATGCGGCTTCTCTACATTCTTATCATTATCAAAGAATGATAGTCTGAACTTATTTCTTAGATAGATTAGCCGTATGTGGGGGATAGCGAGGAGGTGAGGGAGAGAATAGAGCCTCGGCTGTAGAGAAGGATTACTAAAGAAAATAAGAGAGAAAGTCAAAAGTAAAAGGTGGCATATAGAGCGCGAATTGTCGCCGGCGAACTTCGCCAGCGAATATGCCGCAATTATGACTGAACTGTAGCATGATATTCTGCAGCTGACATTCGCCAGTTTTTCGCAAGATTCGTTCCCACAGCTTATACTTCCAAAACGGAAAAAGTTCTTGATTGACACCTAATAATTTTCGGTTATCTTACATCTCCCCCTCAACTCTATATTCTCTATTCCAGATTTGCACAAAATACGAGAATGACCATTTCCATCACCAAAACCGCGGAACCGTTCTACTCCTTGCAATGAAGTCTTACCACGGCTCAGTAACGGCAAGTTGTGGGACCCAGGTAACACCTACAGTTTTAACTCTCTCACTCCTCGTTGAACGTCCTTGAATTCCGTGACGAAGTTGGACGGTTGATGGCTCGTCTCCACTTGCTTCGGTCTGCTGCAAGATCTTCATTTATTTGGAGCTTCTTCAGATCTTCCGAGATGCAGCTCCTACACGACTTTTCCTGTCTTCCTACTGTTCGGCGACCGCTCACTTCCATTTCTTCAACCTCCCTCACAATGTCCTCCGACCTCTTCACATGCCCAAACCAGCGAAGTCTGCTTCTCCGGATGAGCACTTCCAAGTCCTTCAGACTTCAGACACCTTTTCACTACTTCTTCATTTGGGATCCTGTCTCTCCATCTTACACCAGCCATAAAGCGAAGCATCGTCAAGTCGCACGTTGTCATGGCATGCATCAATTTGCTTGTGAGAGGCCATGTCTCCGAACCGTATATCAGGACAGATCTCAAGCAAGATTGATAAATCTGCCCTCTGCAGTGTAACGGTATTCCCTTGTTCGTTAGGAGACTGGCGAGGTCCCTCCATTTTGACCATGTCGCCGCAATGCGAGTCCTCACCGCTCTGTCGAGGGCAGTTTTAAAGAAACAAAAATAACTATACTATCCAACTTAGACATAATCACGACGTGAGATGCCACGCTCAATAACGCTTAATGTACGCGTAATTACACATGACCCTAAACATCCGTAGTTACGCTTGACACTGCAACATCTGTCGAAAGTCGTGCAGGCTTAAGTTTATATTATCAAACTCCCTTCCTATCTCCACTATGTTGAACTATGCGTTCTACATTTTCTAATGTAGAACGGAATTTCTATGAATCAAAATACATGTAATCCAATGGGCTACCGTGCTACATTTTTTTACCCTACAATGCACCCAAATTGCAAGTAAGCTTAGATGATATCTTGGGTATAGATAATAAGGCTACACCTCATGCAAATGCCAGTTAAATATCGGTTCACTTGAAATTCAAATGAAGGAAATGCACATAGAAGTAGATAATAGTACTTTCTATGGTATTGTTAATTTCTATGGAAATGCATGACATCAATGACACAAAGCCAACCACGTTTGTGTTCTTAGCAGATTGTCTATATCGTCACTGGTCCATAGAGTTCATTGACATTTCTTGATCGTTTGATAATAGTGATATAACTACTTCATCTGTACTACCATAGAAAGATGTAGCACTCGGCTTCGCCTCGTGCTACATTTTCTGTGGTAGTACAGATGTCGTAGTTATATCACTATAATATAGGACAGTGCTTCTCAACTCCCGGTACGCGCACAGGTCAGTTTAGTCCTCGAAGATGATGTGAAATAAAGATCGCTGAATCAATGGCGTATTTGGTCCTCAGACATCTTCCACTGTCCTTGATTTGCGTTATTAATGCGATGACGCAAGTATTTCTTCAATGTGATTAGCATAGAAAGCTACAGATCATGTGCCTTCATATAAGGCTGCGCTGACACAGCTACGCGTTAATGATAGTGCTACTTTGCTGCAAATTACGATTCAGTCAGCGTCAGTTATCCATCACTAGGGTGACGCACTGTGTGTATCGATTGCCTAAAGAATTCGTTATTCCAATTGGCTCGCTCAAAACAGATGCAACATGCAACATCAACGCATCATTTTCTTTTTAATTTGAAGTCTAAATGACGATTTTTAAAATGAATGGTTGACAATTTGAATAATTAGGTCCTTAGAGTGAGCATGTTCAGTTCAATGACAACTAAGTATTGATTACATCGTCATTGTGATAACAGTCGATTCATTCCACATCAAAACGTGAAATATCGGAGAAAGTGAGTACCGAATGTAAAGCATCACGACAGTGCGCAAGGAAAAAGGAGGAAAAATACTGCTTCCCATGCCCGAAACGGCTGCAGATTACAATAATGGAATGAGGGTGGAGTTGACAGATTTGACCAAACTATGGCGACCTCTTCTATTAACTTGCGGAACAAGAAATGGCGCTGGTCACTTTTTAAATTCATCCTTGATTGATGTAGGTGTGTCATTCCACACCAAAAACGTCAAATGCCCTGTGGTGAAGGTTCTCAGATTTTCTTGAAATTCACATATTTTCATCATTTGGGTCTATCTAGATGTAATCCAAAAGTATTACGGAAAGATTCTATCGGGAAAGTCTCTTACGTGGAATTGACTTATTCGAATTTTTCTATATTTAGAGAATTCATGAAAAATCACATACATCTTTGACGGTCTACATCACCGATCTCGCAGCGAAATTGATAAAAACTCTTCTTGGACTGCTTAATTGATACCCAACTACAGATGTTCCAAGCGGAATTCACAACTTTTTCGCTACGAGAAAATTTCTGTGGCCCTCAAAAAAAGCAAAAATTTCAGAAAAACTTTTGCGTTCCATTCCTCCACAGCTCATCACAAATGCATCCAAATAATTGTAAAAAATATTCAAAAAGTCACCAGGGGTCGGGAAAATGGTTTTTCAATCTCAAATTATATTCACAATATTCAATTTTTGACTCAGTCCTGACAATGTCTCGCATCAACTACTTCTATTCTGATAGATCGAGTGGTTTGCACTTGATATTATCCATCTGAAACTGTAATCGGAAGCAACTTTTTCCACCTAGAAGTATAATCTTTATAATTTGAAATTGGGCTAAAGCTACAGCTGCCGCCATTGATAACCGGACAAAAACGATTTTTCAGAGAAATCGTCATATTATTGAAATGTAGAGTAAGTTAGCTGATCTATATCAATCCTGTATGCGCATTATTGATTGTTCTATGGTTTGTTCATTATTATGGCATAATTTAGCTACTGTTTTTCTCTTACTTTGATTAATGAGTTAATATGGTTGATCAGGTTTTTCAGGAGCACAGTCATTGTTGATATGAAGAACCAAATTTATTGGTGGCTCCGTACGTCTTTGTTGATCACGTTTAAAATACAGATTATAAAAGAAATATGCACGGATCTTCGACCTTGTGCCTTCTTGGTGCGATGTTCGAACATCGCTGCAGTGAATCTCAGGATGAGAAAAAGCGTGTATCATCATTTTAGCAAGCAATAACTAGTAGACCTTAATTGTGGTACATATCGGTTTTTGGTGAGATATCTATGCCAAGGTAGGCATTATGCGTTTACCACATTGCTAACAAGTGTTTGTTACACATTAATACAAATAATGTCTTCTAAAGTGACCAAATTATTCGTATACAGCTTTATTTAAAACAAAAGGTAGAAAATGCCAAAATTTTAGTTTTGTCCGGATATCAATGGCGGGAGCTGTAACTTATTTTTGTGCTGCTATCAAATTAAGAAGTAGTATGTGCATTGTAACTAACAGATTTTCTATCACAATAAAAGAATACTCAATAACTGAAAGATTTGGTACTATATTTTTAAAGCAAAACATTTGAATTTAGTTAAATGTAGCATCTAACATCACCAATCTCGCAGCCAAGTTGAGAAAAATTCTTCTTGGACTGCTTAATTGATGCCCAACCGCAGATGTTCCAAGCGGAATTTCCAACTTTTTCCACGCGAGAAAGTTTCCGTTGGCCCTCAAAAATAAAATTTCAGAAAATTTTTGAAAAAATCTAATAATCTTACGGTTCCATCTTCTGCAGGCGACTAGAAATACATTCAAATGATTGCAGACAAAACATTTAGAAATCAACAGGAATCGGGAAAGTGGTGATAACAGTTCCGATTTCATTAAATATATTTACCTATTGAACATTGAAACATAAAATCATATGTAAGAAAGTCTACAGGAGCCTTTTTGCAAATTTTACTTTCCTGGTTTTTGATAAATTGCCTTTCTAGACCTCAGGAACATTATCTCCGCAGAAAGATGAATCTTTTGATGAATAAATTTTGTTGACACTCTACCTGCTGCATACTTACTATTTTTTGTCAGGAACGCATCCTCCAATCATCCATTGGTTCTTTGTCCTGATATGTATGGAATTGTTCAGTGTACAATTTTCCAGTAAGTAAAAGTTCCTTCACTACATTTGTGAGTACAAATTAATTCTCAACTTTATATTTACTGTTATTACATTACTACTTCTATCAACTAATAAGTAGAATCTGATTGTAAAATAATCGTTAAATGAAATTAAATACCTGCCATTGGAGGTCCTCCCATCGCGCCAATGCCTCGTAATAAATTTAGCAATCCAACCACGGAGGCATTATGCTTATCTCCGACCAAATCAAGAAGAATGCACACCAACTGACTGACAAATATTCCTGAGCTGATTCCAAACAAAGCTGTTATCACGAAGAACTGCCATTTATAGTTGAGAACAGCAAATGAGCTGACCACAAGCGCTAGGAAAATGATAGCAGCATTCCACAAGGCAATTCGCCACCGTTTGAGGGCTTCTATATCGAACAAAAGACCAATGAGGATTCGCGCCAGGGTGTCTACAACGCCTGATATGGACAAGAGCATGGCAGCCTCTGCTGCAGAGAGACCTTTCATTGTGGCGTGATGCGTCAACAGAAGTGGCACTGATTTAAAGCCAGCGGTTACACAGAGCGCTGAAATACTCGTGATAAGGAAACGAGAGTCCGTGAGTACACGTAAATCGAAAATAGTCACCAAATGCCGTCCAAACTGCTGCCATTCTGAAAATAAATAAAGCAGGTCGATATGGTCGAAAGTTGGAGGATTGTTTTACTAACGAAGAATTGAAGAAGGATGATAACTGCAAAATGGTCCTGCGAGTCGGGCTTTTGTCAACCTCGAGTCTAGTCGGGCAAATTTTTCATAGATATTAAGGCCTTCTTAAGCTAATATAATAAAAACAATGAAGAGAATAAGAAAATAAGATAAATGGTGACGCACATCGTTGATCGAGTGACTGGGTTATCCCACAGAATTAGATTCATCTGCGCGCGCTTTATTCATGTATCGCTTGCTATTGGAAGTGGCGAACAATAAGCTGTCAGCAGAGGACACCAGAGCCAGTGAGAGATGCGTGCGTGCTGTGCTATCACTTCGCACACACCAAAACACACATCCCTGTCTTGGCTTCGATTCAATGTATGCACTATACAGTGAGCAATGCCGAGGAGAGGATCATCAAGTGAACTAATTTTCGTACGCCTGCTACTTTTTTAATAATGATCAGAAGGGCCAACATTATGGAGAAAACTTGTGGGCAATGATCTGAATTCTTCGAATATGAAGGAATTTTGGCAGTCAAAGCACTTTGATGCAATTCACGGTAATCCGCAAGCGACGCACGACTTTTTTTCCTATCTCTAAGGTATTAGGAATTCCTTTTTGCCCACTTAATAGGTTCCTGTATGTGCCGTCAATTTCTAATCAATCACACTTCCAGAAAACCGAAGCAGATAAACAAAATATTTAATGCTGTGGGTTATCCTTTGTTAATTGTGGATATAAGACATACATAATACAAAAATTCAATGCATGCAATCAATTTTTTGAAACTTTTGTTTAAGCATTGCATAATATAGGCATAAGCTTATTATACAATACTTATTAAGCAAGTGTACAATATTCTGAATACCGCACAGGGTGAGAGAGAACAAATAATAAGTGACAAAAGATCAATTTCATATCTAACGAGTTAACCAAAACCTGTGTTTTTCACAGTTATAAAGTGCTATGTCTACTGGTCGCTGCTAATTGTCAGACAAGGCCCTACTGCTTGTATTTTGATATTTATAGAAATTAACAGAGTTCGCAGTTCTCATTCAAGTTGTGCACTACTGCAATGTGCATGCACACTGCACGCAAATACACAAAAATCGATAAATGCATCAATCGATTTTTGTGTATTTATCTAATAGTACCCTACTCAGTCTATTGCAATTAAACGGCTTGTGTAGTTATATATATATATATATATATATATATATATATATATATATATATATAGATCACTTTAGAGAACACTACATCATCACATCAGCTAACGGTCAGAGTTGGAAGTGGGTCAAGTGGGTCGCAAAATCGCGTGGGTGTCACGTGGGTCGTGTTTTTGTGAAAATTCGGTGGGTCACATATAGCGTGGGTCAGACTTCGTTGACCCACTTCCAACCAGTTTGACCCATGATAGATTTGACAATCTCAAATACAGTAAACTTCATTTATTCGTTTTCTTATCATTCATGAAAAATGATTGTCAGTGTCAATGAAAGGGCTGATGGATACACACGGACAAAATATGCAGCACTATTGAGTTTCACACGCCTCACAGTTTCGAAAGGCGGAATTCACACGAATTAAAGGCTCGAAAACAATTGCTGCTGTCTACTGAGAGATGTTGGTTGGTGGAGAGAAGTTGTTTGAGTACAATTGTGTATGCTTGATTCTCTGTCGCTATGTCTGACGATACCCAATGATGTGTGACCTTCATTTCAGCGATACAGCTACTGAAGAAGTCAGGTATTTAGAGGTTTTGTTCATTTTGCAAAATTTTCTTGCTTGTCTACATGTCGATTTATGATGTGACAAGTGCTCTGATGCACTTGAATCTTCATTAACAAATCTTAACAACAATTTTGATACTACGAGGCCTCTACCTAGATAGACATAGAATCTTGAATTAAAATTAAACTAAAGATGATACCAGAAAAGGAAATTGCACTCACAACATCCACCCTTGCAGCTTGTGGGTCAGGGTACCCTGTGAGTCCGATGGGTCATGGATCATGTTTTCGTGAAAATTCAGTGGGTCAGGTGGGTCGTGGGTCAAGCTTCGTTGACCCACTTCCAACTCTGCTAACGGTATAACAAAATGTCGACTCGAGTCGAGCACTCGCAGGGCCCTAGCAAATACTGCACTATTTTACCGGATAAATATAACGCCAAGAATATCATTTATAAAATGCAAAATATGTTGAAGTACAGTGCGCGTACGGACACGTACATTTTTCAACACCTTCTAAATTTTTTTGCTATTAGGAAATATCGACAAATTTATAATCATCTGAAAGAGAATTTTCGGATCTATCATTTGAATGTTGTTGAATTAACTGTTTTTGAAATTGGTGGTTCCTAGAGGCCCATAAACCCGAAAGCCCCAAATTTTCTTTGACTTGTTTTGACAAGCGCATAAATCAATTTGCAACATTCTCCTTGTGATATTCAAAACCGTCACAAGATTGGATTTCAGAAAATATATAGTTTGAAAGAGTTTTCTTGAAGTTTATAGGCAATATTTTGAAAGTAGTATAGATAGATAATGTGGCGATTTTTTCATTTTCAGAATGTGTTGCGAGAATGACAGAAATAACGCTGTCAACTAACTGGTGGCATTTATTTACCTCAAAACTAGTGTTTTCTGCTTTTGTTGGGTAAATTTAAGGCCCTTCGAGAAATATTCTGAAAATAAAAAAATCGTCACATTTTCTATCTATACTACTTTCAAAATATTGCCTATAAACTTCGAGAAAACACTTTCAAACTATATATTTTCTGAAAGCCAATCTTGTGACGGTTTTGAATATCACATGGAGAATGTTTCAAATTGATTTATGCGCTTGTCAAAACAAGTCAGAAAATTTGGTGCTTTCGGGTTTATGGGCCTCTAGGAACCACCAATTTCAAAAACAATTAATTCAACAACATTCAAATGATAGATCCGAAAATTCTCTTTCAGATGATTATAAATTTGTCGATATTTCCTAATAGCAAAAAATGTAGAAGGTGTTGAAAAATGTACGTGTCCGTAGATTTATGCTAAGTTTCCAACTTGCTGTCGCGTACTGTTATATTGGTGAATCTGCGAGGAACTTTAAAGTTCGATAACTGTATGCACATTGGGGATTGAATAAATAGAGTTGCTACTCTACCTGATATACTTACTCTATGGTTCTGGTTCTGGTTAGCTTGCAGTAAATTCTCTCTCAATTATCACAGCTCACGATTTACAAGCTTTACGGCTCATTATGTGGCCGCGTAACTCGCACAGCTCAAAGTTTGACAAAGCTATACGTTTTTTGTCTATTCTTTTTTTGCGAAAAACGCCTCAAAATAGGTATAAAATTCTTTTACTTGTACGACGTTTCGGAAGTCTTGGCCACGTATTAATGAGCCAAATCAGGCTATAAAGATCATAATATACAAAATTTAAATGTAGACCCCAACTAATGTAAAATTTACAGATATCTATCAATACAAAAGGAGGAAATACCTAAAGCTAGTATGTAAAACACATTAAGAAGAGTAAATATATGGTTGTGCAAAAGTCTATGTACAAGTGAAAAGGAATTGATGACAGAATTTCAAGAAGAACACAAAACTATAAAAATTCAAAACTACGATAAGAAGGATAAAATACCCCTCCCCTCACACCCATTCATTAAATTGGCTTCCTTTCTTATGAAAATCGATTCGGCAGCCACTCGTGCGCAATTATCTTTAATTGTTCTTATTATTTTCCACTTGTACATAGACTTTTGCACAGCCATATAATTTACTCTCCTTAATGTATCTTTAGATGCTAGGTTAAATAAGATTTCTTTAGGTATTTCCTCCTTTTGTAGTGATAGATATCTGTAAATTTTACATTAGTTAGGGCCTACATTTAAATTTTGTATATTCTGATCTTTGATGTTTGTAAAGCCTGATTTGCTCATTTGTACCAAGACATGTTGACCAAGACTTCCGAAACGTCGTACAAGTAAAAGAATTTTATACCTATTTTGAGGCGTTTTTCGCAAAAAAAAGAATAGAAAAAAAGTAAAATAAAAGGTATGGCCAAGCTTCTAAGCTATACGTCGCTGCTATCTTTAAAGAGCGGCTCGCCTTAGCCAAAGGGGCAAGACCGGACGGTGCGGAGTAAATATCTGACTACTGTTCAGTCCGTCCGCAACCTCAATTAAATTCTGCTTAATCAAGGTCGAGGTTTCACCTCTGATTAAGAAAACCAACATTGAGTCAAAGATTTCAATCTTCTGTGCAGAAAGATATCACTTACTTGACTCCTTTGATTTTACTTTGTTTTCCAACATGCTCTCATCTTCTTCTTCTTCCGTCTCTCCGCTTCGCAAAATTCTCATCTTCAACGCAACAGGTTTTTTCTCCGTCGTTGGAGGAGGACGAAAAATAGCCGCGGTGACCATTAGATGGAGGTTCACACCTGCTAGAATGAGGAATGCCCCAGCGTAGAAATATTCATCTACGAGAAAGCGGCAAAGTAACGGCATCACGAATGATCCTACCCCTGTACCGGCATTCAGCAATCCGAGAGCAGTTGCACGGCGTTTGGAGAAATATTGGCTGACAATGATAATTGCTGTGGTGTAACACAAACCACTTCCAGTGCCTGCAAAGATGATGAGGAAATATAAAGCCTTATTTCTATGTATGTGTTGAAAAGTTGATATTACCATAGCCCTCAGTAATCCTATAGTCCTCAGCTGCGCTAATCTTGAAATCAAAATTATTGTTAAAAGATGGGCTTACCTGAGTAGGAGAGTCTAGCCCCTTTCACCACCATTGCACTTAAGTACACGCCCACGCATCAGAGCACGGAGCACACGCCCACGCATCAGTAGCGAAGAAGACAGGAAACAGAGCACACGCCCACGCATCAGAGCACGCATCGGCGCACTTGGGGGTTGAGCACGGAGCACGCGGCGCCGAGCACGTGTGATGAGTCACCGCAGGGTATATAAGGAAAGGCGCTGTCAGAGAAATTCATTCTCATCCTATGCCGACAACAGCAACGTTACGCTCTCTGGCTGCGACACGTCATCCCAAAGAGGAGATATCCTATACACCTTATTCATCGAAAGACTTTATTGTGGAACGAGACTGTAATACACTGTATATTATTCCGACAAAGGAGAAGAGTGTGTCGTTAGAGAAGATTATTGCAGAGCTTCGTATTCAGTTGCTGAATGTAATACTGTATGGACCACGCTTCTTGTTTGATATTCGAACATCTGCAAAGTTCCCCAAAGGTGCACTGGACGTGTCCTATCGCTATTTGAACATTGGTGACGATTGGGACGTGGAAGAACTGATCGATTCGTTGCAGAAGAAGTTACGTTCTCAACTGGAGTGTCATTATTTTGGAGGAATCTTGTGTATGCAGATTGACATTGGGTTTGGTTCATTGTTTACGTAAGATACATGATCTGAACCACGATATAATGGAGCCACCAACAAAGAAGAGGCGAACCACAGTCCGTCCCCGCCCTCAACCCTATTATGAGTGCGAGTTTTGCAATAAACGCTTCCGACTGTTTTCACAATGCATCCGTCATGGACGCAAGGAGACAGGGAAGGAGTATTGCGATCGTTGTGGGAAATGGTGGACTACCGATCATTGGTGCTTTCTGGATAGAGGTTATTGGGGCGACAAGGAGAGTGAGTTCACCTGCCTGCTTTGCAAACAAGACTATAATATGGAAGCTTACCATAAACATCCATGTGTGGGTCGGTGCAGGTACTGTGATGAGAAGATTCAGGAGGAGGAGAATGAATGGGATGAACATTTGTGTCCCTATTTGAGCATGTATATGCCCACTGAACCCTTGGACCCGAATCGCCCAGTGGAGCCGGAGAGTACGAATTCATATCTGTACGACTTGTCAAAAGTGAAGTTGGCACGCTGTCCCTGGTGTCATAACATGTACCAAGCATTCTTCTTATGGGAGCATGTTCGCAAACAGCATAAGGAGATGCGTCGAAGCGATCCGACGTGGTGCGAGGGCAAGACGAATGAGGCACGTGATAACTTTGTCTATATATGTGTCTGTGGTGAGATGCTACATCGTGACGTGGAGGAAGAGAAGGTCCGTCAATTTGTCTCGCTGCATAAAGAGCATATGAGCAAGAAAATATGGAAAAATCAGCGCGAGAAGTTGAAGCGGATATATGAGAGTCAACCGAATCCACCCAAGGAAGTGAACAGTGTCCCCCAAGCCTCGCTTCGACCAGAGAATAGAAATCGAGACCCACGCAAATATTCATTTGACTTTAGTAAGAAACGAGGGAGACCTCTGAATCCCATTGTTTTTAAGAACCAATTGAATTGGTTCACGTATAATGTAGATTTGGATGATGAATAAATGTAGTGATCAATCTCCTATTGTTGCGACTAAGTTATGATTGGGAAGCGTAAACATTAATCATGACACGCCGTAAACGACGCCAGAGAGGAGGAACTGTAAGACATGTGAAACGGTATATAAAATATCAAATGCATCGTAGAGGGCGTGAAGCTTTTCAGAGACATAAAGGCGAATTGATTCGACGTCATTTGGGCAATACGTTGTTGCCAGCAGCGTGGCGACCACGGTATAAATCCAATAATCAAATGATAAAGGAAGAATGGCAACGGTTGAAACACGATCTAAATAGGAACAAGTTGGGAAAGTTAAAGACGTTAGGGAAACTATTAATGAAGAACTAAGTAGGGACATCTAGCCTATCACGGCAATCATGCAACGTGGAGGTATTTATCGCGGAAGTCGCCGTCAGAAAGGGGGTATTTACCGTGGTAGTCGAAGACAAAAAGGTGGAATCTACCGCGGGAGTCGTAAACAAAGAGGAGGCATCCTCCCATTTTTACTCCCCCTCGTCCCTGCACTTATTGCCGCAGGGAAAGCTGCAGCGTTGGGAGCAGCGGGTGCAGCCGGTGCCGCAGGCGTAAGTGCTTTAGCGAATAAAATATCAGGAGGAGGAAAACGTCGAAGGAGACGTCATCATCGCTAAACCAATCATGTTGTACACCACCCTAGGGACGGGTATATAAGTCGAGACACACAAGACGAGATTCATTTCACGATGCGTCGGATTCAGCACTTGGGCGAGCTCATGCAAGGTTCTTATACCATTACATTTGATCATCCTAAAGTACAACAATGGTGGGTGGAGCAGAAGAAGCCGGTGCGCAATTTCATCGTATTTGATACGGAAGGAGATCCCATGCAGGAAGTCGCTGCCATTTGGTGTCATTATACGCCCAGAGACGATAAACCGACTGGATATGTGACCATTACATCGCGCTTCCATGACTTTATCAAACATGAGACACCGGGGTGTGATGTTTTTGCGACTCAATTTATTCATGGTCTCAACCCACGTGTGATTGGGAAATGTGGTGCAGAAGAGAATGTGATTATTCACCGTTTTAATTGCTGGGTCCATGAAATGACACGCGAGTATGGAGACGCGGAACTGATTGTAGGGAATGGATTATCGGAGATGGAAAGAACTTGGTTGAAAAGCATAAAACTCTTGGAAAAAGTGACCATGGATAGTATTTCTCTCCCCGAATGGTCTCAACGCATTGACTCTCATTGGAATATTTTCACCTCATGTATGCGGGATAGTGAAGTGTATAGACTTGGCTACAAGGAACATATGCGTCGCGGATGTCACTGGATGAATCATTCCCAGTATGAAGGGAAAGAAGCATACCGTCGAGCCTTGTTACATTTACGCCGAGGGAAAGCACTCACAGAAACGCAAGCTGCCAAAGTACAGTATGGGTACCACTGTGCGCTGTCAGATGTGGTTGAGATTCTCCTTCATTATTGCTTTGAACTACACTATCGACTTTATGTGCATACACTGTATTTAAATTATGATTCCTGTGAAGCTGCATGGGCCTGGACCAAGATTGACCCCATCACTGTGATGCATGAATCAACCACGGTGGACAATGGACAACTCCACAAGTCTTATATTGTTCATTATTGTAGCTTAAGTGACTATGCCGAACATCGTACCTTGTGCAAGAATAATGCATGTTGTGAAATAACTCAAGAAAGTACAACTCTATAATAAAATGTTATTCCAATGACCTGTTATTTTTGATAATCATTGACTTGGGAATACTCTCAATTGTATGAATCATTTTCAACATTAAAATAATGCTAACGTGTAAAATTTTATGATCGATTTCCAATCTTAAATTCAATCTTTAACATTCATTTTAACTTCTATCATGATATGTCCTATAACCCAGTTCACCCTTGAATAAAATAGTCATAGCTTACCATGTATGTTTATTGAATACATGTATCAAAATATGAAGTAGAAGAAGAAAGATACACAAGTTAAAACACCCAATCGTCAACAAAGTCTACGTCGTCCCAAAATGCAACCGCTTCATCCAAGTTTTGCAATTCAGTTCTAACGTTATACCGACTACTCAAATTAGTCAGTGGACGGCGAAATGGATGACGATTAAGATCCAGTTCGGGATAGCCAGCTGCATTCGGTGGGGTATTCTCCTTCTCATCTGTCAAATAGTCCTCCACCTGACCATCGCTCATACTCGGTGGTCCGAGATCGTCGAAACTAGACGTAGAAAGTTCAGGGGTTGGTGGGATGTGAAACGGTCCATCGATGGTGGGTGGTGTTGGCGGGAGGGAATATGGTCCGTCCAGATCGGGAATAGAGCCCCAGTGGGATGGGAGATCCGTAGGAAAATCGTCATCACTGATCGAAGGTAATGGGCTGGCTGGCGATAAAGGTAGTGTGCTTGGTCTTGGTAGTCGGCTGAGATCAACCATCTTCTTGTATGTTCACGAGTGTTATGAAGGCGGAACATTTTCGACTTGGCTTTATAGTGTTGCAATTGTCCCATCCCCTGCTCCGAGCATTAGACGTGCCCCATTCCATGCTCAGAGCACAGAACAGAGCATTGGGTGTGCCCCATTCTATATCGGAGCACCTATCGATTGGAAAACTAGGTAAAAATAGAGAAACGATCAAGACACATACATGATGGAAGACTTTCACGTGTACACCTATCCAAATCAGCTCATTATTTACCCGAAAACGACATGTCAACCGCACGCGATGTTGGAGAAAGTGATTCCCTATGTGAAGGAGAAGATCAAAGTGAAGCCTGAATGTGAACTCTCCATGGATACATTCACGATTTATGAATACAAAAGAAATGGTTCTCCACCATTGATGGGTGCCAGTGAACGGTATTATGAAAGTGACGTCGAAGAAATGGATGACTATTTAGCCTCACTAAAGAACGTATGGGACTATGAATTTATGGACAGTGATAACAAAGAGATTCTTGGTGTCTATTGTATAACGTTTAATTTTGAATATTTCTCTGTTGGATGGACATCAGAAGAAGAAGAATATGTAAGCGACGCAGACTAAGTATGAATAAAGAATGTCGTTTTATGAATCATGTTGCTTTTCCATATTATAAGCATTCTGCTATTGGGGTTGATAGATTTGGAAAAACATGCTACTGGTACTCCTTTTTCTTCTGAGAGAGATTGTACGCATACTCACCGCGATGAGTGACTATTTAAGTTATGGATCCTCACGCTCTCTCAAATAAGATCATGTTACTCCTACCCTATTATCGAAAAAGACGACATCGCCCTATTCGGACAAGACATCTTCGAAAAAGACGATCGCGTGGAAGATGGACATCACGCCCACAGACAGTTCGACCACTCCTTCGCACCAAGCGCGGATGAAGATTCTTATTGATTTTTGGTTCGATGAACGCATCCGAGGCAATGATATCCCCACATTAGAAGAGTTTACCGACACGTCCACCGTCTATTTGAATCAATTGGTACTGAATGACCGCTATTCCATCGTGGGACGTGTGTATTTACTCATGGCTATTTTTGAGGATGACGTTTTGTATGAGGACACACTATGGAAGTTTATGAATGAAAAACATTTGACCTATGTACAAGAGCTGTATCATAAACGTGTGATTTCAGCAGCAAGTCTTATTTATATCAAAGAGACATTGAATCGTATCTGTGCTCATTTCAGTATTTTGTTTCAATGGCCAACAAATGTATTTAAGCATGCACAGGAACACACAACAAAAATCAACCATGAAGGGAGGAGCGCGTGAAAGTGAAGAGACCCTGACGTTGCGAAAATTGAGAATAACCCTATGTCCTATCTGTAAATGCCCTTATCAAAAAGATCGTCTGAGAAGGCATATTTATAATTCACACCATCTAAAATATAAATCAAAAGAAGAGATCAAAGCAAGTGAAGAGTTCATCTATGCATGTCTATGCGGGGAAACCCTCGATGGAACGGTGGATAGGAAGACAGCTCAACAATTTGCGCGGCAACATACCCATATTTTAAACGAGCGAATGGAGGGAGAAAATGTGAGCAAACTCAAGTATATTATTCAACAGCATGTTCCGAGACCCTCTTTGAAGGTGTCCTCTACGTTGACAGGACAAGATCGTCAATTATCACCCACCGCACGTCGTGCAACCTCCTTGCGACCCCCTCAACCTATGAATACAGATTTGGATGCAGACGATAGTCTAGAAGCACTCATTCGACCCTCTCCAGCGGATCATCGCGCCTTAGCAACACCTGATCCTGCTCACGCTATGCTACAAGCTGTCGTGAAAAGTATGGTTGACGATCGAGCCAGAGTGGATGCTCCCCCGGATCCCACCCATACGGTCCATCAAATACAAGAAGAATGGAATCGATTGCCGCCCGATGTTTTAGCCATGGCTGCGAATGAGATTGATATGAGTCCTCTATCGTTAGAGAATATTCAACCTACACTAAGTCATGTGACATTTGATAATTACCCAGGTCCTGTCAATGATCACAACAGTTATGTCCAAGCCATGTCGAACACAGTGGGAAATCCAGAGGTACAAGAATCAAGCGAACCTCGCCAACAACACTCGGTGGGGGTAGGAACCCCTCAACAACAACACTCAGTGGGGGTAGGAACCTCTCAACACCCCATGGACGCACACCCCGTGGAGGAAAGAATGTTTTACCCAGTCAATTCACCTGTCATTGACAACTCCCACGAATACATTATTCAACTGAACAATTTGAAAAACAGCGCCATTGTTCAACTGTTGAACGATTCTATTCGTCTCCATGAACGTCATTTAAATGCTCGCAAACGCATCTTGCACGTGTTGGAAGAGGCATTTAATCAACACATTCATGAACCCAATCGTACAGATGGCAATGGAGACTATTTGGATGAGACATTGGAAAGCATGCGTGACTTGCTGACTCAAAAGGAAGAGTTTATTGCCCACTTAACCAACCAAAATGCAGACGTCCACGCACGCTACATGAATTTGGTGAACGCCATGTAAACTAAGTTATGTGGGATAGAGGATGATAGACAAGAATGACGTGTCAGTGTGAATCATGTTCAAGTCGACGTCAGGACTTTACCAATGTACTGAAATCCCTAAGTTCAGGGATAGGATGCTCGAAAAAGAAAATTAACCGTCATCTCGATCAATTGCCTGAGGAATATGTCAAGGATATGCAAGCACTCATGAGCAGAATGCGAGAGAATCCAGGGAAATTAACACCTTTACAGCACGAATTTATTCAATCTTACAAAGGCATTCTCCGCAAATTTGTGAAACCACCCCCTCAAACTCGCAAATACTTGGGCCAAAAACGGAAATTTAACAAGAAACAAATCCCCTTCGCACAAGCCTATGCCATGGCATATCACGATAATCCAGCAGCTTTCAAACAAGCCTTACATGCATCGATCGGCTCCAAACACTAAGTAAACCATACCCACGTCATCAACACTATCATCATGGACAATGTTCAATCCATAGTGAACACACTTTCAACAGCCAACGGAGGAGATTTAAAATGTTCACTCATTGGTTCATTCAAAGAAACCCTATCACAATTCTTTACACTCGTCATATTCATTTTGGTTACCCTCTTATCTGGTCGAAAAATGATGAAAGATATCAAAAAACGTCAAGATAGTAGAAAACCCTTACTCGATGTGGAAGTCGTCAATTATGATATGTCCAAAACGCCTATCCTCAACCCCACCAAACCGCACAATGAAATTCCCATGAAATCGAACGATTTACCGAAGAGTGTGAATAAGTCACGTTCACACAGTAAAATTCCTATGAAATCAAACGATATACCGAAGATTTAAAGGTTGATTTTCCCATGACATCGTTAAAAATACTACGGATTTGATGTGTTATTTTCCCATGATATCAATCGATTCACTGTGACTTTGAAGAACACACTCTGTTACAAATCCTCGTAAAATCAGGTGATTTATCGAGAATTCTGAGGTCCTTTTCCACACCAAATCGACCGATGTTATCGTAAAATGACTCAGCAAATTCCCATGAAATCAAGCGTTATCTCGTGAATTTGACCTACAAAAAGGGACAAGCCCCGTACACCACCAAAAATGAATGATTCATCGTGAATTTGACGGAGCACCAATCAGAGCACTTGTAGGCGTGGGTGTCAACCAATGAGAAGAAATTTTCCCACGCTCAACTCTATATAAACTGAGCCATTTCAGTCATTTTCATTCAGTCATGGGTAAACGTACGAACACGTTGGAAGCTCCTCTCGCGAAGAAGGTGAAAGTCACGTATTCGTCAGATACACCGACATCGAAGCCAGTCTTTGTTGAAGCGACGGAGCCCTATTTCCATACGAATGGGAAAGCCGAGAAGAACTACCTTACCAAGGCACAACCACAGTTGGAGCCTCTGCCCATCACACGTCTGGTATTGGGCAAGAAATGGAATAACACTGGATATTATCCCATTCGCGGAGAGAATGTGACAATGGATGCGATGGATTGGCAATCACGACGAGACATTTCAAAACTCGTGTTTGCCACAGGATTTTATGGATGGCGTGCACAAACGTACAATAACAGTGGGTACGGTTCCGATCAACTCACCTCCCTCTTCACCATTTCTCAAGCCGTCTCACGCGATTTGGAGACGTTGGAAGATGCGATACAATCCCTCTACAAACAAGTCCAACCCGAATCTGCCTACAACTTTATCTCCTGTCTCGGTTATGTACACAAGAAATCGGCCTACGACAGTGTCTTTATGAAGCTAAAGCAGGACACGCCCATCTTCCTGATGAAGGAGAATGGAAAGAACAAGAAGGTTAGTTTGGCCACTATTGGACATCTTCTTGCCAATCTCAAGGCGAATACCTTCCTTCAAGCAAATACCATCTTCCGCGCCACAGGCATATACTATAATCCACAGACAAAGACTCTGAAACTGTGTTTTACTGTGGATCAAATCCAAGTCCGTATCAAACAGGTGGAGGAATGTCAGAGCACAGTGGTGGGGGAAAAGAAGAAGAAGAAGAAGACAAAGCTGACACTCGATATAAAGAAGGCACACATTCCCTCCAGTGGTTTATTTGATCTGATACACATGGTGCAATCTAAACAAGACATTGATTGGGAGGAACTCAAACACTTTATAGATGATGATCTCGATCATCTCTCCCAATTAGAGGACAGTATTGCACTTATGAAACAAAAGGAGGATGAGATGACAAACATGCTTTCTCAGAGGTGGAGTGCTCAACCCACGGAAGAGGAGGATTGGAGGAGGATGCGGACGGATTATGCCAAGGCGCAAGCACTCGGTGTGTACATTCGCATCCGGGAAGAGTCACACGCGCTGCATATCTTTGACGGTGATCAAATACAAGCCGAGAAATGGATCAATCGATTCCTCGAAATGTTCAAGGATATGGTGGAACACAAACAGGAGAGTCAGTGGTATGTGTCATCCTCATGGTACAAAGCAGGACAGTGTGTCAATGAGAAGTGGTCTGTGTTGAACTATATTGAACATTATTTCATTGTGCGTAGTGCCTACGAAATCCATCGTCGCGCCTTTCCCAACATGTTAAAGGAAGCATTTGCACGGTACAATATGAATCCTCTTACCCATGACATGGAAAGGACATTGATGAGTGAAATGGTGACTGCTCTTGAAAACTCACTCTTTAAGACATGTACACGTGGACGTTTTATTCCACCTCTACTTTATTCTGGAAATGATTCTATGTTTTGGAAACTATTTTAAGTTATGTTTAATACATGATGCATGGAATATATGTCTGACTTTTATGATTTGACAAGATGGATTTCCGTTTAGAGAATGACTCATCCATGATTGTCTCGGGTCCTAGTAAATCGGGAAAGTCCACGTTTGTGGCGAATATGATCAAGAATCGTCATACTTTATTCAAAAAGCCCATTCGTAAAGTCTGGTGGTATTATGGGATAGAAAGTCCATTTCATAAAGAGTTACAAGAGGTGATCTTGAAAATGGGTGTCCCTACCCAAGATGATTTTGATCAATTGCAAGAAAATGATTTAATTGTTCTCGATGATTTACAACAGGAATCTCAAAACAATGAAACTGTGACGGGCTTATTTTTAAGAGGATCTCATCATAAACGGTTTTTCGCAGTGCAAATCACACAGTATCTGTATGGTGATAAAGAACAACGTATGCGTAATGGCAATGTCCATTATTTGGTCGCGTTCAATAATCCGAGAAATCAACAACAATTGGCTCAATTCATGGGGAAAATGCTCCCAAAAGGCAATATGAGCGTCGTGCATGATATTTTAACAACATTGGTTCAAAAGTATGGGAATTATGCCTACCTCTTTATTGATTTCACTACAAATTGTCCGTTTGAGTACCGATTTCGCACCAACTTATTTAATCCACCGATGATTGTGTTTAAGTTAAGCAAAAGACCCAATAAAACGAAAATGGACTTTAGTGAATTAGTGGTGGTTCCCAAATCTGACATGAATGAACACACTGGTGGCGGACAGCAAATGGGCGGCGGTGGTGACAGTACCCAACTGATGTCGACCATGTTGCAACGTCAAGCGGAAGATCAGAGGGTGAGAACCATGATGATGACTCCTCAACAAGCCCATCTTGACCGTATTGCACGAGATATTGTGCGTCACCGTCCTACTGCCAATGATATCGCTGCATGGAACGCCCGGATGTATTTGTTCGATAAATTTCGTCGCCAATTTTTCAATTTGGACAATGATCATGGGAAGCGAATGGAAAAACCTCTGCTCACGCACACCGCAAAACCTCCGCTCACGCACACCACAAAACCTTCGCTCACGCACGCCACAAAACCTCCGCTCACTCACGTCGCAGATCCACCCGTCCTCAAGCGATCGAAAGGGAAAGTCGTCAAACCTTCGGTTGTCACCTCTCCCAAGACGAAGCGTTCTCCCTTGAAATCATCCATCAATACTCGTTTAAGTAAAAAAGGAGTTCTTGAATTGGGATCCTATGGCTCACCATTCAGGTAATGGCAACGGCAGCCGCGCCAATTGCCTCCTCATTCTTATCGCGTATCTTTGGACGTTGTTGCGGCCAAGGCAACGCAGACGACAGCGCAGAGACACAGTACACCATCACGGCGAGCTTTAATTGTTGTTCCAACGGGAATACCGCCTATCTTCAACCCCCACGTCAATACCAAGCAGATTGTGTCGATGGAGGAGGTGTTGCACAAGATTTATTACAATCCCAAACATCCCGCTGGCTACGGAAGCGTCAATGCACTTGCTGCTGCTTCACATTATTCAAAAACAAAAGTCAAACAATGGTTAATGCGTCAACCGACCTACACCCTTCACAAATCTCGATTGCATCGTATTAAGCCCTTGCACCCGTATCGTGTACGCGGTCCGCAAATTCAATTTCAAGCGGATATTGTCGATTATCAAAAGTATGCACAGCATAATCGTGGCTACAAGTATATTCTCATGGTCATGGACATCTTTACACGCAAAGCCTGGGCATTCCCTCTCAAGACCAAGAGTGCCAAAGAAGTGTCGGGGGTTTTAGAAGCCATTTTCGCAACCATTCCCACCCCGCAACGACTGCAAACGGATCAAGGTCGTGAATTTTATAACCGACCGGTGAAAGACGTCTTGGACAAGCACGCTATTGAATTGTTTTCCATCTACAGTCCCTATAAATGTGCTCATGTCGAACGATTGAACCGTACGGTCAAGAATAAATTGGAACGTATCTTTACAGCCACCAATCACAAGAATTGGGTGGATTATATCGCAGATGTCATGTATGCATACAATCACAGCACCCATTCATCCACAGGTTTCACCCCGATGGATGTGAATGCCTCCAATACCGAGGAAGTGAAACGAAACAATGCGAAACGTCTCCGACAAAACTATAAAAAGGTTGCAGTCCCGGGAAAGTCTATCCCTGTGGGAGCACGGGTACGTATTTCACGTGATAAAGGAACGTTTGGACGAGGGTATGAAGCGAATTGGTCGACGGAAGAGTTCATTGTCTCCAACATTCTCAAGAACCCTCATGGTACCAAAATGTACAAGATCAAAGACTTGAGTGGAGAAGAGATCAAAGGATCCTTTTATGCCCAGGAATTACAAGTGATTCATCGGGAGGAAGAAGTCTATCAAGTGGACAAAGTGCTCAAGACCCGACGTCGGAATGGACGACCAGAATATTTTGTGCACTGGCAAGGATATCCGGCCTCGATGAACTCATGGGTGACAGACTTAGAACCTCTAGGTAATGTACGCCGCTATTGATTTGTAATCATGCAGGAACTGCATGAGGAACAACATGTGTACTTGTTGAGTAATACTCAACCCCATTTGTATGACAATAAAGCCAATCATTTCTTTACACGACTGGAAAATCCACTTTTTATTCCTAAAGGAGAAACATGGGAAGTAGGCTTGAAAGAGTTTGGGTATGTGAATAATGTGGATACGATTCCCGAAGATTGTTATATTACCGTGGGGAAAATGGTGGATACGAAAGATTTGAAGGCCTATTTGCCTTATTATACGATGGAAGGGACCAATGTGGTCCGTCGTCACACCATTTTTGAATCCGATGAGGAAGTGAAACGAGTCCCCATGATCACAGCGTTGGAATTATATACACGCCGCACCATTTCCAACATGATGACTGTCACGACACATCCATCCTACTTGTATTATGGAGGCAATGGCATAGAGGAAGCAGATGTCTATGTGATTGACATTGTCCCATTTTCCCTGTTTCAAATCAAGGAATTCTCCGCCTTTCATTACGTCCTTGTGTTTTCCCCTCATTTGGCGGCCTCACTCTTATTGGACAAATGTGTCTATCATTTATCATTGACGGATGTCGTTCGGATCCATACACGACTCTCCATTCATCGAAAGGAATGTGACGTAAAGAAATATCCCGCTCATGACTATTGGTTCAGTGTGATTCCCTTACACCGCTGTCATTTTGCCAAACATGGGATTGAAAGGATGTTGGGAAATGAAATCTCAGTGCTGAATTTATTCAAACAATTAGAATGGTTTGGTGTGGGGAAGTTAGTGTTTCATTCATCCAACAGATTGTCCTTTCATGTAAAGCATGCTTCCAGTTATACATTGTCTGCGATGGATTATGGGATCCTCTCCGATTTGCAGAAAATAGCCACTGTTACCATGGCTCCCCCAGTGACTTATCAGGATATACAACCCCTGAGTGATGATACGACACGTGCTGTGTGGATGAGGACCGATACCTTTGTGAGCTCTCTCAAACGCAATGCAAAAGCACCTCCTATTCCCAGAGGGCATATAGGCCTGTTTCATAATCTTCGCATCCTTCTTCCTAAACTGAGAGCGTTGATGAAAGCCGTGAAAATGTATCAACACACCTTTTTCCGATTGAAACATTTGGCCTCTAAAAAATGGATTGCTTTACCGACACGCACCATGAAAAATCAATTTATTTTCCCAGTGGAGTTCCTCAATCCACTCACCCCAAAAGAACGTGAAACGAAGTATCCACATCCCAAGAAAAAACATGTGTCATGGTTCAGAAACCGTATTGATCAATTGTATGACAAGATTGATACACAGTTACACAAAATCGATCCTACCCTTCATATAGCCGATGCTCCTGATTTAGTCACCTCCCGTTTCTTGCCTACCTATATCAACACACTGAATGCAAAGTACCGCAACATGATGCGAATCCTACGTCAACACAAGATGGAAGGTGTTTTAGTCTCTAAACGATTTGGAGCCAAGAAGCGATTGTTTGATACTGTCTTATTGAAAAATGTTCGACAATCGATTCAAAAGGAACAAGGTACAAAACGGCCCATCATTCATCATTTAGTTCATTCCCATCCTAAAGATGGGAAAGAAAATGTATTGGCCAGTGGTGCGGATATGCAGCATGAAACGGGGCAACATGCCCTTCCCTTCACATCTACGGAAAAGTATCATATCTACAACACGTATAATGTATTTGCCTATCATAGTTTGGTAGATTTGATGGAGATGTATGGGCATATTCTCCATGATTTTGAAGTGAAACAGGAACGGTTGGCAACGTTAAGAAGGAGGGTGAAAGAATTCAAACCCACTGCAGGAACTGACAATCTTGACGAGATCGTTCGTGAACGAGATAGGGTGAATGCAGAAGTGACTGTAATGACATCGGATCTTTGTCAATTCATCAAGGAGAACAAACTGTTATTTTATGTGTCTAGACCTGAATCGTTTTATTACAAGAATTTAGAGAGTGATAAGACATGGAGTTCTATCGTCCCCACAGGTTATTATTCGTTGGAAACCTATTTGAATACCATCTTCCCCGCCCCCATGACATGGACCATTACATCCATGTCCTATCATTATGAACTGACCATCGATTGCACGGACGATATGGAAATCAAGATGGACCGGCAATCTAAAGCCTATGAGATATTCAAAACAGAAGAAGTGACTACCTACGTGTGGGAAGAATGGATCTTGGAAATCCCCCTCAGCACGATTCATGTTCCCTCCTTTATCCTTCAGAAACAAACCATGGAATTGGACGCTCTCTTTGAAAAGAAGAGTGTCCCCTATGCATTGAGTGGGACCCATGTCTTGCTTCGAAACGGAAAACCGACACAACAGTATAAGACCGAGGATAAGAAGCATCCCAATATTCTCAACATCAAACATGGCGACTCTTTTGAGATTTTTCATACCCTATCTCATCTCCCTAGTCCATTACGCTTCAATTTACCCACGAAATATTATACCCTCCAATCCTTTGTGCAAGCTTTCAATCAAGCCATCCCCTTGCCTGATATGGTGTGGGTGACGTATACAACAGTGGGTGTCTTTCACGTGCTTCACTTTAAAATCGCGGAAGGGTATGGGTTGAAAATCAATCCCCCACAACTCTGGCAACACATGTTGAATCATAGTCATGAATATGGTATGTTCACCTATCATGAACAAACCTGTATACACTCGGAAACGCCGGAACATTGTTCTGCAAGTTACCGTCGGTATCAACAACGTCCAAAACATGTCACCCATGGGATGACATTACACATCTATGGTTTACCGGAATATACCTTTGATTATGCCAAAGGATGGAACCACACCCTCGACACTTTCTTCCCATGGAAAGGGAAGGAATTGGATCGCTTGTTTCAGAAATCCTATTTCCCTTATGCGTACGAATCGAAAGAGCTGTTGGCCAATACGTGTTTACAATCCTACTTGTTTGGAGATAAACTCTCTGATAAGACATTGTATTCACCCGCTGTCGCGTATCAAGAAGGATCCACCCTGAAAGTCTGCAAAGATAGATTGACTTCCTTTATTGGATGGTTCAGTGTTGATATGCAAAAGCTCATGACGACCATGATGGAACGCTGGCAAGAAAACATGTTTTATCTAGTGGATGGTATGGTGTTGGGAGTGGATGTGGGAAAACAAGATATTCAATCGGTGATGGTGAATACACATCCCACACCTCGCCCTTTTCTTCATCTCTATAGCAAGACCATGAAACCGTTGCACATCTATGACCACATGATTCGGCAAGGTTACATCAACCCCACCCTGGACATTTCTACCTCGTTTCATCGTGTCCACATTCCCAAAGGGAGTTATACCTTGGAAGGACTCTTTTCTAAACTCCAAGTGAATTTACAGATGTGGACGGATGTATCCCTCTCTCTCTCGAAAGATCATTATTTGACGGTGAAAACCGCGGAACATGCCTTTATTGATTTTGGAGAAGCGTTGAGTTATCGTATAGGTCTACCCCAATCCTATTATGGACCCAATACACAGATGACAACACTCTCTCCCCTCAGCATAACTCCCAATTCCTTCAACATTATCGTCTATTGTAATATTGTGGCGGAAAGTATTGTGGGAGGACAACGTGAACAAATCTTGAAAATTCATCCCATTGAAGAGAAACAACGATTGGGGGAAATGGTGTCGTATGAAGTGTCCAATATTGATTATTACCCCATTTTTACATCCGCTATTGATGAGATTGAAATTCAGTTGCGTGGTGACGATGGTGAATTTATTCCAATTCATGAAGGACGATCCTATTTCAAACTCCATCTCCGCCGTAAGGAGACTAGGTAATTATGGACAGAGTGACACTCAACCATGCATGAGGAAACGATTCACTTGTTGAGTAATGCGCAGCCCAATTTGTTTCCTGAAAATAGAGCCAATCATTTCAAAAATCGCTTGGTTCCTTCCATCCCCATAGTCCATGGGGATCAATGGGAAGCCGGTATCTCCGTCGTCAACTTTATCAATACCCTTCAGACAATACCCGTGGATGTCAGCTTTAGTGTGGGGACATTGAAGGATCATCCTGAGACGATTTCAACCGTCTATACGTCCTCTATCCTTCCTGTCAAAACGGATTCACCGCGAGGAGAGCAAGGCAAACAAGGCAAACAAGTCAAGCAAGGCAAACAGGGTGAACAAGGCAAACAAGATAAACAAGACAAACAAGGCAAACAGGGAGAACCAGGCATGTTTACACGCTTCAACATTCCACGCGGTATTTATTCGGAGAAGACGTTGATGCAGTGTTTGAATCAAAATCGACAGCATGGTCACAATTTCCACTTTTCTATCACTACATTGGCGCCTCATGTCCATGTTGTCTCAGTGGTCGTACCCCCACACTACAGTATGAAACTCCATCCTTTGCTCAAAGACATTCTTGGGTTTAAAACAGACTTACTCACTTCCTCACAGCAAGCGACTGCCCCTTTGAATTTGAATGCCTTCACCTACAATATTCTCCTGTATTGTAATATTGTAGGCTATCATTATGTAGGAGGTATGAAAACAAACTGTATGTGTGTGATTCCCTACACGGGGAAAGATTATGGAGATAGTATTCATCATGAATTCCAGAATGTCACCTATCTCCCTGTGAAAAGTCAACAGGTGCAAGATATTGAAATCAAACTCATGTCGGATGACGGTCATCCCATCCCTATGACAGACGGACGGTCCTATGTAAAAATGCATCTTCGACGTCGCGCAATTAAGTAATTGTCTGTTCCCAAGCACATCAAGACACGATGACGAATCTCTTTTTAATCCGTCACCGACCACATTCCTCTGGACGATTGTTTGGAAGAGGATCATTTATGCAACGCGGTGGATGGAATAAAGTGATTGGACAGAAAACACGCATGATTAGACCTCGTGTCACTGGTGTCAAGAAACCATCCATCCGTTTGCCCAAATCACTCAAAAAGAGTGTTCCCAGAAAAACATTTCGAAAACCCTCTCGAAAAACAAATCGAAAACCCTCTCGAAAAGCATCACGAAAACCTTCGCAAAAGGGACTTGTACATACGGTAAAGAAAACATTGGGAAAATCGTTACGTACGACAGAGTTTCTCAATGCTGCGAAACAAGCTGTCACGGATGCTGTCAGCTCTACCGCACAAGAAGGAGTTCACCATCTCAAAAAGGGTGTGAAAGCACTCGCCAAACGCACTTTACAGACTGCTCCCGAACGTGTTGTAGAAGCTATTCAAAATAAAGTGAGTCGGAAACGCGTCTTCACGGATGAAGAAGGAGATCGGGTGGAAGCACCTGCTCCTAAACGTCGCCGTGGTCATGTGGCCGTTGCCCATCATACGAAATGGGGAAAAGGAAGTTTGATGGGGCGTTATCGCGGAGGTGCTAAACAACGCATGCTCTTTTAAGAACTAAGCAATCTTAGAACATCCGTCCCATCAAGCATGGCGGAAACCCCTGCCTTATTGGATGCGCGTTACGATGTATTCCAAAGTGATAAAGTCGATGTCTCGAGTACTTCTCAGCATACGAGCGTTCTGACACCAGTCAATGGATTGGAAAATCCCGGTACCATTCAATTCACAGTCCCTCGACTAGCCATTCATTGGATGGATGTATGCAATGCCTATTTTCGCGTGGAAGTACAACTCATGAAACATGATGCGGCTAAAGGAGCAGACGTGCCATGTGAGGCGACAGACAAGGCAATTATTATCAACAATACGGCTCACTCCCTCTTTTCCGACATTACTATCCGCTTGAATGAACGCACCATTGAAGGAGGCAATGACTTGTATTATTTGAGAGCTTACCTTAGCAATCTTTTACAATATACCAATGATGTGAAGAATACACACATGGTCACACAAGGATTTACTGTTCCTCAAGTGATGCATGACACGGAGTATGATGCAGCGACGAAGACGATAAAGACTAAGGCGGTAGAGTTTACAGATAAAGAGAATGCACTCAATCAAGCCATTCTCAAACAATGGTCAGACAACAAATTTAAACGTACCTTTGACTTTCCCCTGAAATGTAATTTGTTCCAACAAGTGATTGCTCTGCCCCCAGGCATGCAACTGGATCTCATTTTCACCTTGAATAAACCGGAATATGCCATTTATGATATGGAACATCCTGCAGGGACGACCTCTACAAAGTACAAGTTCAAAATCACCTCTTTCCAATTGTATATGCCCATGCTCACCCCGAATGCAGAACTGCAATTGAAAACTGCGAATCGACGCAAGACAGAAGCCATTTATTATCGCTACAATGGCATGACCGTCCAACGACAAACGATTGAAAGTGGAGTACAAAAGAAGACGTTTTCCAATGTGGCTGCTCTATTGAGTCCTAAACTCATCTTTTTCGCGGTTGTTCCCAGTAACTCTTGGTTTGATCCAGGAAGTCGTAAACTCTATTTTGAAAGGCATGGACTCTCTCAAGTCACCATGACCACCAATGGAGCCATCATGACAGGAGGCACCATCAATTGCAAAGATGACGTGATTGCCTACAGTCAATTCAATCGTGCGATTCAAGTCTATAACACGAATGAATCATGTGGTATTGATTTGGAGAGTTTTACCAAATACTGTTACTTTATCGCCTTTGACTGTACCTTGGATAAACAAATCGATAGTGTTCAACCCACCAATACACGTCAATATGGACTGGAATTGCAATTTGAGAATACGACCAAGCAAAATATGGATTTATTAATGTTTGTCATTCATGACGAACAATTCTCCGTCACACCGGAGAATGCTGTCATCTCCAGTGCGTATATCCCTCCCGCTATTTAAGTGTTGGTGCGCATGGACATCCTCATAAGATATGGTGAAGGAGCCCGAGAATCACGTTCCTCCTATCGCTTGGACATCTCTTTATCAACATCGTCTCATTAAAGCTCAGCGTTGGCTGAATGGGAGACTGGTTAAGCAACACGGAAATCGAAGGAATCATGCAGGGTATGAATCAATTACAAGAGAAACATTTACTCAATGCCTGCATGTGCGAAGATGATTTTCTCTGTGCTATTCAGTGTAGTTGTCAAACGTTTGCTCATCGTCTCCTCCAATCTTCTTACGTTCCCTTCCAAGGTGTGTTTCCTGCTGATCTACTTCCTGCTCATTCCCCGGAATCAAAGACACTTATTGTCAATAGTGATCGCTCTCATCAACCTGGCAGGCATTGGTTGGCCTTTTATCAAAATGCGGATCAACGCGTGTGCGAATTCTTTGACTCTTATGGACTCACTCCATCTCACTATCCACATGTTACCGAATGGTTATCGACAACACCTTATCCTCTAAACTATCGTCGCCCTCTGCGTATACAGGGACCTAAAGCCTATTGTGGTGCTTACTGTATTTACTTTTTAAACCAACGCCCTTTTAACACGTCTATGGAAAAAACACTGACCTTCTTTCGAACATTGGATGCTTACGAGAAAGATCAAGAACTCATTCAAACCTACTTGTCCTTCAATGATAAAATTGTCTATTCCTATTTGTATTCTACATTATCCCATGTTTTGAAGTCAATAAAGAAATGAATCATGTCAATGATTGTATTTTTATTTCAGACAGAGGGTAATACTACAAGGTTTTGTACAAGGTTCAGTCACTCGTGATAGTACACTATACACTATTCACAGAGTTTTTTCCATACATCATGCACGATAGACAGTGACTGTTGAAGCAATGTCTTGATCACAAAGGGGACAAGATAACGTTTCAAAGGGATTATAACATGTAGAACACATAACATTATGAGAACATGGTAGAAAGAGAAGGGACCGTTCCTGTTTAAAACATGTAACACAGTTCCGTTCACATAATAATTGAAATGTCTCTTCTTCTAATTTCTTTCTAAAGTCACTTTTATGGGAAGAGTTATCTGACACATCCGTTGCAAATCTCACTTTTTTCACTTTTTTCACTCCAGATCGCGCCAATGTCATTGTATTGCAATGTGGCAGGGAGACATCCTCTATCCACCTACGCTCCAAATGGTGATTCATAGCATGCTCATCGAGATCCATGAGTCGATCCACTAATTCACCAGCAGTGATCGTTTCATTGAGATGTGTTACCGTTTCTATCGCTTTGAATGAATATCCCAGATCTCTTGCGACAACCCACGACGTTGGGATACTAGTTGCTGTCCGATTCATTGAGGGAATCTCCTTCGAATAGGGATTTGAGAATGTCTTCCACCAACGATTCCGCTTCTGCAATCGATAAAACACCCGTCACAATCACACTTCCGTTGGAAAAGAAGGAGCAGTGTAAATTACCTTTGCGTATTAACGTTCCGGGAAACAGTTCGCGCTCGTTGGAAATCACTGATGTCGATGGCAACTGTTGAATGATTTGCATGCGGTCTTTTGTATAGTTCCATTGACATTGAACGGTGCAGGATTTTGTGATTGGGTCGCTCACGTCCAATCCGTAGGGGGCGAGTAATTGGCGCATCTCTTTACAAATACGATCGTAGGTTTCCAGAGAGTGGTTGCCCAAAATTTGGATACACCCCCGTGGAAAAATCTGTACAGCGACCGAAGAGTTCCATTTCCAATAGACTCGACAAGGGCGTGATGCTCGGTATGTGGCCAGAGGGAGTTGCGGTAACAATGTCTGCAGTGGTATTGCGGAGGATGCTCTGAGCTCCACCATGCGGTTGCAGATCCTTGACATTTTTGAGAGCGGGGTGTAGATACCCTTCTTCATATAGGCGATGGTTACCGTAGGGAAGGCTCTGATTGGGTAAATACCAACACCGCTTGTCCTCCCAGATACTTAAGGCTTTCTTCACTTGCGTCACTGTTCTCATCTCGTGGTGCTGGGATTGGAGGAGGGTTTGTGACACTGTGGTAACGGAATGATTTTCGAAGGCGTCCACATAATTCTGATGTTTCACTTGTCGCTTCTTTGCTTGACACACTCCTTTCATGCGACAGTCGTGGATTTCTTCCTCATTGTCTTTGAGGACAATGTAAGAGTACATCTTGGCACTCAAACATACAAACTCCTTCACCCTATTTCCCACACACTCGTCCTTGAAACATCCCAAACGATTCGCATTCTCGGTACGTCTCTCTGGATGACTCACGGGGTAATTTGAGGTATCGAGAACACCTTTCGCCTCCCTATCAATAAAATTGGGGATGGTTTCAAACGAACGCAGCACTTCTTCGCGTGTATACCGGCTGCGGACTTTGAGGAAGAAGGAGTCTGTGTCCCCACCAATGAGTTCCACTGAGGTGCACGTCTTGTTGGCTTTCCACTGGTCAAACAGCTTGTACATAATAATCTTGCTATTGTCCAGGATGCATTGCCCGATATAAATGGGCTTGTTCAAGTCTACCTTGGTCTTGCGCACATTCACCACCACGGCTTTGTCGCTGATGTTGAAGAAGGATTGGCAATAGGGATGACGTGTCCATTTGCTAAACACATTCGGTGATCGTACAAAATAGTGCTTCCCATAATTCCGCACATTCTCCATTGTCTTGCCGTACAGTGCGTTCACCATCAACTTGTGGAGATTGCGGCGCATTTTCGTGGTTGCCTTGGCGCGTTCTTGCGTATGATATTGAACATAGGGGCGAATATACGGTTCTTGGTTGAAGGAGATCCCGTAATGAACCTTGGTGATATGTAAGCCCTTCTCCACATAATACTTGAGAGCAGCGATATGTACCACATACTCTTTGCGATTTTCGTGCGTCATCATTAACTTGTTGGCTGAGTGAAAGGGTCGGTTCCCGTTCAACTCTTGCCATAGCTCTTGCATATAGGGAGACATGTCCTCCCATTTCGCCGTCCCGCGGTAAGGAGCCAATGGTAAATCTTCCGTGGCATCTTGGACGTGTGGGGGATATTCCAAATCGACGCACAGTACATGACCCGTGGTGCCATTGACATTGTATCGTCTCACCCATTCGTCGTTGATGTCCACCAAGACCTCCGGTCGTACCCAGGCAAAACAATCCTTCGGCAAAGGTCCCATCATGGCCGCACCGTATAAATTGTTCGCATCGATGTAAAACAGGTGAGTGCCTTCTTCTGCTTGCGCGCGGTGCTGATTCACAAATGTCATCCCTCCACGAATCCCTGCTTCAAACACGCGGTACATATCCACGTCATGCAATTTCTCCAACTTGACCTGTGTCTTTTTAAAGAAAAATGAATAGGTCAAGCCAGGAGTGCCGAAATAGTGGATGGGGTCCAATGCAGACACGTCGCGTATTTCACTTCGAAAGTGTTCGAAGATGTCTGCGAGCAAGGCTACATCCACTGTCAAATAATAGTGGATATAATCTTCAAACGTGCTGCACCCCGTCTCTGTCCACGCCTTTTGTGCCACAGCATACTCATCCTCTTCCAACTCCTTCTCACTCAAATCATTGTAAAATGCTTCCTTCGGAGGCAATTGAGTCTCGTGGATACGATCCCAACAGTCAAAATATGTATAGGGAAAATATCCTTTCCGAATAGATGTGTGATCGCAATTCGGATAGACGTTGCTCAATATGTGATTTGAGTGAGGAAAGTCATTGATGGTCGTTGACAAATTGTTTAGAGAGTCTTTCAAAAACTGACATGAATCGATGAATCGGAGTTTATATATAGTATTGGATGGCATGGGAAGAAAGATGGTCACTCCCAACGTCTTGTCTCCTGACGCATAAATGGGCTCGATCTTATACTTGGGATCCAACTTGGTAAACCCTTGTACAATCACCTGGTGACTGTCATATCCCTTCCAATTGTGAAACAAGATGTTTAATGTGGTCCGGGATTGACGTCGTCGCATGTTACATGCATTGCACAGGGTTTGCAGATACTTGCCCGTGATATGATCGTGGTCTCGCACCTTTGTCGTAGGCCCATTCTTTTCACCTTGCTTCTGGGGTTTTACATCACATCCGCACATGTTACATTGAGCTGTCTGTTCATAGTCTCGCATATCATCCTCCGTCAACGTCATGTTATGCTTCGTCTCTTCCATGTGATTAAACATCGACATGCTCACCTTTTTGATGTGTGTAATAAAGGATGGAATGCACTCGTTCCCCTTATGGATCACCACCGATTCTTTCATGTGCAGCGCCGGATGCCACACCACATAGGATCCCACATACGCTGCCGTATGCTTCTTGGACACGGAATCAATCATACTCTCAATGTCCGCATACATCACAGCGAGGGGTTGAGTGGTTTTCGCGTGGTCGATAAATTCGTGCGGTTTCGTATCTTCCGGGGTCGTTTCCATCTGAAAAAATCCTCCATCGCATTTGGCTTGATGTTCCACACGTTCTTTGTGCGCCATATCCTTTGTCTTTCCATACTTCATCCCCTTCTCGTAGAAATTAAATCGTAAGCTACATAACTCGCATGTTTCAAATCGTTTTACTTGCGTTTGGCTCATATTCCGATACCACATGCGAGCACATATCTGAAAATCCGTCACGGGAAGAAAATGTCCAGACTGATCCTCCATATCGTACCGCGTCACCATCACCAGATGAACAATGCGTGTGTTCTCCTTCACAGCTTGCCGGACCGGGTATAATTGGCCCACAAATCCTTTACTGTCATGTACGTGGATACGAAGAATGATATTGTTCTTCTTTTCAAACTCCTGAATATCCCGTGTATTCATCAATCCCTCTGACGTCATCATGGAAAAGTCTAGATGATAATATTGATTCAAATTCAACTTGCGCACTTCAGGAAGTCGATTCTGATAAATGTCATAGGATGTCTTGGTGCGGGGATCAACACGTTCACGTCGAGGAATGCGATTGTCTTGGTAGGCTAGTGCATAGAGGACACTGTCTTGAAAACAATGTGATGTATACGTGTTGCGCTCAAACACACATATGCCTTTGCAGAGCTTGATATCTCGGTGGATTGGAATCGGTGCGCCCATGCGAAAATTAGGGAAGGAACTTGTTTGAACTAGTAACTCCAACACTTGTTTCACCTCAAATCCTGATCCATCTTCTTGAAAGTCTTCAACAAATTCTTCAAACATTGATACCATGTCACCGAACCATGTATCAAAGTTACGTGCTTGGACGCCTTCGTGAATGTATGGGGGTGTGGTGATGTCTCTCACTTCCTCTTCGCCCGTCGACATATCCGTCTTGGCAAACCTGAGTCTCATACTCACAAACACTTTCACGTCCTCGTGGGGGTGTTGTTGTACAATCACACGATATAAGTCCGCATAGATTGAATTTAAATAGACCTTCCATTCATTCGTGGCTTGATGAGGGGTAAATCGATAATTATATCCGCGACCGTCCATGATCCGTTCTTCTTCCACAGCTGCACCGCCCTCTTGCATGAACTCAAACAGGTAGGGACATAAATGTTCATCCCATCCTTCCGCTTCAGCATTCACTGCTACATCACAGTAGCGACACCGTCCCACACACGCATGCTTATGGTACGCCTCTATGTCGAAACTTCCGTCGCAATCCAAACACAACAAGTCATTGTCATCACCATAATTAAACGCGCGGCAATCGTGTTCGTCTCCATACCATTTACAGCATGTCCAACAATAGTTGCGACCCGTCTCTGCTGCTCCATGAGCAATACAGTCTTGAAAGCGAGAGAAGGACTGACGGCAGAATTCACACGCGTACTGCATGGTTAGAATGAGAATGAATTTCTCTGACAGCGCCTTTCCTTATATACCCTGCGGTGACTCATCACACGTGCTCGGCGCCGCGTGCTCCGTGCTCAACCCCCAAGTGCGCCGATGCGTGCTCTGATGCGTGGGCGTGTGCTCTGTTTCCTGTCTTCTTCGCTACTGATGCGTGGGCGTGTGCTCCGTGCTCTGATGCGTGGGCGTGTACTTAAGTGCAATGGTGGTGAAAGGGGCTAGACTCTCCTACTTACCTGTCCGACCTTATAATCGATCTAATATTTTACGAATGATTATTCAAAAATACAAAAAAGAGACGATATATCTGCATCACTGTCGCTCCGACAGCGCATATAGCAGGAACAGTCTTTTGCTTCGTTTTCTGTGTTACACTTCGCTTACTTTGTAAATTTTTACATTAATATACGCCTGAACTCATCGGGAATCTAGCTGTGTGATCCATATCTCGCAATATCTATTTGTTGGGACTCCAATTCACAATATTCTTCCCTGCTTGATCTTCAGATCATTGATGCATAGTGAGTTGTTAACCTCCTTTTAATCGTTCAATATCTCGAAGAGAAAAATGGCTCTACTTACAAGCTCGTCAATGAGCGCCACATTTCACCGATACACACTGGTTTTGCTGGACCAACTGTTCTGCAAGTTTCAGAGGACTCATCGGATGGCGGACTCGCGGATGGCATCTTTGTCTAGCGGAAAGTGGTCAAACGGGAAAGAGTTTCATTGTCATATAGAGTTTAGAAGTCATTAGAAGCACTAGCACGTGTTTAGCCAAAAAAAATTCGTGCTTGTGTTGATAACCTGGTCAAACCATTCGATGCAATTTATAAAAATGACCGTCTGTAATGCCTCGTTGCACGCACGTTTACACGGATAATTACCGATAATCACGTGATATGGCAATAGGAGAGACTCCACATTTTGTCAGATAATTGATAGAACGCTACTTTACAACGACACATCGAATTTTATAACAGATATATTATTTCATCTTCTCTCATGTAAGTCTAAATAATTTTTAGTCATATCTTATAGACATCTATAAATCACAAAATGAAAAGCTACATTCGTTCAAGAGGAAATAAAAGTTTCCTCCCTTAGCTATCTGTCCATCCCTCCCAGCGGTCGGGCTGTACAACATAGCTGTGGGAGGAAAAGTTGATATTTCTTCTCTCAAGAAAATAGCTATTGTTAAAAGTTTGTCAAATATCACGATTCAGACTTCAAGATATCCGTGTACAGAAGTAATTATGACAGATATCCGTGTACAGAGGCAATTATGACAGATATCCGTGTACAGAGGCAATTATGACAGATATCCGTGTACAGAGGTAATTATGACAGATATCCGTGTACAGAGGTAATTATGACAGATATCCGTGTACAGAGGTAATTATGAGAGATATCCGTGTACAGAGGTAATTATGACAGATATCCGTGTACAGAGGTAATTATGACAGATATCCGTGTACAGAGGTAATTATGACAGATATCCGTGTACAGAGGTAATTATGACAGATATCCGTGTACAGAGGTAATTATGACAGATATCCGTGCACAGAGGTAATTATGAAAGATATCCGTGTACAGAGGTAATTATGAGAGATATCCGTGTACAGAGGTAATTATGACATATCCGTGTACAGAGGTAATTATGACAGATATCCGTGTACAGAGGTAACTATGACATATCCGTGTACCGAGGTAATTATGACAGATATCCGTGTACAGAGGTAATTATGAGAGATATCCGTGTACAGAGGTAATTATGACAGATATCCGTGTACAGAGGTAATTATGACATATCCGTGTACCGAGGTAATTATGACAGATATCCGTGTGCAGAGGTAATTATGAGAGATATCCGTGTACAGAGGTAATTATGACAGATATCCGTGTACAGAGGTAATTATGACAGATATCCGTGTACAGAGGTAATTATGAGAGATATCCGTGTACAGAGGTAATTATGAGAGATATCCGTGTACAGAGGTAATTATGACAGATATCCGTGTACAGAGGTAATTATGAGAGATATCCGTGTACAGAGGTAATTATGGAAATTATTAACCTCTTCTGAAATATATCTATAACATGCATTGTAACAGATAATTGACGATTTATTTCCGTCATATAGAACTTACCTCAGGCCTAGCGACCTTCGGTTAATAAATTCTATAATGACCTAGAAATCATCCATTATCTATTGCATCCTGCTCAATTTCATTCCTCTATTTTAAAACCCCTCCGATTGAGTAAATGAGATGTTGATGAACGGCTACATTGATTAACAAAGATATATATGCCATCAATCTGAGAATACGAGAATCTGTGCTGATCAAGAGATAATATCCTGCAATAAATAAGAGGGAGAATTCAACAAATAAACAGCTCAGATTGTTGATTTTACTGCTTTCATTGTTTATTTCTGTGCATGTGTTGAAAAGTTGATGTTGCCATAGCCCTCAGAGCTCTTACTTTACAGTGCCGGGTCAACTTTGCAGTTCATAGAGAACTTTTGTGGTGCAAAGTATATTTACGTCATTATTTTACTCTATCTGCATTATTTTGATTGTAATAACGCTGAATATCCTTGATAAGTACCTAAATCCAGCATTTGAAACATAGAGCATTATAATGTGTTCAATTGAATCATATCGACCTTATCCAGAATCAAAAATATGAAATTGTTAAATGATTTATTATAAACAAAATTATCAACATTATTTTGATTTTCTGTCACATAGCTGACAACATTCGATGAAATTGACTCCATCCATCTTCATATCTTTCACTACTGCTATTTTCCGATATTTCAGGCCTGTGATTAGCCTATGAAAAAAATTGAGGATTTTTTGTGAAAAATTTGAGGAATGGAAACGGAACCTAATATGATAATTGCAAGAAAAACCACAAATTTTAGCACGGATTTTGAGCCAAACTTCAAATCATGAAAGTCACAACGAAGGAGGTAACCCAAGGGTTGACCACACCACACTCCACCACTTTTTGAAGTTGTGTATATTGCAAAGGAATACTGACTTGGTCATAATCACTTCCCGCGTTGTTACGAAATTAATTTGTTGGCTCAAGTATTATCTGCTTAGAATGTGTCGAACAGAGGATGTCAGATCAAGCTGCTGATATCGCTCTGCTTCACGCTATCGTCTCCAATTCAATGCTTGTCAGATTTGTATACTATAATTTTTGAATGTAGGATATATCCTCAACTACACGCATCTGGAGCTTTGCAACGATTAATTTTTACGGACTTTAGACAAATTTGGGAGGAGAGTAACCCATAAGTATAGAAAGCTTAAAATCGTTGGCGGAATGCTTGTGACTTAAAAAAGTCAGTAATTTATTATGAAGGATACGCCACATTACACACTAATTTATTATTATTACTTTATGCTACATAAGTTTTGGTGGGTTTTGTTTACTTGTTAGCGTTTGATCATATCGTTCCGATCTACATTCAAATGAACATGAATTCTCTCATACAACACAAAATAAGTGTCGGGAACATGCTTGCCAGTTGAGTTGTTGGTCTCATACAGGCAAAGAGGGAAAGATTATCACCTCTATTCGCATGAAGTTGCGCAGAGATATTGACGTCCACATCTTGCAGTAGACCCAGGTTGAAAATCTACCAACCCAGTACTATGTGGTTCAATGTCTTAATTAATCTAAGTTCACATGCAAAGATAAGCAATGTGTGCACTAGTTTCACACCAACCTGTGTTCAGCAAATTATGAAAACGATCTATAAGTGAATAATTCATCCAGGATAAATGTCAGTCGGCAGACCCTGAAAAATGTAGCTGTAAAAAGACTCATAAGATAGCAGAGCTTCATACGCTTCCAACCCCCGCACGCTAGTGACCAGGAGGCATGTAGACACTAAATTTAGGGACCATCCGCTTTACCCCGTCGGATGTGTTCATGTTCAGCGGAAATAAAATAGAAGAGAGTGAAACAAACGCTTCAGATGATAAGAGCACTGAAATTCAAGTGGGCTGGACTACCTATATGTTATCATATAATGGATATGGAAGATCGATATCCTTAAGTTCTTTAAGAAGTTCAGGCATGCATTTAGCAGCCATATAGTCGCAGAAACATATAAAGAAGGTTGTGAAAAAGGTCAAGATAATTCATGAAAATAATTGAATGTGCATTTTATTGTTGGAATTCTAAGCAATATTAAAGTTTAAACTTTAAACTTTACAACATTGCAAGGTTTAAACATACAATTTCTGTAGGTTGATCGCAGCGTTTCACTGATTAAATACGTGAAAGCATTTAATGAGTGAGTTCGACAGACAATAACTTCGGACAACTTCTCTGCTTAGCAAAATAAGTCCGGACGAACCGGAACATCTGCAGCCCTGTAACTTGCAGAAATTAAAACGACATTCAACGTATTCAACGCAACAAAGTGCGTCAAGGTAACAAAATTAAAAAACGACTGGTTAATTTTTGATGTGCTAAATATGACATGGCTAAAAGAAAATAATTATATCCTAAAATGTCTAGAAATTTGAAAATACTTACTAGAAGGACAAGCAACGCTTCTCCTCTTCTCATGTGGAACGAATTGGTGAGTAAGTCGCTCTTTTAAAAAATTATGTTTATCACTTATATATTGAAAATGTTCTATTTAACAGTCTACGCATTCAGATGATAAAAGGACAGGTCTGTTTCCAATCAAAATATCAGATCTAGCTAGCACAGCGGGATTACGCTATCTAAAATCTACCAGGTGTGTGAGAGAAAAATTATCAAGTTATAAATCATAAGAGAAGAAAAAGAAAAGTAATAAATCATGAGTGATTCATGATTAGCAGCAAGGATGTAGGGTGCATGCTACAAGATTCTATCTTAGCTTCTTGTTTGGAAGTTTACATATCATCGCCATTCGCCAAAAACAATAAATTATCCGACATTTAGTCCGTAGTGTGTCGTATTTGAGGAATTTCACATAGTTAAGCTATATTTGAGGAATTTTTGAGGATTTGAGGAGCAATAAACAAATTTGAGGAATCTGAGGAATTTGAGGAGTAATCACAGGCCTGGATATTTTCATATCTGCAGATCTCATTTTTAAGTTGACTCTTACGAGACTGTGTCGATCAATATCCTGGACAAATAATTTCGATTAGTGACAATTGAGCGCAAGTCAGTTCGCAAGCCCGAGCAGGATAATATTTCCGCTACCCCCACATCTCCTAATATACCAAAGGAAGGACATCGTGAAGAAAATTGAAGAACCAACACAAGTGAACTCCAGAGGACTCTACAGGCTATGCTAATTCTGAAAAAGATTCTTCTAGGTTTGAAATATATGCTAGATTTAACTAAATTTAAATGTTTTGCTTTAAAAATATGGGCCACGATAATACGTGAACTTATTTCATTTAGTTATTGAGTATTCTTTTATTGTGGTAAAAAATCTGTTAGTTACAGAGCACATACTACTTCTCAATTTGATAGCAGCATCACGAAAGCAAGCTAGCTTTACCACATTATAAAAATCATACTTCTAGGTGGAAAAAGTTGCTTCCGATTACAGTTTCAGATGGATAATATCAAGTGCAAAACACTCGGTCTATCAGATTGACGTAGCTGCTGCGAGCAATTGTCAGGACTGAGTCAAAAATTGAATATTGTTCATATAATTTGAGATTAAAAAACATTTTCCCGAATTTTTTTTTAAAAAATTACACTTAATTGGATGCATTTGTGATGACCTGTGGAGGAAGGGAACGCACAAGCTTTTCTGTAATTTTTACTTTTTTGAGAGTCCACAGAAATTTTCTAGACGCGAAAAGGTTATGAATTCCGCCTGGAACATCTAGGGTTTGATATCAATTAAGTAGTTCGAGAAGAATTTTCCTCAACTTGGCTGCGAGATCGGTGATGTAGGCCGTCAAAGATGCACATGATTTTTCATAAATTCTCTAAAAAATCGAATAAGTCAAGGTCAGGGAAGTGACCTTCCCGATGAAACTTTTCCCCCGAGCTTGCTAGCATGACTTTGTGGGGTAGGGAATAATGAAAGACGGATCACTCCACTTAATGCTCAGCCGAACTTGTAATCTCCAATCATCTATACAATTAAAATGTATGGACAATGATGTGACATTTTGCTTGTGTAATAATTCATGCAGTCGGCCACCTTTTAGGCTCTCAAATAAATATCGCAACTCGATGAGCTTCATCGTTTTAATCTGTGGCTCGTAATTGTGATTTTCACAAGAAAAGTGCGTGATTGACCTCTAAAATAATCAGTTTTGGAACAAATCACGTAATTTCGCGGTAGCTCTTTACCTAGACTACAGATTCACCTTATTGTATATTTTCCTGGAACGCATCCTTTGGAAATATCGGGGCATTACTGTCTGCATTGTAATAGACTATGATGACATGACTCACCGATTCATAGTTATATAATAATAGACACTCGTTAAAGCCGATGCCCTTTACTGAACGATATCTCATGAAATGTTTGTACAAGTTTTGCAATTCTTTAACGCCATATAATCCAACAGAACGAATCATGAAGAAAATTAGGCATGAAAAAAGCGCTCAGAATGACCATTCGTCGATTATTGATTTATACTCGTACGTAGTATGAAAAAATGCAAAATTTTGAAAAATGTCGTTTCTTGTCTCTATCTCCTAGAGGAAGTCAAAAAACACGCAAATCTGTTGACACTAATTTGGCTCACATGTAGCCATGATGCTTTAAAAATTTCATTGAAGTTTGAGGTGGGCCCATTTGGGTTATTTAGCTTCAGAGTGTGTGATTTTCGCAATTTTTGGAAAGAAAATCATCAACTTTGATCGTCGATACTGTGCTTTTGACTGTGTGGGGTCCTAATGCACATCATCAACAAGTGAAAAGTTCCGTGATGCTAGCTTCACAAAAAACAAATGCAGACGCATTTTAGTCGCTGCTAAGGACCGTTGCTACGGAAAATCTGTCGTCCAATACAAAGCGACATAGGCAACTTTAAGGCCCAGTAACGCAGGAACTACGGCGAATCGGAACAAACAATTCTGGATTTCTTCCAATAGGACCAAGCCCTACCTATAAGCGAAATAAGAGCAAAATCTGATATGGTGGGTTAAACGGCCTTCACGATTTGACATGGAATGACCCTTACGCATAACATACCGATTCACGAAAAGGAAATACATGTATGCAACTTTCAAGTTGATAACCACTGACTATCATAATAAGAAAGTTCGTCACTCACCCAGCAACAGGCCGAAACTCCAGTAAAGATATTCAAAACAGGGTGGAAACGCACACAGAATGAAGCCTGAGGCTGAAATCACTCCGCCGATAATAACTATTGTTCTTGCAGATAAAAATTTCGACATCGCGCCGGCTATAGGGCCTGAAATGAACAAGATTTTCTGATATGAAAAATCATCTGTATGCTTTGGACATAAATAGAACAATCGCTTTATTGCGAAGCTGCTGAGCTGGTGACATCTCATTCACACAGATAGTATAAAAGATGAGCTGAAATTCTGGACTTTTTCTGAAATTGATGTTAATAAAAAATCAATGTCTCATGGCACAGCGATCTCCTGTTATTTTAGACAAGCAGGGTGGTCGAAAAATTATATTCATAGAAATTTCGGGTGTTTTTGTGGCACCGTCACATTGAGAACGGTTCCCCAAGGCGATTTGGTACCGGCATGTAGGCCTATATTCTGTCTGCTGTTCAAAAGAACATAGCTTTTGATATGCTGTCTAATCAGTAATCATGGCGCTTGCTATAGTGAAGTAGACTACTTGACTAGGCCTATATTATGTGCTGAAAAAACTCATGAAAAGTAGGGTTTTCAAAATCCCGACGTTCGTTTCTGATCCCAGGATTAGCAAGCTTGATGCATTTACTGATAGTGTGCTTAGGTTAGCGAAGGCTGAACTATGATAGGCGCTGTTTTAAATTCTTAGAATATTGTTTTCAACGATACACTTACAATACAACTTATGATATCAGATAGAGTTTCCTTTTCACATGCAGACATAAACTGTAAAATTAAGTAGATCTGGTTATCGTTCCAATATGCGTTCTCGCATTAAACCTGGTATGTGATTTTCAAATCGACTTGCAAATCCCCTGACTTTTGTGACGTCTGGCAAAAGACCGGCTTTGTATAAGAATCGTTTCAAAAAGTCATTGAATATAAGTAGGCTACTCTTGTATGCGTAACTCTCTCTCTCTCTTTATCGCGATCTTCAACGCTGGATACTTATCGCATCGAGGCGATAACATCTCACATTTTTGACAACTTGATGATCATGCTCATTGTGTGTGACATTGACATGTATCTTTGTGCCAAGTCCATCTTGAGATAAAATGATGTCGACATCATGCTACAGCAGTTCTGTTGGGCTGCTTAACAAGAATTTTGATCTAATGGAATGATAAGTCGTTACAGGTGTTTACTTCAGATATCGCAATAAGTGGGCTACGCTTAAACTGACCTATTACTTTTTCATGATAATTCCAAAGCAATGTTGACTTCATGTTGTGTTCCTCAGTGTACAAACAGACAATAGAAAAATTCGCACACTTCTTTTTACAAGTTTCCTCGCAGCAATTTTAAACCATCTCGACATGTTTCATTTGTGTGCAGCGAGCATTTCTTAGAGAACAACTTTTGTGGAAACTATGATGGACTCATCATAGCAGTGGAAATTGTCAGAGCAGACAGCTATGATCTATTCAAGAGTTTGAATACTGCTACGGACTTCATGGATAGCCTATACACTAACTTTGTAAATAGATGTTTAACTTGTAACTTTTTTACCATAAATACATTTTGTTGTCAAACACCACGGACTTCTACATTATGACTACGGGATTGGAATTAAGTCATGAAAACTTTAAAGCTGATTTGGCCACACGATTATTTATTTTCCCATGCATTCATTGATATCCATTATCTCATCATGTTTTCCTAAAACTATTTAGTGAACATATGATTAGGGGAAAATGGGGTGACATGGCAGCATTTCTGACAATCATCCATTACATCCAAATATATCTTATTTTAATAGACACATTTTCCATGAAAAGGGGTAGAGGGAAATGTCATACACATGAAAATAACAATTCATTATCAAAAAAGAAGTCAGTAGTCACTTCATGTTCTCAATCAAACCTTTTGACGCGTCCATGACGATTTGCCGCCATTTCAATCTGTCCTTCTCCCTATTCTTCCAAGTTCTCCAGTCTTCTGTGTGTTCCAGGTCTCTTTTGAAACAGCCCTTCCAGCGAATCCTTGGCCGTTTCCGCAACTTTATATATTACCGCTTTCTTCAATCCTACTTCCTACCTCAAATCCGCCATCCTTCGTTTCTCCACCATTCTTGCTCACATATACATATATATATATTCTTGGCATCAATATACCTGAAGACCTGCCGATGACTAATGGAACCAAAAGAAAGTCAAATTCACTACAGATGGAGCTTCTACGCACTTTCAAGAAGCAGCTAATCGAAAAGGAGAAGAAAGTCAACCAAGAAAGAGGATACAATTACCTCCATGTCACAAGAACGTGGAAAGAAGCAGACGTCCAAGAACTCCTCGAACAAATGGAGAAAACACAGATGAAGGAACAACGGAAGGAACAACGGAACTCAATTACCTCAAATGGAAAATCGTCCAGCTTTCCCATTTGAACATTCTGACAATTTTCTCTGCTCTGTACAAGTTCCGTCCACAGTTGACACGAAGTGACCACGAGTTCGTTTTTGATGCCTATTGTTGAATAATGCCAGCAATGAAACTGAGTTGACGCTATCGTCCACGGTCCTGACCTGTTTGGCAAAAGGACCCTAATTACAAGCTCCACCGAACTTACTAAATAGAAAGAAATTTTCTCACGAACGTTGAGAAACAGCTAGATAGAGTTAATATAATTTTCGTTGGAATGAAAAACTAAACAGTAATTCTGCTGAAAACAAATGCATTATTCCTTTTTTTTTTTCTTATTCTAAAAACACAGTTTCTCTAACCGCGCCAAAAATGAGTACTGAAAAGGAAAATAAGCTGCATTTTTTAAGGATAGGGCCCTCAAAATCATAAAAGCAGAGACCAAATTCTTAAAACGGGATGCGCAATTCAAAAATGATACTGAAATGAGTTCGCAGTACTAAACAACCCGTTTCTGTCTGATAATGCTATCGAAGAAGCCTGCTCCACCTCTGACAAAAACATAACAGATTTGTCGTAGTAATACTCCGCATCTCTATCTGAACGCACAGAAAAGAATCCTAAAGGATGTAACTAATTATTGTAAGATAGACTCCAACAATGTCTACTACGATTGAGAATCAAGCGAATTGCTATCATTCGCAACACATGTAGTCATAATCTTTCAAAAATCTGACTTCGAAAAATTATTAGCCTCAGGAAAGTCACCCGGCCTCTTTCTATGTTAAAATAAAGGACCACAAAGATAAGGATGAAGAAAATCATTAACCCCCTTAGACCCATTCCATCGAGCATTGATACCCCTACCCTGCAAAATTGACCGGCTAGTCACCAGAATACTAAGTCAGCTAATCCAATTTGTACACACAAATATTAAAAATTCCATCTCCCTGATCGAACAACTGAAAACTTTGAATATTGTTAGCAACCCTAAAAGCACATTTATTCTCACTGGACGTCATCAACTTATACCCAAGTATCCAAATCAAACCATGGAATTGAGAATAGTATCGAACTTTCTACAAAAACCATTGGAATAGTATTCGATACATTTTTTTTTTCCCTCGCTTATGATGACGTGGCCATAAACTCTAAATTTCGTTTGCTACAACTATTATATATACAATACAATAACATAGTTCTACTGCCAAATTAAAGGCTGCCCCAATGGGGGCTCGATTCTCACCACCATTTGCGATCATATACATGTACTGTATTGAACAAGAAGCCCTTGAAATTCCTTGAGAAAATTACAATATACAAAAACTCCCCACTATTACGCGCGGTACATCGATGAATATTCATCCTTGGCCCTATAAATAATAATGATAGTGAAACTATAAATAGAATCACCGAAGTATTTAACTCCGTGTCCCAAGACATCAAATTCACTGTAGAAGTGCCCAATAGTAAATCCCTGAATTACCTCGATGTCAGCATAGAGATCAATAATAATGAAATCGAATATGACTGGTATGTTAAAAGCATGCACTCAGGCATATCCCTAAACAAGCAAAAGCTGGGTACCACACCACATAAAAACTAATTACATAAAGAAATAGTAAAACTAGCGTCAGCACCGAACAGATGCTCGAATCAAAAGAAAGCAGATGAAGCTTTGTCAAAACTGAACGACAGGTTTAAGCAGAACGGTTTTTCCAACCGTGATCTTTCCAAAATTAATAATAAAAATAAAAAACACGCTGATAACAGCTACATCCCCTGCGAACTGAACTTTTGTTAGTGATGCGTGTAATCGCAAATTAAATAAACTCATAAAACAATGCGACTTACCGATAAAACTCGTAAACAAACCAGGCCCTACCTTAAAAACTGCAGTTAATAGTAGAAAAAGGAATAATAAACATATGCAATGCCATATTTGCTCAGGTCTTGTTCTGACCGGTATGTAGTTTATAAAATGACCTGTAAGATTTGCAACGATTTCTACATTGGCCAGACTAACCGACCTTTCTGGAAACGCTATAATGAACACAAGAGACCTAATAAATAAGAACAATAAGAATGCCCTATACGAACATAATGAAAAAGTTCATAACTGTGATGACGTCACAATTTCAAACTACGCAGTTGATATCATCGACACTAGCCAGAACGCCGTAGATTGCAGATTTACCGAAGCTCGCCTGATTAAGTCTCTACGCCCAAGCATCAACCGAAAACACGAGCTCCCAAATTTCTGAACACTTTTATAAGAACTCAGCTTTATTGCGGCATATTTGACCTGGGGCATCGAAACTATATTTTATCTATATCTAAGCCCTTCAGACGTGTCTGCGGCACGAAGCGCGGGCTGTTTTTAAATCATTTTATTAAAAAACGGTCAACAAATCGAAGGAGAGTATATTGGATTTTCCCTGTCATAATGAACAACCTCCTGTACATGACCATCAACTGGATCATTCTTGCGCCACAGATACGCCTTATTCAGCTATTTTCACACACTTGCAACATCTTTTGCTCCTGCTCGGTTAGTACCATCGTCTATTGTCCGTATGTCAATGCTGGCAAGACACATGATTCCAAACCATGTCTTCGTATCCTTTGACCAAATTTTCTGTCCGCCAGCACTCCTGTCTTTTTTCTATATGCCCCATCTCCGGCCTCTATCCTTCTTCTTGCTTCTGCATCGCCCGACCATCTTCAGAGACTATTCCACAAAGGTACACAATCTTATCCGAATAAAGGAAAAAATTGAAAACAATGCTTCATCCGTATTATTCAGCGTATTTCACAACTTTTTTTATAATGGACAAATTTCTGCACGAGAGTTTTTGACCTTCTAATTTGAATCTCAAAAAAAGTTCAAAAACTGCGATGTCACTGCCATCGATGGGGGTGACATGGTAGTCAAGTGGGATGACATAGCAGTATTCAGTCTAGCCTCTATTATCTGTCAATTATTATTTAAATATCAGCCAGAACGCAAGTAGCTCCTTTTCACCACAGCCACTTCATATTTGCCTTCAAGTCTACCTACATAATTTCCTAGTTTCTCAAGATTTTAATAAAGGCTAATAAAGTATTTTAAAACAAAATGTCATCCAGCCTACAGCAATGCATCTAAGAGAAAATGGGAAGCGATCAGAGTGCGCGTTTTCCTATGATACAGATCAACTTTTTTAAAACTACTGGTATGAAGGCGCTTCAATAGCGTCTTCAAGGGGGAGGCAGCCGTGCTCAAGCTATTCTCTCTCCCTCCCAAGAATAGAAAATTTCAATCGTCAGGCATTTTTGAAAGTTTAAGTGAATTTACTTGAACCATTTGACTTGAATTTTAGCGCGTAGCCCACGAGAAGGCAAGAGCTCTCTCATCCCCCTCAGGAAATTTTTTTGGAGGGCACAGTCCAATAGGCATCAATGAGAGATCTGATCCTGTTCAAAATCGCTTTACAAATTGATCTTGAAGATAAATTTTGACAAATCTGTCCAAGGGTAAGCCACAAACTGGAATTTATGAAACAGAATCGCTTTTAGCAATACATAAAGCCAAGGTCTCTACCTGTTGATGTCAGAAAGTCAATAGTATTTGACAGTTCATGGATCCCAGGTAGAAATAGGACTAGTACTTTCAATCAGTCTATTGAGTTTCGGCTACAATTTTGACAGAAACCTAGGTCTTAGATGTTGCTGAAATCGCCTCTGATATTGAATTCTATTTTGTTGCCTTCCCTTAACCAGTTGTATGAAGACCATTTTGCACGAAGACCACCTTGACTTGACACCAGAAATCTAGGCCTCATACACTGCCATGGTCTAGTTAGATAATAATGGTTGTCAATATGATTGTGGTGGAAACTTTTATTTTCTGAATGACCGTCATGGATTGAATTACCTTCATCATTGCGACCTGGAGTCGCTAACACGCAGAAATCGAAAGCTGCCATGTCACCCTCCTCGAATTTTTGAAATAAAATAACTATCCTCTCTAGCAATTGACACTAACAAATCCACTTCATATATACCAAGTCATTGAGTTATCTACCTGCCAGTGTGTAGTAGTGTTTTACATTGATGATGGGCCAAGAAAACAATTAATTGTCAAAAATGAAAAACATATCTTTGAAATGAACAAAAATTCATCGATCTCTGCTGAACAAGAAAAGCGATCTAGGCGAAGTTTCCGCATCTCCCATATTTTTTAGTCGAATAGACCTTCATTTTGTACATTTCGAATATTCTTTCTAATTGACAGATTTTGAGGTAGAGGGTGACTGCCATGTCACCCCATTCTCCCTTATTTATTGGTTTTCCGCATTTATTGACATCCATCATCTTATGACATTTTCCAAATTGATTTAATGTACATTCGCTGATCATATTAATTGGTTTTCTGCATCTATTGATATCCATCATCCTATCATATTTTCTAAAATGATCTAATGAAACTTTGATGCTGATATTATTTGATATACTTTCCATCACTACTACAATGTGAATTTTGATGTTTATTGGTTTCATGGATTTTATTGGCAATGAGAAATAATAAGACTAATTGTGACATATGTGACTATATGGATATTGCATTTCATTGGAAGTTTTCTTGATGGGGTGGATAATGGAAACGCCCGTCAATCGGATTCCATTGCAAAAGATGATTTGGTGTTTAAGCTAGTTGGTCTGAAACGTCGACTGAAGCCACCTGTTGCACATTTTTCACCACTAAATTGAATGGCGAAGTTCTTGCATCCATGATTGAGAAGATTGTTGAGAAATGTTGTGAAGTCGGTGCGTTAGTAAAATTTGCTGTTTGCGATGGAAATTCAGTCAATTTTAAAGCTGATGAAAAGTTAGAAGTTGTTATAGACCCGATAAATGTAAAGACTCATTTTGTATTCGTCAAGATGAGAAATTTTGGTGGATTTTTGACGCGTCAGCAATTAAAACTGGTCGCCAACTTTCTTTAAGATTACCGAATAATATCTAAATCTCATAAATGCATTGTTCTTCACGAAAAGACATTTTGGTTGATGCAGCATTCACTTTACGCAGCAATTGATTGTTGATCACTGATCTTAACTTGGAGTATGGATACATCTTCATTTAAAAAAATTATTCTGCGATGAATGAGAATTAAACTTAAATCTAAATGAATTCATCTAAAAGAGGTTCAATATCTTGGGTAGTATGCTACTTTATTCACCAATTTCATAAGTATGTGTTCAAATGCTTATTTTGTTGACGAAGAAAAATCATTTGAAAACATGAAATGAATTATTTAAGTATGTTTATCCTGCAACAGTCAGCGCTGTAATCACACCATGATTTTTTTTCTTGCCCGTCTATCGCACACTAGTATCTCTACCATCATGTGTTTACGGGCATCACAAAGCTGGGTAAACAATTAATGTGTTCTTCCTCAAAATCTGTGCTTGTCACTCTACATCTAGGGCTCCCACTCCCACACAAAAGTTTGGCTCAATCAACACCAATCTCATTCTGCGTTGATTCATGTCTAAAGTTCTAATATTTTTTTAGAAATCTACCATCACCATCGTTGCTGTTTAAATGTTTTTTACAACAAGAAATTGCAGTTTCTTTCACAATTATGAATTTATAGAAAATCCTTCAAATAGAGCATCGCATCCAGTAATTAATGCTTCAGTACGAGCTTCAGAATATCAAATTGAATTCAAGTTGTTTTCTTTGCAACGCGGAGATTCAACAAGAAAAAAGACCAGCCAAAACATGTATCAGTTTCGTGTCACTTGAATTATGTTGCGATTGTTGGTTATAAATTTATCAAATTAATGTCGGGGAAGCGGCGATAAGATTACATACCAAGAAGAAATTTCAATCCAAACAATAATGCCGACAATCCAGCCGTTGCTGCAGCACTATACTCAAAATTATCCAACAATTCCTCGTAAAATATTCCAACGCCCCTATCGAAACCGTTGTAGATCCCGTTGAGCAACATTCCTCCAAAGAACAAATGAGCCATGCCCAACAGTATCCATTATCACGACGTAATACAACTTTCTCGACACATTTTCCTCGACAGATTTCCTCGACATTTTTTCTTCGACAACTTAATTTTGTGAGCATAAATATTTATTTTGTTTCAATTTATATTTTTTAATCTACGTAGGATTGAGTCATTTAAATAAGACAAGAAACACATTTGTGAAAAATGGGATAATAATTTTCTAACAACGGCTCCTAAAAAGCATTATTTTTACCTTTTAATTGATTCATTTTTGATTCATGAATTCAATTTTTTTTCCCTACCAAGTTTGGAATGGGTTGGAGGGTGATTTCTTAAACGACAGACACAATATTATAGTACAAAAACGCTCTATTATTATTTGCAAACGGCATCACCTAAATCATCTTGCTTACTATTTTGTAGCTACTCGTCGCTACTAGTTGGACAGATGCAAGATTTTACATAACAAGGCTTCGGCACCATGAGAAAAGTGCTTAAAAGGGAAGAAATTTCAACCATTCCAAAGGCAATCATGCAACTCATTCTTCAACACTGTCAGTGGATCAACGTGATATTAATTGCTTCACTCTCAATCGTGCAGTCAAAGAGGTTTAATATATAGGGAACTAGAGCGGACAGAAAGGCCTTTTACAATAGAGACTGATGGCACCACGCAATTTAATGATAAAATTTCAGTTTAACAAAAGACTTTTTCTATCGGTTTGTTTTACCGACGATAAGTGGCTACTAACTAATTTATCAGTAGATCTAAATATTGAACTTTATGAGATGTTGTGAAGATCATCGAAACGAGAATTTATTATCATTGCACAGTAATTTAAGTAACAAGTCATCAAGCATTAAGGAGTAAAATTTGATTGTATGTAGTACTTTGAAGTATTTATTAATTGCGATAGCGCGCAACAATTTGAAAGTGGACGCAATAATTGAAATCGCTCGACCACACGACAAATCTTGATTAGTGAATTTTGCACCATTGTTTTCTTATTAGGTTTGAGGACATCATTCATTTTTACATGTTGTCCAGGCCAGTTACGTGAAGACATTACACACTTATACCCTCGCCATGAATTGATCCATTTCGTGTTCAAATGTTTGCAACAATGATGCAGTGTAGATCATATTGCATACTCAAATGGCTGCACTTGAAAATCGTTCTATCAGTTGAGACACCGAAACACTTGTCGAACACTCAAGAAGATTCCTCATTGACGCCAGATTGGTTTTGATCAAGAATTAAAAAAACAGCAAAGTACCGTTGTTGTAAAAGGCATGCAATTCCATAAATAACAAAGTCCCTCATTTGGTGTAAGCGCACCTCGCTGTGTTGGATATTTCCGCAATAATCGTACGATGAGATAAGTGGCTGATCCACATCTGTTAAAGGAGTCTTATTGTCTCGGTTTACTGCAATGAGAAGCCATTCGATGAATAAGACTGCCAAACCTGCGCATGAACGCACGCGCGTGTGTGTGTTGGAACTGATGCGGTTCCCTTGATGCTTGCAACGAGTAACTAACATATTGTGGTATCAGTGTGTGTTACCGGCGCGCGTCTGTTACCAGATGCGTGATGTGTGCGTGCCAGCGGTGTCGAAATTCATGCAGAGAAATTGCCATGACGGCGTCTGTATCTGCCAAGCCATGAATTTCGCCAACCATTTTGAGCTGTGTGCACCTGTAACAAAATTTAATGCAATTTAGCTACTTAGCAGCACTGAACACATGACCGTGCTTTTCCGCTTTAAATCGTCATTCGAACATCATTATTCCGCGTTTGCATCAAAAGTGGTTAGCACAGTCGAGTATTGAAACCATATGATTGAAACATCGGGATAAGAAAAACCGACAGAAATTTTTCCAGCAAATAGAAAAGCAACAAAGAAAAGTAACAGCCCATACATTTAGTATTGATAATATCAATTATCAAGCGAATTTGATGAATTCGCCGGTACTTATGGGTTATTCACCCCACGTTTTCAAATGTCTAAAATCCGTAAAAATGAATCAACTGTCGCAAAACTTCAGATACACGTATTTGAATATTTTCTACCCACATACAAAAAATATGCAGATTCGACAAGTACTTTTTGAATTAGAGACGATGACGTGAAGTGTAGCGATGTCAACAGCTTGATCTGACTTTGTCTGTTCGACGCATTACTGTTATAGTGTGTGCATTGTTCTCTTTCCGTCTCCGTCTCATCCATTACTATTTGAAATCTTCTCACGACCACAACCCCACCACACATTTCTTAAATTATATAAGCACACCAATGGAAAGGATGTGGTACGGATCATAATCACTTCTACTGCAACGTTGTCGCGACATGACTTTGTTGACCTAGTGCAATCTACTCAGACGATGAGGTCAGGCGAAGTTAGATCAAGCTGCTGACATCGCTACACTCCACGTACGTCATCGTCTCTAATTCAAAAAGTACTTTTCAGATTTGCATAAAATTCTGCATGTAGGTAGAAAATATACTCAAATACGTGTCTCTGAAGTTTTGTGATGATTGATTCATTTCTACGGATTGTAGACAAATTTGAAAAAGGGGGGTGGAGATAACCCACAAGTACCAATTCGCCTTACAGATAAATATCGATATTCATCGGAAAACAATGAAGTCGCATTTTCCCTTAGACGCTAACATGAGCTCATACCAGGAGGTTCCGTTTTGTAATCAGTTTATGGTCCGAAGTAGATTCATCTGTTGTTATTGTAATTTTGATATCGGTAAAAAGACACGAACGTATATTCATTACAAAAGATTAGGTACTTATGGGTTACCCCACGTTTTCAAATTTGTATAAAATCCGTAGAAATGAATCAATCGTTACAAAACTTTAAGTGCACATGAGTTAGGATATTTTCTATCGACATACCAAAACTTGTCCAAATTGGACAAGTTCTGAATAAGGGGCGATAACTTGAAGTGAAGCGTTGCTGCAGCTTGACCTGATTTCTTCTGACCTCATCGTCTGAGCATAAAGCACTTGAAGTTAACAAAGTCATTTCCCGACAACTCCTGAAGTGATGATGACCAAGCCATATCCCTTACACTAACATTTTCAACTTAATAAAGGTGTGGCAAGGTAGTGGTCGTAGGAAGATTTCAAATAACAGTGGATGAGACAAAGAGGTGAAGAGAACAATGCACACACGAGTAGCAATAATGCGTCGAACAGACGAAGTCAAATCAAGCAGCTGACATCGCTACACTTCACGTCATCGTCTCTAATGCAAAAAGTACTTGTCTGATCAGCGTGAAATTTTATGTGGGTAGAAAATATGCTTAATTACGTGTACCTGAAGTTTGGTGGCGATTAATACATTTTTGCAGATGCTAGACAAATTTGAAAACCTGTGGGGGGGGGAGATAACCCATTAATACCAAAGATTATACACTTATGCGCGCATATGTCAAATTTAACTGTAGTAGTCAGAAAATTTATTCTCTCGATCACTGTCCGTCATGTCATCATCTACAACGAAAATAAGATGACAACTCATGTTATACTAAAGTTGAGCATGCGAGAAATCTAGGTGAAGCATGGGCGGCAGGGTGATACAACAAAATATCAAGTTCTTTGGAAGTCTTCAGCCTTTTGGCCACTTTTAACAATGTGTGACACGCTTTCTTTATTCACTCATAACTCGAATGCTTCTGTGTGCCGAACTTCACTTTACTTTGAGTATTGTCCGACAATTCATTTGCTTGCCTAACTCCGATCAAATCGCCTTTTTTAATGGCTTCCAGTCATACTCAATTTTTATCCCTTTCATGCAATAAGATTCTTCACTCGTCTAATGCCTCATGTTTCCTCCTTACAGATTTGACAGCTTCAAATATTGACGCCTCTTTCATGATAATCTGTCTTTATCAGCAGCGGTTGCTGATAAATGCACGGGTATACCATCAGACTCCACGTAGTATCCCATCTCCCCTCCCCCCATTTACTAGGATTAAGCTAAATGTACCTTTTATAACTGATAAGATAACGGGCATGAGATAATGCATACGATCAAGCATCTGCCGTTTACAATCCAGTCATAAATAGTAATCACGTATCTAGTTTAACAAGCCTACAAAATCACGAAAACTAAACAGCATTTCCTTTTTGGAAACGAAGACACTGCAAGACGCATTAGCTCAATAGAAAACTTTGGCATGTCAAAGGCCGCAGAAAGATGCGTTCAAATAAGGAAAGACTTTTAATAAACCAATGACAAACATTTTAACAAATGTTTTAACAAACCATTTTAAGGAATCTTTCCAATAAAACCAATGACAGTTCCCACCGGGTGAGCGGACATCAGACAGAACTCCGCCTTTTGTCCCTATACAAAAATCCTCGTGATCCAGCAACGGATAGAAGAACATCGCAGCAGACTAAACAAATATGAAGGATTTCATCATGATTAATGAAGGATTAACAGTTTGACTTAACGGGTTTTTGTGTAAATCACACGGATAAGATTTCGACATTATACATAACTGCTGTACTCAGGATGATACTAAACCGGAATCAAACCGAATGATACTACAAATGACCACAAATTTCACTCACTTGAATTTTTTTCCTGCTATACATGCCGTACACTCCAATAATCAACTAACTCCCAGATCATACTGTTAATATTGTAATCAGCATGACACAGGAATCCACTGACCATCGGTACGAAACGACTGAAATGAATACATCAATTAACAAATATATTTGAAAGATATGCCGACCCAACCTCAAACAACGTAATTTTAAATCCAGTGGCTAGTTGCGCAACAGGACTCAAAACTTACGAATTTGAGGCAATGAACAATCTGAAAATGAAAAAATTACCAGAACTCACGTTAGGTTTTCCATGTCTCATCTTCCTTCAGAGATCAAAGTGGCAGAACTCATGAGAACTGAAAGAAATAAGACATCCACTATATAGGTACTTGCATTGAGATTATCATGGATAAACATCAGATGGGACCAGGGATCGCAATTCACCCAAGAAAACGGAAAGTCGGGAAAAACCGGGGTTTGAATGCATAAATTTGAAATATTCACGTTAGACTAATTTAGTAAAAAAACCGGAAAATTGCGATCCCTGGATGTGACATTGAAAATATTGAGGCGCATCGCATCATAACATTGCTACGCGTTAGCAAAATGAGTAATCAGAATTCAATATAGAATAGCTTCTATGTTGACATTGCTTTCAACCTCAAGAAGGCATATTCAAAATTCAGTTGATATTTCTAACTTCAAAACACAAAAACATCTCCACGAATTAATCAAACTCACATAATCTTTCTCCATTCCAACTTCAGAGATTCACCTCGCAATTTCCAAAGAAACACATAAAAATACATGAAAGAAATGACGCATCTATTGAAAATATTTGCGTTAGTCAACAAGAATGACGTTTGAGCAGGTTACGAAACGCATTATCACCTTATTCTTCCACGTTATGACCTCAAACAATTTTGCTGATAAAAATGAGGCTATTGAAAGACAAATCAGGGAGTTATTTCAGGGAATTTTATTCTTTTATACTTCCTGATTCCAAGTGTCTTCTATTCCTAACCACAAATTGATTCAGTCTTAGGTAATGTAAAAGCTGATAAAAATATATAATGACAAAACGATTACGGTATGTAAACGAACGTGTATTTTAAATTCATACATCGAAAGGTTAACAAAGAGTTTTCTTCGATAACCCCACTAATATTGAAATACAATTTACGCTAGATTTACTGCAAAAAGTGTGATATTCAAAAAATATGAGTGGTTATCAGTTCCGTAGTTACCGCATAATATTTTTTCCAATTAATTGCTTAGACTTTCCACGTTCTCTTTCTTGACTAAGTATTTACGTTTACAAGTATTATTAATAGTCAACGGCAAATTTTCCGTTTGTTGGCACCTGCACGAGTTTCCAAATAAATGGCTTAGAATTTGTTTTTGCCATTAACATTAAGAAATTTGTTACTCACGTCTGAATCTCAACTAACAAAATGAGGATGGAATACTATCCTCAACAGCGATACATACACCATTCATTCGTAGTTTCCATTCATGAAGAAAGTAAAAGCGGCTAACTGATGAAATCGGGAACTCAACTGCTAACCAGGAGAGCGTCTAACTACGAGGGCGTCGTTATGCTCGCATTCATGAATCAAGGGGCAATATCCCTCTTACGTCAGCAATAAAGTTCAAATGATTAGAGGTCAAAATAAATTAGAATTAAGTCAAATTCTAAGAGAATATCATGAATGAATGATAACTATAACTCATTATATTTAATTGTTGAGGAAGAGCCAAGGTTTTAGTGATGTTTTACTTTAATTATGATGTAATTAATTTCGGTTGCTATTCGGCAACCATCATCAGATAGAAGGAATTTAACATAAACGCAAAAGTCATGAATTCAAATTTCACATTAACATAGGAAATAAGGGAGTCACGGTGCGTCAAAAATAGATATTGCCAAAAAAATTCTCCACTCGCGATTTCTCTTTTTCTGAATACCTATATGCCAACTGTATCTGAAAATCAAAATCCAAAAATCTTTTACAGGCGTCTTTGCAAATGGGACCACTTTTTTCAAAATGGCGACCAAATACTTTAAATTGTTAAGTAATGATAGTTTTTCAGTCTCTAATTGATACATTCATGCACCCAAATCTAGCAAAAAATGACTCCCTATATTATTCTTGATTTTTTGAGATCATCTGTTTAGTATTGAAAGCCATATTACATCATGTACAGGGTGTTCCATTATGAAAAATAGAAAAATAAATAATCGAAAATTGATATTTGGCTATCCTTGTATTATTCGGCTTTCATGCACCTAAATCAAATAAGAATGGATCTCTATATTTTTTTCTAAATTTCTAAGACCATCTGATTGTCCATTTAAAGCCATTTCGGTACTTCTACAGGGTGTTCCAGAGTGGATAAAAATAAAAAGAAGTATTCGTAAATTGCTATTTCATTTACGAAATATGTGCTGTTTGACACACTTCAAATTCAATTTGTCATTCACTTTCTTCATAAGAAAACAAACTTGTTCTATAGATGAGAACCATTATATGTAGAGATCGCTCGAAGAATTCGAGACGGGAATTCGGGATGTTCATAAGATTTCACTTTATAGCGGTTCCATGTCTGTGTGAAATCATGATGGGCGGCTTCGGAAGATTGCTCGCTCCACGGTCCCAGACCCCGCTGTTTCATTTCACAAAATTCAGGAATATGGTGTATAACGGCATGAATCTTAGGCGTGATATTGATGCCTAGATCACTGAAAGCTATCTTGAACTGTTCGATGTGATCCTTGTAGGACGGATCCAGCTTATCCCCGTAACAAGCCACAGCAACCTGAAATAAAAGTTCAAGCTACATAGCACTTGTAGAATAAGCTATCTTGAACTGTTCGACGGCCTTCAAATTCAATTTGTCATTCACTGCTCTCTAATGAAGCACTTTGCAAGGTGTGTAGGTTATCTATAGATATCTATAGATTGAATTGAACGACTTTCAAGACACTGTATTGTTGACAAACTTCAAGGTCATAGTTTGAAATTTCAAAAATGCTTGCTGTCTGAATCATTGCGAATCATTGAACAATTTGCTTCAAAAGTGATATTACAAAAGATCGATTCATCGCCTGAATCAAAGGAGAACGCAATAAAATTGGCACGAGTTGGAGGTGGACATCCAGTCACTCTCGCCGTCTCGCCCTCGATTGATTCAGGCAAGGAGCTTGGAACCACGCACTTGAAGAGGATCCGTGTGGACCTTAACCTCAGTGATAGAAGTACACTTAAACTGACCCAACATCTTCGGTCATCATCGGCGATTTCTATTCAAAGTGGTTTAAAACAGGAACTATATGAAAGCAACCACGAACTGGATTAATTCTTTGAAATCAAATTGATTGACTTTGTCAGAATAGACAGAGATGTTGTGACGGAAAGAACACCACGTCACAGTATTGTCTGCAAAGATGTCGACGGTTTCATTACATATGTTACATCCAAGAGAGGTTACGATGAAGAAACCTTGATCAAATTGGGAATAGACGGCGGCGGCGGTTTTATTAAGGTGTTTTAAGTATTTTCCAGCTCAATGATTCGTCACTCCACTGCTCAAGCTCATTCAAGGAATCTGGTGTCAAACGTCTCTTTATAATAGGAATTGCCCCAATGGTACAAGAAAATTACGCTAATATTCGAAAACTGTGGATTTCCATGAACCTTCATATGCTACAATCGGAATTCTTTATCGCTTCTGATCTGAAGTTATGTAATATTCTCATTGGCATCATGCCGCACGGATCATCCTATCCTTGTTGTTGGTGCACTGCTCCAAGCTCAAATTTACAATCTAAAGGATTACCTCGAACATTCCAAACTCTAGAAAAGGATTTCTGGGATTGGCACGGCGGTGGTGGACAGAAGATACGTGCCAAACTACATCACAATACCATACATCCCTCGATTGTTTCCCACGAAAACAAGAGCAAGAGAGTGATTGAGTTGATTCCGCCGCCAGAATTACACCTTCTAACGGGACCAGTGGGAACAATCTACAAGGCCATGTGTTCCGAGTGGCAAGACTCAGCCAAATGGCTGCGGCTTTGCAATGTTCAGCAAGAGCATTTACACGGAGGAAGTTTTACTGGAAATTCCTCTAGGCCTTTATTAAACAAAATTGATTTGTTGCAATCTATTGCCCCTTTGAAAGTTGTGAAATGTCACAGCTTTTCGAGCGTTCAACAAGGTAAGCTGATCTATTGAATGTTAACATAAGCTTACATGTAAAAATCACGATATTATATACTGCACTGAACGCATGTTTGTTTCATAGATCGTGTGTGAGTTGTGTCCCATACAGACTTCGTAGTGAATAAATATATACTGTAAACAGCATATTCTACAAGTGCTATGTAGCTTGAACTTTTATTTCAGGTTGCTGTGGCTTGTTACGGGGATAAGCTGGATCCGTCCTACAAGGATCACATCGAACAGTTCAAGATAGCTTTCAGTGATCTAGGCATCAATATCACGCCTAAGATTCATGCCGTTATACACCATATTCCTGAATTTTGTGAAATGAAACAGCGGGGTCTGGGACCGTGGAGCGAGCAATCTTCCGAAGCCGCCCATCATGATTTCACACAGACATGGAACCGCTATAAAGTGAAATCTTATCAACATCCCGAATTCCCGTCTCGAATTCTTCGAGCGATCTCTACATATAATGGTTCTCATCTATAGAACAAGTTTGTTTTCTTATGAAGAAAGTGAATGACAAATTGAATTTGAAGTTTGTCAAACAGCACATATTTCGTAAATGAAATAGCAATTTACGAATACTTCTTTTTATTTTTATCCACTCTGGAACACCCTGTAGAAGTACCGAAATGGCTTTAAATGGACAATCAGATGGTCTTAGAAATTTAGAAAAAATATAGAGATCCATTCTTATTTGATTTAGGTGCATGAAAGCCGAATAATACAAGGATAGCCAAATATCAATTTTCGATTATTTATTTTTCTATTTTTCATAATGGAACACCCTGTACATGATGTAATATGGCTTTCAATACTAAACAGATGATCTCAAAAAATCAAGAATAATATAGGGAGTCATTTTTTGCTAGATTTGGGTGCATGAATGTATCAATTAGAGACTGAAAAACTATCATTACTTAACAATTTAAAGTATTTGGTCGCCATTTTGAAAAAAGTGGTCCCATTTGCAAAGACGCCTGTAAAAGATTTTTGGATTTTGATTTTCAGATACAGTTGGCATATAGGTATTCAGAAAAAGAGAAATCGCGAGTGGAGAATTTTTTTGGCAATATCTATTTTTGACGCACCGTGGAGTAGACAAGAAATCTAGTAAAAAGTAAAAACTATGTTAACAAATTTCAATAGGGAAAAGGAGGAATAGAAATATGCGACTGATAGTATTGGACTACATTTTACCAAGAGCAATAGTAATTGATCTGACTAGATTAATTAGTATTTGACATCATTCTAGTCAGATCAATTACTATTGCTATTGGTAAAATGTAGTCCAATACTATCTGTATCAAGACATCTTCAATCATCAACTCAGTGTGACTTGCGACGCATCAGAAAATGTAGTAACTAGCAAGATTACTCGATGCGCCCTTTAGGTCTTCTAAATTTATAACACGCGACAAGGGAACTCCATTCAGAATTCCTCAAGAATATTTAGAGCAATTTCACTGAAAATGCCATAATGCGCAAGTCGGCACAGTAAAATATGTCTTTGTGGTCGATATGGAGAATTCATTACCGATTGCGGTCGTTGCTTGAAAGCAACTTGAACCTCTATCAGGATTGTCCAAACTTTATACGGGCGCGGGCAGCATTTGGCAGGGAAATAAGGCCGCGGACTGCAGTTCACATTATTCAACTTTTTCACTATCTACGCCTATTAGACGCAAGTAAAACAAGTAAATTCCTAGTTACTAGTAGTAGTTACTGCACTTTGTAAGTCAGTTTCTTCGCGTCAACTGAGGCTAAGGCGCTCTAGATTTGATAGACTTTATTGTGGAAAATGTTTGACTCACAAGGACAAATACTTCCAAACAGTGAGTGAAAGCGTAATAATAATAATAAAGTTATGTATATAAGAATGTTGAATTAGTATTTCATGGTTGCTTTTATGTTATTAAAATAGTATAAGACAATTTTATGTCATTTTTGAAAAATTCTCACACGCTTGTTATTGAACGAATTAATGAAATTCAAGTACACACTTTTGTATGATGCCCTCAATTCTACTATATGTCAGTTTCAATGTCGTAGACTGCAAACTCTGTTGGTGACAGTTGAAAAAGGGCCAAAATCAGTACTTTGTCTTTGAACAGCTGTAGTAAAAATCCCACGTTGAAATTGATAGCAACGGATCGACAGTTTTTTTCATTTTGTCCTTAAATTGACTGTCAGGAAATGTTAGACCCCCATCTTCCTTCCTAAGCGTGAATAACTGTGCACAATTTGGCTCGATTTTGACTCTCAAAAATCTTTCTTCGCCTCCCTCTGTTCGAATTGGCATTGAGATGAAGCGTTAGACCTTCTCATGAGGTCGAGACATTCACTAAAGCTTTGTATTCCAAGTTTAAGAATTAGAAATTTCTCAAAACTCTTGTCTGTAGGCCCGTCGAAAGGAAAAGTCACTGCTTTTTTTCAATAGATGCTTTCTCAAAGTTGGAGTTGAATTTGAGAAAACCGTAGGATGAAAAGATGCTAAATTTGCTGAATTTTCAATTGAAGTGTGTCCCATGATGATGACGTAAACATTGTCGCCTACAAACGCTCTGAAAGGTATATTAGACAAATTTTCAAGGAGAGATTGCGGCTAAACTGTTGACATTCATGCCTTGACAAACCTTTACTCACGATTCCTCCCTAGAATCCATTCGTGGTCAAAATTTCAATCACCCTTGGTCAAAACTGCGACCTGTAGACTGATCGAAACTTTTTTCTTGACCCTGTCGATAACAAGAATCATTGTATGATTACACTTCAAAACAAGATTCGGAAGTGGCATGTACAACATTACAGAAGATAAAACATGAAAGAAAGTTAAGCAAATCTAATGAAAGACGACTGAAACCGCTTGGTTTTGGCCATCACTTTCCCGTGAAGGAATCCTTTGCGAGTAGAAGAGCTAGATGATGATTTGTCAAATATCACATCCAAGGGATGCTGAGGGCACATCGCTTTACTTGATAGGCGTCTTGCCATATTCAAGTCACAAAAATCGGAAAACACGTTCTTCAAATTGGGTTAACTGCCGGAAACAAGTTTTTTTGTTAACGCTACACCATGCAGGAAAGCTGTAGCTGACTACCGATCGTATGAATGTACAGTATACCAGCCACATGATGCGCTGAGGAGCGTTAATCCGTTTAAGAGAGTAGAGCATGTACAGTCTTTTCCTGGCACGGCTCAAGACATTCTCAATGTGATGGTGCCACGTTAGCTGATCATCAAATGTAATGCCCAAGATTTTTGCCGTCTTTACTGCTTCAATTTCACAATTAGATGCTGTATCTTCCAATGGAGCCAAAACAATGGACCGTTTCGTTTGTATGTTCATCACTTTCGTCTTATTGTTGTTAAGTTTGAATCCATGAGATTCAGACCAATAAGTCAGATGGTCAAGTTCAGAACTAAGATCTTCGCTGGCATGCCGTAGGGCATGGATAATAAAAAAGTCATCCGCGAATTTTAGGAGAGTGCTATTTGGTTGTTGAGCATGATAATCGTTAACAGCTATGGCGAACAGAAGAGTTGATAAGACACCTCCCTGGGGCACTCCACTAATAGCTGGGTACCAAGAAGAAAGTTGTCCATTTGTTTTCACACATTGTACTCTAGAATCAAAGTATGATTGAATCCATTTAATGAGTTCAATAGGAGCGGCAAGTGAATACAACGAGTTTATGATGACGTTATGTGGTATTTTGTCGAACGCTTTCGTGAAATCCACCATAAGAAGTCTGATAGCACCAGGTGAATCCAAATGAGACAAGATACGATTGACCATATAGGTTAGTGCACAAACAGTCCCCTGTCCATGTCTTGGTATGAATGCAAATTGATCACTTGAAAGCTTTGGCAAGATGGAATGAAACCAGTTCTTCAGTATGATTTTCTCAAGTATTTTGGCCAGAACAGGCAAAATAGAGATGGTCGGTAATCAGTAAATTGTGGCTTTTTGCATTTCGGTGTAGGCACTACATACGCCCGCCTCTGTCAGGAATATTGCAAAATGCTCATAACAGAAGAAAATCAGCGAAGTTTGGAAGATGGATGGACCGGTTATCAGAGTTCGACTTCACAATTCAATACCAAAGCGGTGTCAATAATATAGTTCCTGACGCAATTTCTCGACTTTTGGATGGTTCAACTGAAACAGATAAGGAAGAACAATTGCAAAGACTCCGGAAAATAAATGAAGAGGGTTTTTCTGCCAAAATATTCAAAGATGCGACGTCGTCTGATCCGCTTCTGCAGCAAGTTTGTAAATTCATAAAAAACGGTTGGCCAAATTCTCTCAAAGACAGCAGCCAAGATCTACAGCAATTATGTAAATTACGGCATGAATTGGCAATAGAAAATGGTTATATTATTCGTGGCGAGAAAAACGGAATTCTTGTTCCTCAATCATTGCGCAGAGATCTCCTGAAAAAGGCTCATCAAGGACATCCATGAATAGTGAGGTTTAAGCGGAAATTGAGGGAGCTCTATTGGTGGCCAGGTTTGAACAAGGAGTCTCAACGATTCGTAAAACAATGTCTACCTTGCAATGATTCAGCGAAGTCAACGCCAAAACTTCAAATGCCCCACATGAGTCTGAGAGTGTCAGAGACAGCATGTGAAGAAGTATCTATGGATATCACGGGACCATTTTCAAATGCTCCAAGTCATATGAAACATATGGTGGTGATCATAGATAACTATGTACAACGGATATTACGACAAGGAAGATCAAATCATGGCTCAGTCAAATTTTTGCAAGATATGGGAATCCTTCGAAAATAATTACAGACAACGGTCCCCAATTCAAGAGCGAAGAATTGAAGAATTTCCTCCAGGATAGAGACATTTTTCAAGAATTCACTCCTGTCTATACACCTCAACAGAATGCATTCGTGGAATCGTTCAATAGGTATCTCAAACATGGCGTTCAAAACGTTCGAGAATAGTCATCTATCATGGGAAGAAAATCTGAATCAATTATTGGCTCAATTTCGCAGTACCAGTCAAGAAGCTGATGAGAAGAGTCCGGCTGAGAAGTTCTTCGGTCGACAACATAGACTTCCTTTTCAGATTGTTCGTTTTCGCACGAGAAGAGGAGAATCGGGAGAGTCTGCGAATGGTCATGGTAAGACACTTTATCAAGTCGGAGATAAAGTGCAAGTGAGGAGACCTCACACTCCGAAAGGACGGAGCCCATGGAGCGAACCGCTGACAGTCATCAAAGTTTGGGGTCGATGGAATTACGAACTCTCGGACGGCAACCTGTGGAATGCCAGGAGAATGCGGCGGTACGTGGAAGAATCTCCTACCACCTATCATCCACCAGAATCTCCGGACTGACCTCTTCCACTTCCACTTCCACTTCCTCTTCCACTTCCACTTCCACTTCCTCTTCCACTTCCACTTCCACTTCCTCTTCCACTTCCTCTTCCACTTCCACTTCCACTTCCTCTTCCTCTTCCACTTCCTCTTCCACTTCCACTTCCTCTTCCTCTTCCTCTTCCTCTTCCTCTTCCTCTTCCACTTCCACTTCCTCTTCCACTTCCTCTTCCACTTCCTCTTCCACTTCCACTTCCACTTCCACTTCCACTTCCTCTTCCACTTCCTCTTCCTCTTCCACTTCCTCTTCCACTTCCTCTTCCTCTTCCACTTCCTCTTCCTCTTCCTCTTCCACTTCCACTTCCACTTCCACTTCCTCTTCCACTTCCTCTTCCACTTCCACTTCCTCTTCCACTTCCTCTTCCACTTCCACTTCCACTTCCTCTTCCTCTTCCACTTCCTCTTCCACTTCCTCTTCCTCTTCCACTTCCACTTCCACTTCCTCTTCCACTTCCTCTTCCACTTCCACTTCCACTTCCACTTCCACTTCCTCTTCCTCTTCCACTTCCTCTTCCACTTCCTCTTCCACTTCCTCTTCCACTTCCACTTCCACTTCCACTTCCTCTTCCACTTCCTCTTCCACTTC
>CAJQUW010001533.1:0-187500 GCA_907163375.1 Prostheceraeus crozeri | reverse complement strand
TCCTCTTCCACTTCCTCTTCCTCTTCCACTTCCTCTTCCTCTTCCTCTTCCACTTCCACTTCCACTTCCTCTTCCTCTTCCTCTTCCTCTTCCACTTCCTCTTCCTCTTCCACTTCCACTTCCTCTTCCTCTTCCACTTCCTCTTCCTCTTCCACTTCCTCTTCCACTTCCTCTTCCTCTTCCACTTCCACTTCCTCTTCCACTTCCTCTTCCACTTCCACTTCCTCTTCCACTTCCTCTTCCTCTTCCACTTCCTCTTCCACTTCCTCTTCCACTTCCTCTTCCTCTTCCACTTCCACTTCCTCTTCCATTTCCTCTTCCACTTCCACTTCCTCTTCTCCTTCCTCTTCCACTTCCTCTTCCTCTTCCTCTTCCACTTCCTCTTACACTTCCTCTTCCTCTTCCACTTCCTCTTCCTCTTCCACTTCCTCTTCCTCTTCCTCTTCCTCTTCCACTTCCTCTTCCTCTTCCACTTCCACTTCCACTTCCTCTTCCTCTTCCTCTTCCTCTTCCTCTTCCACTTCCTCTTCCACTTCCTCTTCCTCTTCCACTTCCACTTCCTCTTCCTCTTCCACTTCCACTTCCACTTCCTCTTCCACTTCCTCTTCCTCTTCCACTTCCACTTCCACTTCCTCTTCCTCTTCCACTTCCTCTTCCTCTTCCACTTCCACTTCCACTTCCTCTTCCTCTTCCACTTCCACTTCCTCTTCCACTTCCTCTTCCTCTTCCACTTCCTCTTCCACTTCCTCTTCCTCTTCCTCTTCCACTTCCTCTTCCTCTTCCACTTCCACTTCCTCTTCCACTTCCACTTCCTCTTCCACTTCCTCTTCCACTTCCTCTTCCTCTTCCACTTCCTCTTCCACTTCCACTTTCACTTCCTCTTCCAGTTCCACTTCCACTTCCTGTTCCTCTTCCTCTTCCACTTCCACTTTCACTTCCACTTCCACTTCCATTTCCTCTTCCTCTTCCTCTTCCACTTCCACTTCCTCTTCCACTTCCACTTCCTCTTCCACTTCCTCTTCCACTTCCACTTCCACTTCCTCTTCCTCTTCCACTTCCACTTCCTCTTCCTCTTCCACTTCCTCTTCCACTTCCACTTCCACTTCCTCTTCCACTTCCACCTCCTCTTCCCTCTTCCCTCTTCTTCTTCTTCTTCTTCTGTGAGTACATGACGCGAGCCCTTGTGCGAATATATTCCTTCTCATTGAATGCCTGCATACTGATGCGACGACTTTGGCAGCGATACCCCAGATGGCAACGCTTTATGCAACTGCAAGTAATATGGTAATCGATGAGCAACGAAGTTGCATTAATTCACATATTTGCATTGCTTGATATTTTGACCATTTTACTTCACACATTTTTATTTATCCTGACTTTACGCGTGCGTTTCATCATTATTCTAGATTGTAGAATCTGAGCCTCTTGGCATGGTGTAGAATGATGTCTACAGACTTGCACAATTGAAGTAGTAGGTCTACATTCACTAGCAGCCGCGGACATACATCCTACCCCAACGGATGTGGCCTTTTGCAGGATGAAGCGTTGACTGCACGGTTGCTATTGGAAATATGGAACATAACAATAGATGAGCACGTAGCAATTTCGGTTGCCCATGGAGCAGGAAATAGTTCAACCATCTACAGTAATACTAGCGCATATTATTCTGATATAGAGCACATTCTTCATCTTCAGCAAGCAATCTACGCGAAAAAAAGGGGACATAGATGTAGCTTTTACACGTGGAACAGACACCGCACATCTGAAATGGAAAGCTGTAAATTCCATCTAAAATACATGTAGCTGAAAGAATTCAAGCATACACTTACATGCTATTGACAGATTAAAGCTATGATAACTACAAATCTACGAGTAAATGAAACACCTGCAGTTCGCTAATCAGTAATAATTTTGAGATTTTGACATAGAAAATACTATTTGAGAAATTTCATCAAGAATGCTTTCACCAGGCATGAATAAACATCATAATGGTAGCCTACAATTCAGCTACAACAGAACTACAGGAACAAAGTAGCAACACTGTTGCTGGATGTAGCATTGAGACACATGAAATATTGGAGAACAAAAAACTTGTTAGAAGCCTAGATCTCACTTAGGAGTGAGTGAATCTTGGGATTTGTCGAATGAGTCGAGGATAGGTAAAAAAGTGTCGAGAAGGGCCTGGGAGGTGGAACGGCCTAGAAGGAGGTATGTTTTATGACTGTAGAGCAGCTGGGCATGTAATTGAGTCGTTCGATCGTGATAGAGGTATGTTAGACATCTGAGACTTAGGAGTGAGTGAATCTTGGGATTTGTCGAATGAGTCGAGGATAGGTAAAAAAGTGTCGAGAGGAGCCTGGGAGGTGGAACAGCGTAGCAGAAGGTATCTTTTATGATTGGAAGGCTGCTGGGCATGTACTTGAGTCGTTTCACCATCGATCGACACTTTTTTGAAAGAGGTATGTCAGATATCTGAGATTTAGGAGTGAGCGAATCTTGGGATTTGTCGAATGTGTCGAGGATAGGTAAGGAAGTGTCGAGAGGGGTCTGGGAGGTGGAACAGCATAGAAGGAGGTATGTTTCATGATTGGAAGGCTGCTGGTCATGTAATTGAGTCGTTTCAACATCGATCGACACTTTTTTGTTAGAGGTATGTTAGATATCTGAGACTTGGGAGTGAGTGAATCTTGGTATCTGTCGAATGTGTCGAGGATAGGTAAGGAAGTGTCGAGAGGCCCGATAATGCCGCTTTCTTGATAAGACCTTATTATGATTTTCTTGAAAAAGATAGTATTCACCAGAATGTGATGAAATAAATATCACAGTAGTAGACAGATTGTCCACAATGTTATTTCAATGTAAAGACGGACATCTTTACTTGTCTCTAATGATGATCAACATTATATACGTGGTGAGAGGTCCGTACATCACTTATTTGAACATCACTAACAAATAAAAGGGTATCATGATGAGATGTGCAAAAATTAGATGTACAGACCAGAGTACGTACAGTCGTACACTCTAGGAGATTTTAAAGACTATCGAGTAAATAAGCCTACAAAATCGTAATTATACATCTAGAGGTACGATCATGATCAGCACAGATAGTGTAGGAATTCGATAGTAATCGATGTGACAATAATTGAAACCGGTAGGGCAAGTCACCTTCAGTAAATTTTATTAAGAAAGCATGAAGCTACCTCGTGGAAATCACGTGGTTTTATGTACGTAAATTATATGCAAACAGAAAAATAAAATATTAAATTTTTCGAAAAGTTTCTGATTGGTCGAAACTTAGTGTCGAGAAAAGTGTCGAGAAATCTGTCGAGGAATGTATTGAGAAAATTGCATACGTATTACCACGTGGGTTTTGCAGTACGGATGGTTAGATTAAAAAAATGCCAACATTTTCCGGTGTTAGATCAGACCAACAATAGTTCGTTTAAACACATTCATGAAATGGTCAATCATGCATGTAGGTATGCGGATGATAAGCCTGTGATTACATGCACGTGAGCAATTGAAATGTAAGTAAAAGTGTGAAATCATCGTGGAATAAGAAGTATGAATAATTTCATTGTCATCATTACTCAATCACACTGAGTTGGTAATTTGGAACATAAATGTAGAATCCTTGAGTAGGTCCACGATGGACATAAGTGAAACTAAAAAACTAAAAATTCATTGTCGTGATAAATGTCTTTCACTTTTGAGTCAAGCTCTGAAATGACAAAATATACTGCAAATATCTTGCTCATGAGATCACCATGCAAACGATCAGTTTTAACCCTGACATTCCTTTCACTCTATGTCTCTTATCTTAATAGAAATTTCGTGTCATTGGCAATGCTGAAGTTAGAGACACGGATAAGTTGGGAGACTATCAGAAGAATTGTGATAGACACGATGTAATTTCAAGTTATTTTCTTGTTTTAATATTCTCTTTAATTTAGCTGCCGCCAACTCAATATTTCGAAATTTCCTGGAATTATGAGTGTCATTGTTCTTTCTAGCAATTCACAGATTATTTAACTCTGTGTGTAATGAGAGGGACCACACATCTGTTAGTGAAATGTCCCAAAATGACTGATATTTTCAGACCCAATGGTTGGATCTTATTTCGTCCCTCCCAGCGCGAATTGTATCCAACCACTCCAATTGGTGATGCGCAAATTACGTCTTTAGAATTGAGTAGATCTTCGTGTCTGTTTTTTTAAAGTTTTTCTAGTAGCTGTGTGTGCAAAGATAGAGTCAACAGTCCTGTGTATTGTCCTTGGCAATAGACTAGATACCTCCTTCAATTGAATTCAGCTCCACATGGATATGTATGTCTGTTTAATAGTTTTAAAAGACATCACACAGAATGAGAAATCACAATTCTAGATCACACTGGATCGTATGTTGGAGTCCCACCAACCGCATGTACTTTGTTTGGAAATTTGAGCATCGCTTATCTCTATGCATTCATTGCTAATAATAGAATTTTACCGCTGGCAATCGACTCCGTCAGAATAAGGATTTTCAGAGGTCATCTTTTGAAGAGACTGTGATAAAATTTGAAAGGAATAAAAGAAAATAAAGGGATTAATTACGAGTGATTTAGTCTCGGAATCCAGCCGAAATTCATAGATTTAATGCTCTTACAACATGAAGATAATCATGTTCTGATCCTTTATTACGGGTTCTACGAGTGATTGGAAGATGTCTATAGGAAAATCCTGGCATGCTTAACAGCGAACCGACGAAACATCTTCCGATGAAATTTTTATCATTTACTTCTTACGCAGGCTCATCTCCATGGAGAATATGTTAAGAAAATATTGGATATCCCAGTTCCAGGAATTGCTAAATACTGTCGTACTCGCACATGTAAATAGTTTATTTTAGATTCGGCTATTCATCTGATTTAACTATTTGCTATGTTTATTCTGAGGGAATTAATTGATACAATTGAGAAATAAAAAAATTGTGATATTATGGAATCTTGACAAGCTTGCTGTCGCAACGACCAAAACATCCACACTGACTTTTTTACTTCGCACCTTGACTCAACTCTCTGGATTCTACCAAGAAAATGCATCTCAAGAAAATATTGGCTAATTTCGATTCCAGGCGTTGCTGTGTAGACCTACTCTACCACATTCGCACACGCACAATATTTTAGGCTCGACTATTTATCCGTCCAAATACTTACGTCGTCTTAAGAACGGCCAAATTGTCATAATTGCGTTAGACGCATATTTAAAGAAACGAGCGGTTTCAAGTTGTTGCATCAGTGCTTTTGAGGAGAGAAGTAATTTGAGAAATAAAGAAATTATGTAATATTGTTTTCATTCCATCAAACTAAAGAATATCGTGTTAAATCCTCTTGAATCAGAAAGATCTCTGAGGTAAGTTTAGAGCGACAAGAGAAAATGAAAGCCCAAAGTTCTTTTCTGCGAATAAATTAAGCTGTGGAACGCTTTTAACTCTTATTATCAGTTGGTGTTGCAGTGCAAACAATGACGGATATAGAGGTACAGGGTTGGTGGAAAGCTAGTAACTATTTTGAGATGTATCTAAATCGCTATGTACCAAGCAGGTTCGAATAATATTCAAACATGATGTGTTTCAAGCCTTGGCATTTCTCCATTTTCATTGATAAATTCTCTTTTAGATTTCCATGATTGAAAGGTTTTTTACTGAATACTTTGTGCGTCTGAACTTTCTCAAACAGTCAGTGGACATATACCTGATCGACTTCGCACTTTAGTAGAGCGATCGGATGCTCATTTTTAGTTCAATACCATTTTTTCCATTGTGTTCTAACTAGGAAATTGACTCTTTCCTCAATTTATCGGAACGTTAGGAATATTAACAGGTTGCAAAATCTGGCATTTTTAAAAATGTCAGTTTGCTTAAAACATCAAAAATGTCATTTTTAAAACTGTACTACTACCTTAATTGAGTTTTCAAAATCTGATAGTTTTCAATCATAGAAATCTGAAAATATTAAGAATCTATTTATGATACTTTGAAGAGAAAAATGCAGGCATTAATGTATATCAAGCTTGAATATTATGTGATAAAATAAGATAGCCTATATAAATGATTCTTGACTAATTCAGTTTGCCATTCAGTAGAAAACAGCATTAATACCGGGAAAACATAGTTATTTCCGGAAAAGCCGCGAGAGAATGAAAATCAGCAATCTGCCGACAACATGTTAGGTATCTATTTTGGTCTATTGGATAACTTTTCATGGGTCTCGCTTGGGAAATTTTCAGCGATCACTAGACAAACACAAGTTAATTAATCCATCACAGCATGAAAATAATTTAGCATGTGTTTCTTCGGTTCGTTGCAAAGATATGTCATCACATGAATAATAGAAACTGTTAAAATTAGGTGAGTAATTTAGATAAAAACAGGGAAACAAAAGAAGGATCCAGAGCATATTTCAGCAATTTCATTGATCTCAAAATTGCAATGTTAAATGATAAAGATAAATGCTCGAACTTCGAATGTCACATTGTGCTCTTTTGTGCTATATCTAAGTTTCATGAGGCATATCTGTCAAAGATGATAATTAGTTACTGCACATCAACTTTGCATTTTCAACGATTGCTGTAGGCTTACATGCTACTTGCATAATATCAACACCACGTATTAGAAGGGCAAAATAAAATCAAAATTTGCTAATCAATACTCCTTATTTAGCTATTGGTTACCTGATAAAAATTTCAAATTTGTCCTACAATTAATTGGGTAAGCTTCTAAGCTTCAATAACAATTTGAAGTCATAACCAGCATATAGAAAAAAGTTATAATTTTCAAAAGTCACATTATGAACCTGTTGTAGCTTTCTGTTTTCTAGTTGTCGCTTGAGATCACAAATGTGAGCCGCACTGATGTACAGTAACGCAATCATCATACAGTAGGTCTAAGTGGTAAAAAATATAGAGAGCTGTGATATCTGGACAATATTTTGATTTTTTTTCGCGGACCCTTTTCTTTCACTATTTTTGGAGTCATGCGGCTTTGCTCCAAATTTCAGATACCCATTAAAATTCAAACATGAATTCCTTTTTAGCAAGCTAGTGCTGCTTCCGAAACTTGATTGAGTAGCGAACATACAGTAGAGATGCAGACAGCTGTGGAAAATCTAAATTGTGAAAATGTCTGAATTTTTGTAAAAAGACGAATTTCTGAAAATATCTCTACACCGTTTCAGATCTTTCCAAATGAATTTTAGATATCTTCAAAGTTGAGTTTCTGATAGATATCTGAAATTCATTTGGAAAGATCCGAAATCGATTTAGAGATATCTGAAGTATACATCGAAATGGTGCAGATCCCGTTTATTTCAAAATTTGAAGCTTATATTTCAGAGTTGGCGTTTTCTGCTACATAGTAGACATATATCTGAGAATGAGCGAAATCGGCACTATTGAATAATAACTGGAAGCGACTTTTTTAAAACTAGATAGACAAGACTATTATGCAAAATATATATTTCATAGCTTTCGCTTCACAAAATGAATTTTGAATCGTAGAATTTAGAATGATGTTAACAGTGGATTAGCGTGCTTCCTGACCACGCCTTTGCTCTACAATGGATTTCTGTTTGTAAACCAAATAACATGACACATTGAAATTAATAAAAATAGACGCTCATCTTTACTTACATAAATTTTCATACTTGAATTTGTATAGGCCATTACTTGTATATTCAACGCTATGGTATGGAGACTATAATTACACAATGAAATGAAGGCACATGCGACAAACAATAACACAGCAATAATCTAAGTGATCTAAATGAAAATTACATTGAAGTCCATAGTAATTGTTTTAAGTCCAATGTGACAGACTTCTTCCGTAACAGCCTCATTGCGATCTCGTGATCCTAATCTGATAATTCGTCATATTCCGAGCACTTAAACGTCAAATGACAATGAGGATGCAATATTTATTGCTTGTGACGCTTTTTTCGTAGTAGTCAATGAGCTGAGATCACTACAGTATGCGACAGCAAGTTTGCAACAACCCATGCATTTTTCCAAAATTAAGAATTTTGTTGAGAAAGGCGTGAATGATCTCTGTCTTACTTTTTGGACGTTCCTTGATATCCAACTTTTGAAAATCGCTTACAGGCTCTCGATAGGGATCAGGTCCACTGATGATGCCGACCCAGGCAGCACTCTGATTTCAGCATCGTTGAACATTTTTAACATGACAGGGCGCGTTATCCTGTTAAAAGCAGCCCCTGCCTTCACCAAATGACTCGATCACTGGAATTAGTTTCCCGGATGTGCTGTAACCTTGAGTCAATTTCCATTCTAGTCAACTTCAGATAAACAGTTTATTTCTATGGTCAAGAGAGATCATATGTAGCCTCACAAATCTTCATTAGCCACTGTGCAATGTCATAGCAAAATTTTGCTTCATAGCTATTTATTCGGTAAATTCTAATTTGCCTTACATGAATGTCAAGTTGTCAATATTCTTGCCTGGCAAAATTCACACAGAGATTCGTAGAAATTAACGTCAGCATTCACGAAATAGCGTTAGCAAAATTGATAGAGTAATTACATGTAGTATACAAGCTTATAACAAACAAAGAACCTATCATTTTCACAAATTTTGGCAAAAGTTATTAAATATTCAAAGGTGCCCATAAGTTCCAGTGATGTATAGGGTGTCCTAATAAATGGACGCACAAAATTCATTGCACATGAACAAGACAATTTGTCCGGGATTTTGGAGAGATACATTCGCAAGACCCTAACTGGGCACATTGCATTGTCACCGCTTCTATTGTCATAAATTCGGCACTTTTTGGGATCCGAGTTTTCATTCATATCTAATGATGCTTTTACGTTCTTACTGAGTGTGTTGTGCTTCAGAAACGCGTATTCACGGCCATCAGAGTCAACTCCGAAAGAGATGCAGTTTTTTTTAGCTGAGGCAAAGTTTCTCTACCTCTTAACCCAAAAAAGTATGTGATGTAAAACCAAATTATTGCTGAAGGCGAGTTGGTGTTGAAGCATCGAAATAGCTATTCAATGTTTCCATATCACTCGGCTCAATGACCTTAAATCCAGCTTCAGAACGTTCAGAATGCTTGAGCCAACATCCGACCATTGCCTTGAGAGTCCCATTTGCTCTTCTAAAAGTTTCATCATATAAGATATTAATTTTTCTGTTTACAGAGCTTCCAGTGAAATGCCGATGTAAAGCAGCTCTTATGCCAACCAGAGAGCTTGGCGAATAAAATCTTCCATCTTTTGTTTTAACCCTTTCCTGCACGCATTATGATTAACAGTATCAAAAAAAAATATTTTTCGTAGGATATTGTCTTTTGATACCCTTAAATCAAGAGTATCATTTTATCTTACGTACGATGATTCAGTAACTATATTCACGACTGTCATTGTATAAGGACATTGAGCATGTATGTTTGTATCAATTGGAGTTTTAATATTTTATAAAATTTAAATTTTTTTGTGATTGAACAAGTATATTATTATCTTAAGTAATCCTCATTAAAAGTTAGTGATCTGCATGATGAGAAAACGATAAAAAGGCAATTTATAAAAATCAGAAATTTCTCACAATCTTACAAATTTCTCTAAACATTACCAAAAAATGATATTGAACACCATCAAAAAGTGTAACTTATGTTTTGGTATGGAAGTCCACAAAGCAGTTTCTGTTCGTAACAAAGCATAAGAAGACATTGCATTTTGTGCATTTCACCCTTGTTTTTCCGTTGCAATTAGAAACTCGACAGCGATTTTGGTTTTCGGCGAAATCTGGCCAGTGACCAACCGAATCGAGACGGATAGTTGATGCTGGTATCGGTATTGCTGTTCTAGATCTTTTTCTGGGAATTAGTTGGTGATCGGAAATACGGGGTCGACCAACGCGTGATGCTCCAAATATGTCCTTTCCATGCTGCAAAGAAAAATACGCGAGCTCATTCAAATAGCATATGAGTAGGGATTTTTAATTTGGTATTCTAGATACATGTAAGGCAGGCACAAGGCAGGCATATCCAATATAGTATATCGCAATCGCAAGGCAATTCGTTCTTGCAAACCGAAAGATCCGTAGTTCGATATATTACATTTCATAAGCTTTCATATTTAATGGTAATAAAACGTCTTTCGATTTTAAAAATCAATATACATTATATATATTTCTTGATCTCTGTCATACCTTCATAAGGCAATCTGCAATTTCGGAATGAAAATTCAGTAAGGCCATCGATGGATCAAGTTTCAGCAATCTACAATCCCGTCTGTATAGCAGCCATCCATTTACGACGGAAATGTTGATTAGATAGTGAAAGATGTAAGTAGTCCACTTTCGAGACTTCATCTGAAAAATTATATACATGTGTAAGAATTAATTAACTTTGTAAATGTGAATTATCGTAGAGTTTTAGAGATCATGGATTCTAATAGCTCGAAAATACGTCAATCATTATAATTATGAGAATAATGTTGTATATGTATGTTTATGTATGTTACTGATGCACTATTATTAATTCAAATGTAAGCCATATTCATTACTTTACATTTTCAAAACATAACGCTGTACGATAGCCTACATGAGCAGAATGCGAAATGAAACGATAAGAGTTCTAAAGAAAGATTAAATGATGGTGGTTTAGGTTCAATGGTTTCGTCGATAAGAATCGCGAGAGAATTATTGATTCTTATTGAAAATTATGAAATGAAAATTATACATATTACTCTGAAAAGGATGGTCATAATATACCGACATTTCATACGAGTATAACATGCAATATTATATTTACTCAAAAATGCTACAAACGAATATCTTTTGCTAAAATGAAATAAGAATAGTGTAACTCGCCTTGATTCTATAGAGAGAAACCAGCATATCGGAAAGATCCACTCCTCCCATGTATGTATTGTATTGACGAACCATGTCAGGAACATCTACATCAACGTGTTCCTTTCGTTTTGTTGACCATCGCCGAACGGTACCGCTAGACTCAGAGGAATTGTGGTTGGAAGCGATTGTCACTAGACCATTGTCAAACCATCTTATCATACAAATACCGGAATTGGCATCACAGATGCTGTCCATCGAACCTCTGCCTTCAGACTCAAGATCCTTTTTGGATTTCAAGTGCGTATCAGCGCCGTGAAGTCTATTTCCCCTAATGGTTCCGGTAATGAAGATTCCTGATTGCTGTAAAAGTAACATCACCTGAAGATCAGTAAACCAATTATCCATGAATACTTTAAAATTCATATTTCTTGGAATATTTGCAGTCATGCGCAAAATTACATCTTTCACTTTTCCATTAGTGGTTGAAGTTTTACCTTCATAAATCTCTAGATCGTACACAAGACCAGAGGCTCCAGCTCTAGTGAAAGCCTTAATACCCCATTTATGAGGTTTTTTCGGCAGATACTGCTTCAGAGATGTTTTCACTTTGGTTGGGATCATTGTTTCATCTAATGCTTGGTGTTCTTCTTGTTCCAGATTACGAAATTTCGAAACGACTGAATCCAGTATTGGTCGTATTTTGTACAATCGATCGAAGTCGTCCGTTCATCTTCTTGGCATTCTGTCGTTGTCATTGAAATGAATAAGTGACTTTATTTGTTCAAATCTTTTAAGAGGCATTATATCCGCAATGCATGGTATTCTCGTTGCCGCTGCCCAATACATGCGATACTGAGGCATCTTAAGGACCGCCATTTTTAGAAGGATCCCAATATACTGTTGTACTTCAACCACGTTGACATTAATTGCCCCATTTTCTGTGCCTCTTTCTTGAAAACTGTATATGTTGGTTTGCCTAACAATCAAATCAATCAAATCGTCGTCAAAAACCTTTGAAAATATTCCAACGGAGAGGAAATGCCATCTGGAAATGTAAATGATTGATGAAAAGGATGTGTTGTTGTAGGGGGTGGTCTCTTTCTCCAGCGGAATTCTTGATTCTTCATACCCCATTCATTGGTCTGTTCTTCATTCTCAGCATCGTCATCGCTTTCAGAACTGTCATTCTCGACAAGAGGTATTTCATTTTCAGCAATTTCTATTTCATTTTCTTCATTCTCATCTAAGTTTTCGTCCTCAGATAAATCTGCACTAGGGACAATGATCCTCTGCCTTTGAAAGAGGTGAGCAAAGGAAGATACTCCTGCTGTATTAGGTCGAAGCTTCCGACGAGTAGCGTTCTCCATCCTGAAAAGCAAATGCGTAATACATAATTATACATTCGACCAACAGACATCATCATGATTAACAAGCATTGAAATGTAAAAGAATAAGGTTATGAATAAATGCATGATTATGTAATAGAAGACATACTCGTACAATAGAATTTTTTGGGAAGTTTCAATCCTCCTATCATGGCAATTATCTATCTTGTTGACTCACGATGTTCAAAAACAGCACAAAAACAAGTGGTAAGGCGACAGGCAATATTTCATCTTGTGGTTGATATAGTAGATCAGTACAGGACCTATCATGCCGTGCAAGGCTTAACACGCTTACTATAAATAACATATATAAATAAGTCACAATGAAGGCCTAAATGTGTTCTATTTACTTTGCGATTAAGATTTGGTTTCAGAAAATTTACTCTCCTTGTAAGAAACCGTGTTTCTTTTGACCGTCCTCCTGTGAGGTCATCGCGAATGTACAGTAAAGTATATACCATTAAGGGCATTGTCATTCTCCAATGACAGTCGGTTAAAGTTGTTAGAATGTATCCCACATGCATTCTATGGTCTATAGATAGTTTATTTGTTAAATTGATAGTATTGTGATCATCTCATAATTTTATCAAAAAACGTCTAAACTGTTGACCTGCATAAAGTCGTTGTCAATAATAATATATTTCAATAATTGAAAATGGCTTACCTTGTCACAGAATACAGTAGTAAGCAAAACTCCACCACTGGACCGCGCAAGATGGCCGCCGTCGCTGACGTCCTCCCCCCCTCTGGAACGACAGAGGTTGTGGTCTGTCGTGGTGTGCCGGCCAGGCTGGCGTGGTGTGCCGCCATCGAAAAATTCTCGCTGACGTCCCCCCCTCGAAAACGACAGAGTGTGAGACTCGGGTGAGTTGGCCTCGGGTTGACGTGGGCGACCGCCTAGGTTGACGTCGGAGGCCGTCTAGGTTGTCGTGGTGGAATGGTGCAACGGACTTTAGATTCGTGATCAGCGTAAAATTCTGCATCGGTATGGTGAATTTGAAAGCAATCGGAGAGAAAAAATTTTCAACATTTTTCGAAAAAACGACAGAGTTAAAATGTTGGACGTTTTGGGCTGTAGCGCCAAAACGAAGCATCGGATGGGAAAACGGAGGCCGGATTCGGATTCAGCGTGAAATTCTGCATCTGTATGGTGAATTTGAAAGCAATCGGAGAGAAAAATTTTCGCTGACGTCCCCCCCTCGGCACCGATCTTCCAACTTTGCTTCTAGTGGACGGATTTTGTCGTGCAATAGCTCGTTTGAAAGCTAAGAGTGAGACAAATTCACTGAAAGAAACGGCTTGTTCATATCTGTCTTCGTTTAGATGTGAAACGCCATTTAAGATTTTGGGAGATTGGCGAAAAACGACAGAGTTAGAATTTTGGACGTTTTGGGCTGTAGCTTCAAAACGAAGCATCGGATGGGAAAACGGATTTCAGATTTGGAATCAGCGTCAAATTCTCTATCAACATGGTGAGTTTCAAGTCAATCGGAGAGAAAAAATTTTCATCATTTTTCGAAAAAACGACAGAGTTAGAATTTTGGACGTTTTGGGCTGTAGCGCCAAAACGAAGCATCGGATGGGAAAACGGAGGCCAGATTCGGATTCAGCGTGAAATTCTGCATCTGCATGGTGAATTTGAAAGCAATCGGAGACAAAAATTTTCGCTGACGCCCCCCCCCCTCGACACCGATCTTTCAACTTTGCTTCTAGTGGACGGATTTTGTCGTGCAATAGCTCGTTTGAAAGCTAAGAGTGAGACAAATTCACTGAAAGAAACGGCTTGTTCATATCTGTCTTCGTTTAGATGTGAGACGCCATTTAAGATTTTGGGAGATTGGCGAAAAACGACAGAGTCAGAATTTTGGACGTTTTGGGCTGTAGCTTCAAAACGAAGCATCGGATGGGAAAACGGAGGCCAGATTCGGATTCAGCGTCAAATTCTACATGGTAATGGTGTATTTCCAGCTCAATCGGAGCACTAGAACCGGAGATAGACGGATTTAAAGATTTGGATGATGGGTATTACGTCATCAGCTGATCGCCACACACACAATATAAGCTGGGAACCGACAGAGACTGGTCATTAAGACGAGAGATTGTCAAAGGTAGGTCGTCTCTCTGTGCTCCGATGATAGCTTCGGACATTCCAAATTCCGGAAACCGACTTAGAAAATTTCATTGCTGATATCAGCTAAGGCGTCAGACTTAGAGGTTAGCCAGGAGATGGCCTTCATATCCAGGCCATAAAAGGCTCCAAAACTTTAAAGGCTTGTAACTTTGCTTCTACAAGTCCGTTTGACTTGATTCAAAAAAGGTTCGGTCGCTATTGACCTACCCTAAGTGATAGACTACTTATAAAATTTCATAAGTAGTGCTAAAAAGTTGAAAAATTTAAATTCACTAGTTTTGGAGGTTTTCTGGGGTTTTCGACCCTGCTGAAGTCAATGAAAGCATTTTTAATGATGTCTGAGCCAGTCTTCTCATGGTATAAGCGGCTTTTCACTGAAAGCGAGCAAGACACGGAGAGTTTTGCTGTAATATTCCACTGACAGGGTGTTCCTTCGGGACGGCGGACGATGCCGTAGTGATAAGTGTGGCAAGGGAGTTTGGTTTAGACCGAAACCGCTGGGCCAACTCATGTCTCATGTTGGGCATTTGACACAGTTCTCAACGTAGCACTTTGAACGCCAATCGGTTGAGTCTTAGCTATCTTGTCATGGGTGGCCTCTAAACATCTCCATTGCAAAACGCTGGTGAATCAAGCTCTCTACGGCTTGCTATCAAGCTGCTCAAAGTCTGTCAACCTCTTACCAACTCTACAGGTTTTCATGTCTGGCGATCAAGTCATGGACGGTGCAAGTCACGGAGATTTTCGGTGTGATACTTCCTTTCGACGGGCGTTCCTGTAAAGGGCGGCGGTGAAACCCGTAGCTATGTATACCGCAAGGGACATTCGGCAATGGTCAATCTTGTTAAACCTCTCTGCGTCATGTTTGCAAGTGATTGCCTCTGTCTCAACGTAGTATGCATTCGCGCCAGGGCGACATTTAGCCAACTGTCGAAGGTTGCCTTATAAACTTTCCATTGCATACGTTATGAGAACCATGAGTTCTACCTGTCTCTATCAATGAGACGGATTGATGAATGGAATGAAATGGGAGGACACTCACGCGCCACACGCAACATAACACACTTCTCTCTTCCGTAGTCTAACAAGCTCTTTACACATGGATCGCAGTCGATTGCTATCCCAGAATCATGTAAGCTATCTGAATTTTATTTACCACTATTTCATCTACCATCATCACCCATATGAAATGTTATAAGATTTACAAGTTAATCTAAGCGTGCTACTATTTCAAAATGAAAAAGTATACATGGTTAAATCATCCACTGAAGCCCCATTCAAGTAAGTCAGTATGAAAGCAAAGATAATATGAAATAAAAATTTATTATGGCATGTATTTCAAAAGGTCTTCATCGTCAATATCGTCCCAGAGTCTGGCTTCACACAGATCACAAAAACAGTTCACTTGCTTCAATCGTTCTTCTACCGCGAGCCTCACTTTGTCGATGTACTCCCACTCCGCCATAGTTCGTGGTTGGGAGTTAGGGGTGTACCATTCCCATAATTGATGGAGGAATTTGGTGCTGGTGATCTCCATCACATCATCAGTATCGTACTGCAGATACTTCCATCGTATGCCTGTTAGGTCGGGACACTCCTTCTCACATACACTCTCCTCTTCGTCATCCGCTGGTAATGACAACTTTCTAATGTTGTCGAGTCGGTATAATTTCTCCACCTTCCCCTTCGTTGGAGCGTTTGGTGCAACGAGCGCCTTTGGCGATGAGCATGGAGAAGAGAACTCCAATTTTGTGTTCGGTGTTTTTGGAGGGCTTGTCATGTTGACTGTGAATAATGACTTTGAAATGTTTTCTAATTCTTAAGTATAAACAAGCAACCAATCAGAATGAACAGCCAATGAATGATGAATATGAAAGTATATATGCAAAGTGACATTCGTGTCATTTCACTCTGTCTTTGAGATGTATAAGTGAAGTGTTCTCTAGCGAATTCTGTTATTATTTGAGGCGTACAAGTGAACTGCTCTCTCATGAATTCCAAATTTGAGACGTATTATTTGAGTGAAGTCTCTATCTTGTTGAAGTATCAACCTTAAACTTGATTTCGTTGAAATGGTAAGTTGAAAATTTCTTCACTCATCTCCCTCAAACGTGTGGCTAATAGCATCTTCCTCAATTTCAGGCATCAACTTCATCACCAACGCCCTCCCTTCTCGAGGAAAGTTTAGAGTTGTTGAGTCAAGGTAGGTTGTAACAATACACTGAGACTTGAACAGAGATGATAGAATGATTTCTCTTTCAGGCGATGTGATTTCCAGCTCAGGACTCTTGCGACAAGGCAACGAGGTGGAGTGTGCCGACTGCGGACATATGTTTACAAGGAAGCACAGTCTCCTTCGACACATCAAACAACGTGTGTGTCAACGCAAAGCGGCATCAATCTCCGGAGGTGAAGTTGATTCTGACGATGACATCTCCTTTCCTTGCGATTTGTGCCCTCTTTCTTTTGATAGTAACTTTCAGCGATCTTCGCACAGACTTCAACACTCGCATGCAAATGATTACTACACCAACGGTACCTCTACCATCTCCCTCATTAATGTTTCACATAATAATTTAGTACGCGACTACTGCATGGAGTCCAATACTCAAATAGTAGATTTTCCTGAGTGGCTACTTCAAAATTCTAACATTATCGAAGCGCCCTTCAACAATTTAGACAATTTTAGAATGAAGGCGCTCATCTACCTTAAACTAAAATATATTAAGATAGATTTTCAAACGGGTCAAGTGACGGAGAGAATACAGTTTCATGTTCCTTCCTCTTCCGCAACCGAAGTTGTAGACTGCGAGTCTTGGCTAAATTTTCACATTCAATGTCTAGAATCAATGTAGATAAATTCAATCAACGCGACAGCGCTCTCATTTATGATGGTGTGGACTCAGCCATATTCAAAATTTCCCTATTAGAAAGTCATGCAGCTCGAGGCACATTTAAACTACCAAAAACGTTGTACGATAAGAAAGCTGTCATCAATGTCGATTGTAAATCACAGTGTTTCAAATATGCAGTCCTATCCATCCTTCACTATAATGATATCAACGCGAATCGAAATCATACCTATAGCTATAGACAGTGGGAGGATGAACTAGACTTTGAAGGTTGTGATAGTGACAACATGAAAATCAAAGATGTAGAAACGTTCGAAAAACATAATAAGATTAAAATTGTCGTTCACGTGTGGGAGAAGGGGTTTAAGGGTGCCCGCTATAATTCGCGTTCAACTTGTTATAAACGTGTAGTCAACCTCTTATTAGTAAAACAAGATGATAGCGAGGAATGGCACTACTGTGGTATTCCCAAAATCTCTCGCTTGTACACTCACTTGGGGCACTCTAAAAGAGATGAACATTTTGTATGCGACCGCTGCATCCGCTCCTTTTGGAGTAAAGATAAATTTGAAACTCACTATGAATGGTGCAAGCGAGGTAAATTACAAATGGAACGCATGCCCAAAGATAAAATATTTTCACATAGGGATAATGGTGACGAATTAAGTCCCCTGCGTGTCTTTTACGCAGACATAGAATGCTACATTGATCATATCATCCACAAGCCAGCGGCCATATCCTGCTATGAAGTATGACATGACCACTTTAGGAATAGACAAAACAAAATGCATACTTGGCAAGGTGAAGATTGCATTTCAAAATTTCTAGAATTTCTCGATAGAGCTGCCAAATTTCAACAATCATATGATTCCCAATTGCAGCGTAAGTCACTACATATGTCAGATGGAAACAAACAGAAATTTGAAAGTTGCACATCGTGCCCTAAATGTCATAAAACGTTTGATGACGATAAAATAAAGAAAGTGCGTGATCATGATCACATCACTGGTAAATTTAGAAACGCAGTCTGCTCCAAATGTAACTTTTCACTTAGGTTGAGACGTCGTGTACTACCCGTCATTTTTCATAACTTTAAGGGCTATGACAGTCATATGCTCATAAAAGGAGGGTTGAGCCAGATGATATCGTGGCAGTTTAATGTAATAGCGCAAACGAGAGAAAAATTCATGGCAATGACAGCAAAAGTACCAGTAGATAAAACTAAAGAAAATAAGACAGTCTTCTTCGAAATAAAATTTTTAGATTCATTCCAATTCATGTCAGTGTCACTAGCTTCTCTCGTTCGTAATCTCAAGTTTCTTCCCCATAGTCAAACTTTGAAGAAACACTATCCAAACTTAACGGATGAAATAATCACTCGCAAAGGAGTCTTTCCCTATGCGTATTTTAGCTCAATGTCTAAACTAAATGAAACAACCCTTCCTTCCATTGATAAATTCCAAAACTATTTGTCGGGTCAAGATTGTCCAGTAGAGGACTATGAACATGCTCAAGAGGCATGGTTAAAATTTGATTGTAAAACGTTTGGCGGTTATATGATCGCTTACTTAGAATTAGATGTCATTTTGCTGGCTGATGTCTTTCAGGAATTTCGACGAGTGGCATTAGAAGAAGACAAATTAGATCCTGTCCACTTTGTCAGTCTACCAGCCATGTCCTTTAAATCAGCTTTTGAAATGACTGGTGAGACCATCCATCTCTTACAAGACCCTGAGATGTATAACATATTTGAGCGCGGAATACGCGGTGGTCTCACATTTGTGAATAAACATCACATAAAATCTAAAACAGTAGGTAATGATCATATCCACCTAAAATATTATGACCAAAATAATTTATATGGCAGTTCACTGTCTAAACCACTACCTCATTCCGAGTTTAGTTGGTTAAATCAAGATGAGCTTGCGTATTACTCCAACCCTTCAAACATTCTGATGATTCCAGATGGAGGTGATTGGGGATATTATTTTGAAGTGGATTTGATTTATCCAAATAGTATTAAAAAAAACTACTGATTTCCCACTCGCACCTGAATCTGGTGAAGTGACTGAAGATATGTTTTCACCATTCATGTCACAATTTCATAATAACTTAACAGAGTTTGGACAGCCAAGGTACAAACCATGCCGAAACTTTTACTCACCCAATATGATAAGAAAAATTATCTCGTACACTTCTGCATACTAAAATTCTATTTAGAAATGGGCATGCTTCTAAAGTCAGTTCACCGCATCATCAAATTTAGACAGAAAGCCTTCCTCAAACCATATATTGATAGTAACAGCCAGAAACGTGCACTAGCCCAAAATAATTTTGAAAAAGATTTTTATAAGTATAAGAATAATAGTCTTTTTGGTAAGACGATGGAGGATGTTAGAAAACGCATGAACTTCAAACTAGTCATTGATGACCAAAAATATCACAAATTGACCTCATCACCTCTTTTCATTGATAGAGACATTATCGATGAGGACCTTGTAGGTGTTAAAATGATAAAATCTGAAGTTGAGTTGTGCAAGCCCATCTATATTGGCCAAGCTGTACTAGATTACTCTAAGCTTGAAATGTACCAACTCTTTTATAAAATACTAAAACCATGTCCTCTCGTAAAAGAGGTTCGTTTGTTGGGTGGTGATACAGATAGTTTCTTCTTAGGTATTACCACTCAAAAAGATTTAAATTTTAATGAAGTAGCTAAGTCATTAGAAAAATATTTCGACACATCTAACTACAATCCCACTCATCCACTCTATTCCATACAGAATAAAGCCAAACTTGGTTGTTTTAAGGATGAAACAGCAGGAAAGGAAATAGATGAAATGATTCTCCTCCGTCCTAAAATGTATTCCATGAAATTAAAAGAATGTGCAGATAGTATTAAGCGTACTAAAGGTATATCAAAATCCATTGTTCACAAAATGAAACATCGGTCCTATAAGAAGGCCTATAAAAATAAAACTATAACGTTTGTCAATATGACAATCTTAAAATCTCAAGTTCATACTCTGAAAACGCACACGTTCAAGAAACGAGTGTTTTCAGCATGGGAGGATAAGAGGTGTTGGATAGGACATAACACATCTCTTCCACATGGACATCCTGACACAAACATACCTCCACCCAAAAGAATAAAACTCACGCTACCACATTCAGGAGATGTATTGACATAATCAACTTTAACTCAGTATTTTGATGTTGCTTTTTGTAGATATACATGGTTGTTTTATGTATCGCATGAGATCGTTTCTTCCTTGTGAATATATGCCTACAGTCAGCCCATTCCCCCTATATCTGTGAAAAGACTTTTTCATACACATATTTTTATTTCAATAAACATATCACAATGACTTCACTTTGTTTTCCGAAAGACTAAAGTTACTAGGGATTTAGTATCTTTCACATGGATGCACTCTTGTAAACCATTGGTAATTTTGATAGCAATAGAGGGTATAGTTTGTTTGACGACGGGGTGATAGAAAATAGATTCAAACATCTTCTCGACTATTCCATATGAAGCGTCTTTATCATGAATGAAATCACGTAAAATGTATTCTTTTTTCTCACCAACAGAAATAGGTAGAATCAGATCACTTCGGGGCGATCATATCTTTTTCAAATGACTGTGGAACATTGATTTCCATGATGAAGATTTAAACGGTTAGATTCGATGACCAACAAGATTTACTAGTTTGCAAGTTAGACTAAGCTTTCTACTATTTGTAAACGAAAGATATAGTTTCAACAGTTTACAGATTAAAAATAAAGTTTCAACAGTGTGTACGTTAGAAATAAAGTTATATCTGTTTGTAAAATAAGATTGCGGGATTTAATAGTTTGTAAGTTAGACTAAGCGTTCTACTATTTGTAAACGAAAGATATAGTTTCAACAGTTTACAGATTAAAAAATAAAGTTTCAACAGTGTGTACGTTAGAAATAAAGTTTTAGTTGTTTGCGCGTTGAAATCAAGTTTAAGGTTGATACTTCAACAAGATAGAGACTTCACTCAAATAATACGTCTCAAATTTGGAATTCATGAGAGAGCAATTCACTTGTACGCCTCAAATAATAACAGAATTCGCTAGAGAACACTTCACTTATACATCTCAAAGACAGAGTGAAATGGCACGAATGTCACTTTGCATATATACTTTCATATTCATCATTCATTGGCTGTTCATTCTGATTGGTTGCTTGTTTATACTTAAGAATTAGAAAACATTTCAAAGTCATTATTCACAGTCAACATGACAAGCCCTCCAAAAACACCGAACACAAAATTGGAGTTCTCTTCTCCATGCTCATCGCCAAAGGCGCTCGTTGCACCAAACGCTCCAACGAAGGGGAAGGTGGAGAAATTATACCGACTCGACAACATTAGAAAGTTGTCATTACCAGCGGATGACGAAGAGGAGAGTGTATGTGAGAAGGAGTGTCCCGACCTAACAGGCATACGATGGAAGTATCTGCAGTACGATACTGATGATGTGATGGAGATCACCAGCACCAAATTCCTCCATCAATTATGGGAATGGTACACCCCTAACTCCCAACCACGAACTATGGCGGAGTGGGAGTACATCGACAAAGTGAGGCTCGCGGTAGAAGAACGATTGAAGCAAGTGAACTGTTTTTGTGATCTGTGTGAAGCCAGACTCTGGGACGATATTGACGATGAAGACCTTTTGAAATACATGCCATAATAAATTTTTATTTCATATTATCTTTGCTTTCATACTGACTTACTTGAATGGGGCTTCAGTGGATGATTTAACCATGTATACTTTTTCATTTTGAAATAGTAGCACGCTTAGTTTAACTTGTAAATCTTATAACATTTCATATGGGTGATGATGGTAGATGAAATAGTGTTAAATAAAATTCAGATAGCTTACATGATTCTGGGATAGCAATCGACTGCGATCCATGTGTAAAGAGCTTGTTAGACTACGGAAGAGAGAAGTGTGTTATGTTGCGTGTGGCGCGTGAGTGTCCTCCCATTTCATTCCATTCATCAATCCGTCTCATTGATAGAGACTGGTAGAACTCGTGGTTCTCATAACGTATGCAATGGAAAGTTTATAAGGCAACCTTCGACAGTTGGCTAAATGTCGCCCTGGCGCGAATGCATACTACGTTGAGACAGAGGCAATCACTTGCAAACATGACGCAGAGAGGTTTAACAAGATTGACCATTGCCGAATGTCCCTTGCGGTATACATAGCTACGGGTTTCACCGCCGCCCTTTACAGGAACGCCCGTCGAAAGGAAGTATCACACCGAAAATCTCCGTGACTTGCACCGTCCATGACTTGATCGCCAGACATGAAACCCTGTAGAGTTGGTAAGAGGTTGACAGACTTTGAGCAGCTTGATAGCAAGCCGTAGAGAGCTTGATTCACCAGCGTTTTGCAATGGAGATGTTTAGAGGCCACCCATGACAAGATAGCTAAGACTCAACCGATTGGCGTTCAAAGTGCTACGTTGAGAACTGTGTCAAATGCCCAACATGAGACATGAGTTGGCCCAGCGGTTTCGGTCTAAACTATGACACACTCCCTTGCCACACTTATCACTACGGCATCGTCCGCCGTCCCGAAGGAACACCCTGTCAGTGGAATATTACAGCAAAACTCTCCGTGTCTTGCTCGCTTTCAGTGAAAAGCCGCTTATACCATGAGAAGACTGGCTCAGACATCATTAAAAATGCCTTAGTTGAATTAGCAGGGTCGTAAACCCCAGAAAACCTCCAAAACTAGTGAATTTAAATTTTTCAACTTTTTAGCACTACTTATGAAATTTTATAAGTGGTCTATCACTTAGGGTAGGTCAATAGCGACTGAACCTTTTATGAATCAAGTGAAACGGACTTGTAGAAGCAAAGTTACAAGCCTTTAAAGTTTTGGAGTCTTTTATGGCCTGGAGATGAAGGCCATCTCCTGGCTAACCTCTAAGTCTGACGCCTTAGCTGATATCAGCAATGAAATTTTCTAAGTCCGTTTCTTACAGAAACCCGGAATTTGGAATGACCGAAGCTATCATCGGAGCACAGAGAGACGACCTACCTTTGACAATCTCCCGTCTTAATGACAAGTCTCTGTCGGTTCCCAGCTTATATAGCGTGTGTGGCGATCAGCTGATGACGTAATACCCATCATCAAAATCTTTAAATCCGTCTATCTCCGGTTCTAGTGCTCCGATTGAGCTGGAAATACACCATTTCCATGTAGAATTTGACCCATCCGATGCTTCGTTTTGGCTCTACAGCCCACAACCATCGCAAAAATTCTAACTCGTTTTTCGGAAAAATGATGAAAACTTTTTTCTCTCCGATTGACTTGAAACTCACCATGTTGATAGAGAATTTGACGCTGATTCCAAATCTGAAATCCGTTCTCTCATCCGATGCTTCGTTTTGGCGGTACAGCCCAAAACGTCCAAAATTCTAACTCTGTCGTTTTTCGCCAATCTCCCAAAATCTTAAATGGCGTCTCACATCTAAACGAAGACAGATAGGAACAAGCCGTTTCTTTCAGTGAATTTGTCTCACTCTTAGCTTTCAAACGAGCTATTGCACGACAAAATCCGTCCACTAGAAGCAAAGTTGGAAGATCGGTGCCGAGGGGGGGGACGTCAGCGAAAATTTTTGTAATTGAAACAATTGTGCCTGTTTGTAATTTTCTAAATAAAAAGCGCACAGAATGCTTTCGAAGTCATAATAAAGTTTATTGAAATTAGGAAGAAAAATGTAAACCTGACATGTTTCGACTGGTCTTGTCAAAGGTAACCCAGCATGTGAAATTACATTGAAAGATAGACATTTTTTAAGAAGGAGAAAGTTGAGATACAGGTCAACACGCGATAGCAGCGGCAGACTGTGAGTCACCCGATTACCATGGCAAGTTCCTTTTGCTTGCACAGGTTGGAATAAACAATGCCTCGAGGATACGTAAAATGCGGTCATTGTAAGCGTGGCATACAATCTCAAACTTGCTGATAGGGTCATTCGGAACACTACAGCAACTGAGCACATGTTCAGTAATTGCAGAGCGAGAAATTCCTAAATGACCATTTAAGAACCACCTGGGTATGTGCTCCCGCGCTCGAACTGTCAGGGGTCGTGACGTCCGTCCAATATAGGTTGATCCACAACCACAACGAAAAGAATAAATAACAGAAGACGTGGCGGCCACTGGCAGACGATCTTTAGGAGAAGCAACAGGAATACAGTTGGTCTTAAAAATAATTATGGGTTTTGCGGCAGGAGCAAACTTGGCCAGCAGTTCATCGATCGATTTGCGAATGAAAAGACTAGATTTGTCACCATAGAAAGGCAAGTTGACATAACAACAGAAACACTATTGATCATTTTTCTTAAGGTCCATCAACTCGTCGATTGCACAAACGATCAAATTCTATCTTCTTCATTAACTTCGCACGTCTGCAACGTAGTGTGAGCAGCCAATCCAACTGTTTCACCTTGTCCCCAGGCAAGGGGCGCTTTATGTAATTGAAACAATTGTGCCTGTTTGTAATTTTATAAATAAAAAGCGCACAGAATGCTTTCGAAGTCATAATAAAGTTTATTGAAATTAGGAAGAAAAATGTAAACCTGACATGTTTCGACTGGTCTTGTCAAAGGTAACCCAGCATGTGAAATTACATTGAAAGATAGACATTTTTTAAGAAGGAGAAAGTTGAGATACAGGTCAACACGCGATAGCAGCGGCAGACTGTGAGTCACCCGATTACCATGGCAAGCGAAGATTAATCACATGGTCCTTTTGCTTGCACAGGTTGGGATTATCACGTCTAATAAACAATGCCTCGAGGATACGTAAAATGCGGTCATTGTAAGCGTGGCATACAATCTCAAACTTGCTGATAGGGTCATTCGGAACACTACAGCAACTGAGCACATGTTCAGTAATTGCAGAGCGAGAAATTCCTAAATGACCATTTAAGAACCACCTGGGTATGTGCTCCCGCGCTCGAACTGTCAGGCGTGACGTCCGTCCAATATAGGTTGATCCACAACCACAACGAAAAGAATAAATAACAGAAGACGTGGCGGCCACTGGCAGACGATCTTTAGGAGAAGCACGATCGATTTGCGAATGAAAAGACTAGATTTGTCACCATAGAAAGGCAAGTTGACATAAACAGCCTTTCTTTCAGCGGTGGCAACAGAAACATGTAAATCCGAATCACCTGCTTAACTTCGTCTGATCAGATAGAATTTTTACTTATCTACATCATCATGTTATCCAATATCACTTAACCAGACACTATCACCCGGTTTCAAATAACGATGTAACGATGTTGGGATTTTTAGGTACATCGTCCTCGTCGATGTGGTACGGTAGAAGACAACATCCTCCCTTCCTTGCCATACCATACCTACTCGATGCTAGAAAAACTAGTTTGCCTTGAACACAGAAGATCAAACTTCAGATGTGTGTCATTCTACTTCGGAAGATCTATCTGTGTTCAAGGCAAAACTAGTTTCTCTAGCATCGACGTATGGTAGTGCAAGGATTGAGAGGAGTTGTCTTCTACCGTGTCACATCGACGATAAACATGACTATGTTGATAAAGTGAACTCAATTCTATCTGATCAGACGAAGTTCCAAGTTTATGAAACTCTCTCAAAATGGTTGGGCATCTTACAAACCTGTTTGAGAGGTGTTTTTCTCGAACTTCTGTGTTAAAGATTCGTCACTTTTTGCAGAAAGCATTCGTGGTATTGATTCAATGTGCATTATTTGACGGTCAGTTTTACCGTCTGGTTTACGGTGTTGCCATGGGCAGTGCTCTAGTCCCTCTCTTTGCCAACATTTTCATGGCTTGTGAGGAGCAGGAGGCAGGAGAATCTTTAAATTTTACTATGAAATGGGAAGAGCAGGGCAGACTACCGTTTCTTGATGTCTCTCTCAACAACAGCCTGACGGGAAAAACTATCCCACAGTGCACCGAAACCCACTTTTTTCAGGTGTTTACATGAGTTTTCACAGTTGATGAACTGCTGGCCAAGTTTGCTCCTGCCGCAAAACCCATAATTATTTTTAAGACGTGGATCAACTATATTGGGACGACGTCACGACCCCCCTGACAGTTTCGAGCGCGGAGCACATACCCAGGTGGTTCTTAAATGGTCATTTAGGACTTCTCGCTCTGCATTATAACATGTGCTCTCAGTGCTGCTGTTTTTCCGAATGACCCTATCAGCAAGTTTGAGATTGTATGCCACGCTTACAGCCATGGAAATCGGTGTCTCTCACAGTCCCGCTTCTGCTATCGCGTGTTGACCTGTATCTCAAACTTTCTCCTTCTTAAAAAATGTCTATCTTTCAATGTAATTCTTTGACAAGACAGAGTCGAAAATGTCAGGTTTACATTTTATGCAGAATTTCACGCTGAATCCGAATCTGGCCTCCGTTTTCCCATCCGATGCCTCGTTTTGGCGCTACAGCCCAAAACGTCCAAAATTCTAACTCTGTCGTTTTTTCGAAAAATGTTGAAAATTTTTTCTCTCCGATTGACTTGAAACTCACCATGTTGATAGAGAATTTGACGCTGATTCCAAATCTGAAATCCGTTTTCCCATCCGATGCTTCGTTTTGAAGCTACAGCCCAAAACGTCCAAAATTCTAACTCTGTCGTTTTTCGCCAATCTCCCAAAATCTTAAATGGCGTCTCACATCTAAACGAAGACAGATATGAACAAGCCGTTTCTTTCAGTGAATTTGTCTTACTCTTAGCTTTCAAACGAGCTATTGCACGACAAAATCCGTCCACTAGAAGCAAAGTTGGAAGGTCGGTGCCGAGGGGGGGGGACGTCAGCGAAAATTTTTCTCTCCGATTGCTTTCAAATTCACCATACAGATGCAGAATTTCACGCTGAATCCGAATCTGGCCTCCGTTTTCCCATCCGATGCTTCGTTTTGGCGCTACAGCCCAAAACGTCCAACATTTTAACTCTGTTAAAATTTTGAAGAAACATCTTTTCTCGCCGATTGCTTTCAAATTCACCATACCGATGCAGAATTTTACGCTGATCACGAATCTAAAGTCCGTTGCACCATTCCACCACGACAACCTAGACGGCCGCCCACGTCAACCTAGGCGGTCGCCCACGTCAACCCGAGGCCAACTCACCCGAGTCTCACACTCTGTCGTTTTCGAGGGGGGGGGACGTCAGCGAGAATTTTTCGATGGCGGCACACCACGCCAGCCTGGCCGGCACACCACGACAGACCACAACCTCTGTCGTTCCAGAGGGGGGGAGGACGTCAGCGACGGCGGCCATCTTGAGCGGTCCAGTGGTGGAGTTTTGCTTACTACTGAATACGATTGCCTGGCGAAAATTGTCTTGTCAGCGTGCGTGTAAAATCTCCGATAGTTCATTACTATGACTCCTGTGTTTCATTCGCCTTGGCGTTAACCAATGAGTACCGTCGAAAACAGTGAAATGTCACACTTTAGACAAAGTCTTTGTGGAAGGACGCTGTGCAGGAAAGGGTTAAGAGAGAAGTAGTAGAATCGCAAATGATCAGCCAAAACATCTACTGGCAGTGTTTCTATATTTGTCGACAAGGATTTTTCTTCAAGAAACTTTTTAAATCGACTTACATGATTCTTAGTCGAGAATGCTGTTGATTTTGGGATAGAATCATTTTCATGTTTACTCATTTCAGCAAGGATTTCAGTGTCAATTATGGGATATTGTTCTTTCTGTTCTTTCTCCAACAGCTCAAGCTCTGAATATAGCTCATCAGCAATGATATTATAGGAGGTTGATGACTCAGACATACTTTCTAGTGCAATTCGTTCGAATTCTCTCCCCTCTTTTCCAGAAAATTTCCATTCTAGTCAACTTCAGATAAACAGTTTATTTCTATGGTCTAGAGGGATCATATTCCTATTCCAGTCATTGTTTGCAATGATAGCAAGCGATAGAAATTGACATAGATATTCGTCTCTATTTGGCTTGCGTGATTGGCCAAGCGCGCGCATTGCAGAAGCAGCTCATATCGGAAAACCCACGAACTTCAACCACAGAATTAGATTGTTTAATCGCATCACTTTGCTAGAAGTGCAAACTGAATCAAACAGATGGCACATGCAGGAACTTACTAAATGGGCAAAAAGAAATTTTCAATACCTTGCAGAGATAGGAAAAGTAGTCGTGCGTCGCTTGCGGATTTCTGTGAATTCCTTCAAAATGCTCCGATCGCCACGATTCCTTCAGATTCGAAGAATTCAGATCATTGCGCAAAAGTTTTCTCGATAATGTTGGGCCCTCCGATCATTAATAAAAAATTAGCAGGCGCACCAAAAAACGTTCACAAACTTCTCTGTAGAACTTGACATCGACTGCGTCTCTTTGCTGTGTGATCCGGTCGATAACAGTCACTGAAACTTTGCACAATTTGGCGTGTTTGATGTTGAACTGGCTGCTCATTGTTCGATTTCTATGGTATTATGTCAGCAGATTGTGCCATTTCATTTACGTTACATGTTCCACTGCTTCCCTTCTAGTCAAACGGAAGAAGAGACGACCTGTCTAATTCTGTGACTTCAACGGTCAAATTGTAGGCAGAATAGCAAAAACCCGCAATTGATCCGAAAAGCCGTTGACCAAGTGAAGATATAGGCCTAATTAGTCAGGTGATGCAATGGTGTATCAAATAATAGGTAAAGCTATGTAATCAGATAATGATGATAAAAGTACAGGTGAAGCAAACCAAGCAGAAGCATGCAGCTAGCAGGAACCGCACGACGGCCTGTCAAAGCGGCGAATTTGTTTCATGATTGATTTCTGTAACACACTTGGCAAAACTTTAACCATTTCTGATACGTTCACAGCTGATAGCCATTGTAAATACTAGAGATACCACATGACCCCTCTGAGCCAAGATTACGAAGATAGCTGAACAATTCGTATTCAAAGTGATCCAGGATTTCCAGGATTATTCGATGACTGGAGGGAATTTGTATATTTCAGTGAGCAAGACATGTAGGGTATGGAAATTTCACTAGATATTGATTATGGTTTACATGCTCTTGAATCATTTGAGATACTCGATGCTCCTGGGCCTGACATTTCAGTTTACCATCATTGTGAGGAAAGGCCGCTTCTATTGGAGACACACTGCCAATGTACTATTAAAAATGCATTTATTTCTGTTATTTAAAATGTTTATTGAGGTAAGACTTTCTTTATAAAAGTCGGTTTTTTTAGCTATCTTTCCTTGTTTATTACTGATAAATGTAGGTCCAACCAGATATCAAAAGAGTCAGAAAATTGTGAACCATTTAGTATTCCTGCCTTTCAGTTTGTCAGTAGGCATAAAATTTCGTTGTTATTTGGTCAGATGATTTACGGTATCATGGAAGAGCCATTTTGACTATGCTCCGCGTTTATTCGCTCAGACTTCTTTGCGTAGGAGTTTTAAAATCTTTCATAAGCAAAAATTAGCTAATTACCGTCTTTAAGTACAGAAAATAAAAACAGACTCATAATGTATTATCTTAAGCGCCTTCGATGACTCTAGACTCTAGTCATATTCATAAGATAGCGTCATGATACAATAGGATTCAAAATAATCTAACACTGAAAGTTATAACATTCAAATTACATAGCTATGAAAAGAGATTAAGTAAGTAAAAAATATGCATACATACTAAAATCGAGAAATTGAACTACGGAAAATTAACATAGATAAGATGAAAGTAGAAAGGGGTTTAGTCCACGGCAGGAGCAAATCAGTAACATAATCTTTTATGATGCATAATGAGGGATTGAATCGTTTTGATAAAATGACATCATTAATCTTGACATGTATATTTCTGCAGTATGCTGCGACAGAGAAATTGGACTCGATCTTATGTCCGGAGGATTGATTGCAGTCCCAGAGATGCTTCCATATTGGGCTGCCTCAATCTTGTCGCTGCCCACTTGGGATAGTGGTTTTTGATTCGGATACCACGTCATCCCGTTGTCCAACCAATCTGCATCAGCAGTCGCATTTGAAATTGTAGCAGACTGAAAGTCTTTGGAAGAAAAGGCTGCTTTAAATTTTTGAAGTCTAATTACTGTCTATAAAGGAATGTGGCGACCAATTTTAGAGTACTGCTCTCCACTGTTTATTGTACAATCAGTGACCGCCGAGCATCTCGAAAAACAGCAGCGACGCGCACACAGAGTGATATGTGGATTGACTGCTTATCAAATTGTGTTGATCATTGAGTGATATAAGAATGAAAAATGCCTTTCTACTATTCGAAAAATGCACTTCATTGGACGATCACGAAGTAAGTTCTTCAACAAAGTAATGATGAACGTGTGATTACCTCGAATGATGGCAAGTGAACCGCCCCCCGTATCGTCAAATACACGTACTTCCTTTCCTACGTTGCTGCCTAGTCCATTTCAATTATGCACAAATTTATCAACATAGATGTTTTCGGGCAACAATATAGGAAACTTCCAGGCGAGTTGAATCATGGACTCCTAGATGTCATGGCTCACTTACGTACAAGTAGATATTGACGCGTCACGGCTGTAATGATCTGCATGGGTTCCCTGGTTCATGGACTGGATTGGATATCTGGGGACCATAGAAGTAGACTTTCTATGGTATTGTTAATTTCTATGCTGGAGGCATACAGCCATATCATTATTCAGAAGTCCATGGAATCAAACTCAGGCATCCTCGCGCTCTATGTAACGAGTAGAAATTTTAGTGTACTAAGATACAAGGATAAACAATCCAACCTCTGTGAGGTATTGACCTGCAATACCAGTTATGGATGTTTTCAAAGCTTTGAGCAAATGGTAATGTAATGACACTCCTGCAGAAATAACTCACACGCAATATGTCTCTTAATGGAAGAATGTTAAAACGCTTGAAATTAATCATTTATTCAGATGAGTGTTGAATGTTTCCTCAAAAGTTGAGCTCATCATCTTGCATCGCATGGCTAATGTATATGAAAAATTGTCGCTCTGATATAATTAATTGTTTCAGAAAGTGTTCAAATTGATCCGACTCATCATATGAATAATACAAGTGATGTTAAACGCGACCATTCACCCACCAAAGTTAATGGTAAAACCACAAATACTAATGCCAAGGGCCAAAATTACGACTACTATGAATATGATGACCAGGGCGAATATTGCAACTATGAGGAATATGACAATTACGAAGAACATGATTATTACGAAGCACCTTACAGAGGCAGAATTGGTGTTGAATACAAAGAACCTCCAAAGGTTACATGGGCTCACCAAAAGGTCAAAGATTATAGAAAGTTGGATAAGAAAACGAAAAAGTCGCATGGTAGATGTTTTTTCGGTTGCCTTGGAAAAATGGCTGGACAGGCCACTGGTGCAGCTTTGAGAGGCGGAATATGCTGAATTTTTCTGATTGTCTAACATCGACAGTGATGCCAACTAGCAACAAACTTCACAACATTTCTACGGTCAACTATGCTCGATCTATACCACACAATACTACACTGTAAGTGGTTAGAGATAAAATGGATTTTGAATCAGGGAAACCAAACTAGTGTGAGACAACATCGAAATTTGTGAATCTGTATTCTGCATTCATATTTTGAAAATAGATGGAAGATAAGAAAGAGACATTGGTAAAAGAAATCATTAATAATGTGACCCTCAAGATTCAATAAAATTTCAATCTTTTTCTGATAAATGATGGACCTACGGAAATGTCCACTTTGTAGAATGTCATTCCACGTCAACGAACCAGATACGCTAATAGGCTATTTTAGATAAATGATAATGATAATAAGTCGCATAGACAAAGGTTATAAGATGAAAGGCTAATAGATGCAGAATGACATCTATTTTCTGGATAATTTCAAAATGCATTTTCATTAAAGTTGATTTAGATGATTAAAATTGGAGCTCGGTTTGAGCGCTGTTACGGGCAATACCGTGAAATACATTGAACGTGATTGCGCGTCGCAGTTGGACCAAACAAAACCGAAATTCGGTAGAAAAATCATAGTGCACTCCGAGATACAACGTCATTTCCTATAATTCGATAGAACGATGGATAAGTTCATATCCAAATTACACATTCCTGATTATTGAGATAGCACATTCATAGCAATTATTTTATTCTGTAAGGAAATCGAGTCATGCCTGAATAAACCAGCTGCCATTTCATACAACGTCAGATCCAATATCGACAAGCACATGTAGGCCTATATACATTTATCAATACATTATTAGTGTTCTAGTTAATAAAGCCACATATGAAATTTGCTATGAGAATGTCTAAACTAAACGGATGATTAAAGCCATGAGACAATTGAAAAAATGACATTTATAGAAGGGGTTGTGAATGTTTTTTAGCAACCATTTTGTGGTAGAAAAGAATAGAAAGATGTCCTCCTTAGTCTTGAACAATTTATGTTCGTTGGCAGCATTAGAGAGGCTGCGATTTGATCTACAAGGGATCGTCAGTGCTGCTCGGAATGGCCCAAAAATATTCTATACCTCTGTTCCATTCATGTTCATTCATAAATAAACATCGAAATAGTTGCTACCAGTAGCGATGGAAGTCATAATTCATCCTATTCGATGTCCCTCGGATAAACATGTTCTCGATAAAAGGCAAGCTGGTTATGTAGGGTACATGTACTGCACTGCCGCATGGCTTACATTGCATCCACCGTAATTGAGAGAACTGCCCATGTTATTTGAGGCACTAAACGCGGAGCGTCGAATTTTTCTATCGTCTTAGTTATCAGTCATTCTGTTTTGCGGATGGAGTCGAACTGTTTTGACAAATCTACGAGACATAAAAATAGTGGACGCTCTATATTTTTATAAACTTACATAATTTCCTTAACAACTAATTGTTAATCAAAGGCGAGCTTCCCTTCTTGAAACCGGTTTGATTCATTTTTTACCACATTATTCTTTATTTATTAGCCAGTCGTTAAGTCTAATATATAGAATTTTTGTCATTTTGTCATTAGCTTTCCTATGCATGATAGTAGGTTAATAAATCTATATGAACTTCCTTTTTTATCTACTTTTTTATCCTTTATATCTACTTCCTTTTTTGAAATATTGGCGTAATCTAGCTACTGTTCCAAGGAATTTCATCTGCATTGTTGAATACATGATCATCCAGTATTCCAGAGTAGTCTCAATTGCTTCGTCTTCACTAAAGTTTAATGTTTCATAAACAAGTATGTCTGGTCCACTTGTTTTTATGCAGTCTTGATTGTTTAAGAAAATTTCCTATTCCGCATCATATTCCTAATTCTATCATGTAGCTTATCAACGCACTTTCTTCCTTGCAATATTTTCGGCATGCATTTTTGCAAGTTATTCCTGTGTTTATATACTATCGACATGAACACTATTTGTAGTATGAAATATGTTGGATATCTAAAGGAATGAATATTTGCTAATAAGGATTTTAATTAAGTGGAACTTCAGCTGACATCAAGGGAATTTCATGAACCGCATTATAATGCCCGTCTTCTAGAAAAACCTGAGATCTCACTGTGCTGATTGGCTGATAAGTTTTGAATTCCATTTCCATCGGCATGATTCTATCATTCACTAAATTTAACTGCGCAAATAATTTTTCGGACCGCATGAACGCAATCTCCGCAAAAAACTGAATATTGTCTTATAAAAATTTTACTGTAAACAGATACATTTTTGAGTCGACGCTCTACCTACATGTATTTACTCCATGTTTCGAGTCGAAATGATCCTTCTCATTGTCATTACAAGACCCATTTCGAGGAGAGAAAGAGAGATGACGCGCACATTAACATTGAGGGCCCATCTTGAGGCGATAACGATTCTGTCATTGAAAAGTCTCATCTTGAAATGTTAGGAGTCACTTTTCGAGCCATAGGAGGCCGCTTCTAACATTTCGAGTAGACAGGGGAGACCATAGAGTAGTGATATATAGGTAGAGTGTCCACTCAAAAAAGTGTCTGTATACAGTGAAAATTTTTAAATCAAAAAATTCAGTTTTTGAGGAGATTACGTTCCCGTGGTCCAAAAAATTATTTGAGCACTTTTGAAAAAAGTCAAAATATGCCAATTTATATACTACCGAGATGACTCTCCTATATAAGTAGCATGAAACAAGTTGGATATCAAAAGGAATGAATATTTCTTAATAAGCATCCTAACTAAGCGGAAATTAAGCTGATTATCAAGGGAATCGAATGAACGGCATTATAATGGACGTCTTCATGAAAAAGTCGCGATATCATTCGTGCTTTCTTGGCTGAAATTTCAAGTTTTTAATTCAATTTTCACCGACATGATTTTGTGATTCACTAAATTTATTTTTAATTTCTTGAATCTGAATAGTGATGTGGAACCATTTACATCCTTCAAGGTTATATGAAATCATTGTCCTTGATTATGTGATTTTGGTGTGCCAGTGGCAGGTTGCATGTGATATGATCATGTTTTAGAAAATACCCTTGAGGTTGAGCATGAAAGTAATAGGAGCCCATCGAATTGCTAATTAAACAAACATTAAATCTCCAAGGCTGTCATGACACGCAGAGTCTGTGAAATACCATCATTCCTTCTGCATTGCAATCATGATCACTCAATTTCTTCAAAACTGCAAAGATTTGCATATCTCACATTTGGTGACAATACCACCTGTATCTCCCTCCAGTTCATTTAATAAAATCGAAAGTGTATACACATTGGGGATTTAATAAATGCGGAGTCACCACTCTACCTAATATATCTATTCTATGGGGGAGACCCTCTCATTGACATTGAGGGCGCATGCCAAACGTTTTCCGTGGAGTCACTCCCTCTTGTGAGTTGGAATGCCTGCTGTGGTGCTCCTCAGTGCAGATGTCATTAAAATTATACACACAATCATCAAATATCTTGAGAGGGATGGCATGAACCGAATTCAGTGTATATACCAGCGGGAACGCTGAGAATTTCTTCAATCTTGTCACGTTTGACCGTCTCTGACGTCATCTTTCTACCTGTTGTCTCTCAACAAAATCGGGTCGTGCGCAGATTCGCGTTTAAATCCTCAACCGTGCAAGGAGAAGGTGCATTAGAGTTTCTCGCTACTTCTAGAGAGAGAGAGAGAGTGAGGAAGAGGCATTGGGAATTCTACAGCAAATCGCAGCCACTTGCTGAGCTCTCCCTTCTCCTCTCTCCAATCTAGAGTTCCCTGTTTTCATTATCACATTCACTTGGTGAGCATCATGCCTGGAAGAGTGTTTTACACATCTTCAGCGTCTTCTACCCGTTCTCCAACTTCTCAGTGCTCAGTGAGGAGGTCCACTCCAATTCTCTTCATCCCAGCCATCATTATTTCTTCCTTCGTAACCTTTATCCGTCAGTATGGACTCCTTTTTGTCCTTCTCTTCGCTCCGCATTGTACTGCAGCGAGATCTGTGCCGTGTCTCTTGCATGCGGCTCAACACAAACCGTGTATTAATACGACTGTTGGATATGTGCAAGGCATTCGACATACAGTCACTAGTAAATCAGAACCAGCCAAGTCTGTTGACACCTTCCTCGGTGAGTTTCAGATGGAAATGTGTGTGTGCGATAGAGATGTGCAATAAGTGTAAATTGAAACCTGAATCCGGCCTGAAACATCATTTTGAGCTCGACCCGAAAATTCTATCGAAAAACCCGAACTCAATCTGAAAAGAATTAATTGAGAAATCAAATTACAGCGGCACCATGGAGAATGTATTTCACAAAATCTTGGCTTGAGCGTTGAGGAAGTATATTAGGTAGAGTAGAAATCCAGTATTAAGTAAATCCCCAATGTGTATGCAGTCTCCATTTGATTAGATGAACCACACTGTAAACTGTAAACCGTAAATATCCGTTGAAATTAACAGCAAAAATTAGTTTCACGGTTTTTTACAGTCTGAACTGGATCGTACGTATTTTTTATCTGATATGAATGGATTTTAACTGTTACGTCATCATTTTAACAGATATTTTCTGTGAAGGTTAACGGTTATTTTAGCTGTGTTTTAGCGGTTTACAGTTTACAGTGCAGGGTGCATTGTAAACTGTACACCGTAAAAAACAGCTAAAGTAACCGTTAAAGTTCACAGAAAATATCTATTAAAATGATGACGCATAATATGATGAGTGATGACGTAACAATTAAAATCCGTTCATAACAGATAAAAAGAACGTCTGTTTATACGGATATTTACGGTTACGGATATTACCAGAGCCTTTTTACTCAGATTCCTCCTTAAACGTTGAAAGTATGCTTAATTTCTCCCTCTAAATAAGTAGGTCCCTATTCAAGTTTAAAAAATGAAGTCAAAGATGGTAACTACATATATTTTCAAATATAGACCTTTCAGGTAACTAATCAGGAAGCATTTAGGTGCATGTATTATTAAGACAACGACTGTATTGAGCCGTATGTTTACCACACAATTCTTGAATTCGAGGTGTCAAGTTCATGAGTTTCAATCTCAAATCGACGCGCACGCTGATGTTGAGACATTTCTCTTCTTAGTTACCAAATCTGAAACCGTCGTCTATTTTAAACGTATTTCAATGAATAGCGCGTTTACATTCGTTATGACTGCAGTCGCAATTCTTCGTCTAGGAGGAAATCAACAGATCTTGCGCTTTCAAAATACTCCCTCGAACATTATTCTTCCCAAATCCTCCTTCGAACGTCATTCCACCCCTGGCATGTTGAATTCCTCCCCAGAGAACCACATGGCCCCTGGTTAAGAATCACTCAACAATACAGCCGAAACATCATACAGCGATATGCCAGTTTGCCACCATCGTGATGTGCTGGCCGCTGAAGGCCGGTCCTGTAAATTGAATTTAAAAAGAATATAATTTTCGACTAACATTTTGCGAAAGTATTTTATCTTTATATTAGCCTACACTGTAAACAGTAGGGCACTAACTTAGGCAGGAAGACACTAGGTACTACTTATGCACCAGTAGGCGCCACTAGGCACAAATAGGCACCAAACCAAATATTTGTATATCCAATGAAATCGAAGGAAAAATAAATGGGCACGAACTCGGCACTATGAACTTCGTGCCTACTCGTGCCTTGTGTTGGTTAGAATTGATGCCTAAATTTCGTGCCCTAGAGTTTACAGTGATGGATGACCTATCGAGTGGTCAAGCATATCATGCAATCATTTGAAGGATCATGGACAAGATATATTGCATGTTTTGAATACTGCTTCAATTTTTTTAGACAAGTCAAAATGACAATGGAACTATAGGTAGATTAGTCGACGCTAATAAGCATGAGATTGAAGAACGAATGACAATGGCAGTACAACCACCGATAGGCTAGGCCTATTTGCTGCGAATCTGCACAGACAAAATTGACGATGACCGCCGAGCAAACGAAGCTGGTTCGGAATTCTTTGTCAGCAGATTGTGCCATTTTAGTAGCGTTGCATGTTCCAGTGCCTCCTTCCTAATCAAACAGAAGAAGAGACGACCTGTCTAATTCTGTGGGCTGAGGCCCTACGCACACGAAACTCTCTGCTCTAAACCTGAAGCTGGCCACTGTGCTGATTGCCTTTTCATGTAAAAGTTGCTATACAAATTTCGGCTGCTGTGCATAGCAGGATAAGTAGAAAAAGTACTTCTGGTCACTGGTCTGATATTGCCTAATCAAGTATATTCATATACTCGTAATGTGCTCGTAATCTTTAGGAAAATATATTCAACATTTCAGTTTAACAGCTGTCATAGTCCACACATCTGTTCCGCATGTAACCCGTAGAACAAGCAGTTTCTGTCGCTGAAACATTTTTTGCGTATCATTATAAATCAAAAATTTCAGTTGACAGTTGCCGCTCGGTACAGTCTTATGAATTTCCGTCCACCATGATTTCTAATTTGCAAACTTGCCTAAAAATGAATCAATCTGTGGTACCATTTGTTTCCTAGCCTTCGTAATGCGAGTGAACTTCAAATTTGTGTAATCAGCTGGCTCATGTAAGATGATCCAACTCTCATAACAAGAATTGCTCTTAGAATGTCGTGCAAGTTGATTGACACCGATGCTCAAACAGACATGGACAAATAGAGACTTCAAGTTCAGCTTCGTCATCATCGAACGAACTTCTGTTGTTTGCTTGACAATGATGCGCACATGGAAACAAAGTGCAGGGTGATTTATCACTACTCGATATCTGAAGTTGTTGATGCTGTATTATCAACAATAACTAATCAAATCAATCTATGGCTTTAGTAAAGCCGCTTTACGGGGGAGTGTGCAGAGTCCTCCAACATTCCAGTCATTTTGTATTGGTGTAATGAGCTACTTGAGCAAATTACCGTCTGCTATGCTGGTCACGTTCCGTAAGACTGCCTCTAAACGAAAGTAAAAGTAAATCGATCATCTTCATTAAGAAAAATTCCGACAATATCATTAACCCTCTGACACCTGAGGGGGGGGGGTCCAGTGGACCCCTTTTACAAATTCTCAGTTTACCTGCTTAAATCGATATCAGATCATTAGGAAAGTTGATTTTAAGTAAAACAATGATGTTTGCGTGCAGCAAGTCGATATCACTAATCCTTTGAGTGTCTTTCAGCCTTCTTAGTAAACACATACGAAAATTTGGTGTTTTTTGTATTTCAACGACATTTAGCACATTATCAGTTGTACTAGGAGTCGGTTTTACGATATTAGCGGTCGCCATGTAACCTCAGATAGCTGATTTCAATGAAATTGACTTGTTCCATGCAGAATAACCCTTAAATTTGGTCATTTTTTCAAATTTATCCATACCAATCGGAAATAGGCCTCAACGGAGCCAAAATTTCTGCATTTTAAGACCCTAAAAGCAGCTGTGGACATCTCAAACTCATCAATTACTGCTGTCAAAACTTTGCCAACAGTCTGTTTTTAGTGTTGAACTATGAATATAATGATTGCTTTCATTTTGAACATTAATTGCGCTGACCAGGCATGCACGCACATGTGCGAAAACAAAATATTCACATTTTGCGATCTTCCAACATGACGCACATGCACGAGCATGATGAAAGATTGAATAAATGAATTTCACTCATTGCGCACCATCGTGGACATGCACAAAATCATTTTTCATCTGATAGTAAAAATTTTATGGGAATTTCTACACCCTCTGAGACCTGATTCAATTGAAGTGAAATAACACGCGCAGAATCACTGTCAAAAATGATGATTGTACATGGGCAAGAGCGGTTGATATATCCTCAGCACAAAATGTAAAATAGAAAATATAGCTCCGGGGTCCACTGGACCCCCCTGAGTTCTGAGGGTTAAAATTCAAGGCGTCACGACTGTGAGAAAACTGACAATCATTGGACTTACTTTCAATGAGAAGTGGACTTGGACTGATCACATTGACAATCTAATCTGTGTGACAGTACGTGTATGTGCTATGACAGTTGTGAGACGTTTTCTGCCGAGACCACAAGGTATTCGTAAATTAGATCACTCATCGAATATTGTGCACCTCTACCACTAAGCATGTCTGACTGCGATTCTATTCTAATTGAATGGTTTCAAAATCGTGGACACAGACTATGTGGCAAGCTCTGCAAAGAAGCATTGTAGAAACAAGGAGACAAACAGCAGCCTTGAAACTTTTTCTGCAGGTTCGAAATGCCTAAACAACAATCAGACTTTTGCTCCCAATGTACTTGCCAAGTGGACGTATGCCGGTTCCTTTCTGTAGAACATCATTGCGACGTAATTCTTTCTTCCTCCTGTAAGCATTCTTAAATCTTCTACATTTTTTGACTGATTTTATATGATTCCACATTGGTTGGTGATTTTACAGATAAAGACAAATATGATGCATTTCTCTGTAAATTTGAATTTTATTGATCTGTCATTCCGATTTCTATTCTGATATACAATAAACACCATTCTCTCTCTCTCTCTCTCTCTCTCTCTCTCTCTCTCTCTCTCTCTCTCTCTCTCTCTCTTTCTCTCTCATGTCTCCCACCCTTGAGGCAACGCCGTGAAACGGTATTTATGAGATTCCTCAGCGATGTCATGTCAGAAACTCACATCCTATACAAGCTTTTGCCTCCATTTTCTCCCACTGACAGGTTTCTATTACCCTCTCGACGGTCCAAAAGACGTGAATCCTCCTTCTTTCTACAAATTTGCTCATACAGGCCTGTGACTTTCGATATCGACGGTCAGTTTCGTGATTTGATAACTGATTTTGGGTAAATTCATTTTATATAACAACATTTGTCAAAAAACGTGTCTTCCGTCTGTAAAATCCTTCGTTCTGAACCGATTTGCATAATTTTTTTCATCGTGATCCTCTTTTCGTTCATGATAAATTTAAATCGATCCAACAAAATTTTCTTTATGAAAAATTTAGCTCAAGGCCAAAGTCTATCATTGGAAGACATTTCGTTGTGATCTACTTAAATTGTGCATATAAAGTTATGTTTCATGTGAAAGCGCATGAACCGTAGCTTCAACAAGACTATAATTCAAGATTGTATTTATATTTATTTGGGAGTTTTCTTCAATTAGCCTTTGTCTCCAAAAACTTGTCTCCTGACCAGTGCACATTCTCAACTTAGAAATGTTGTTTTTACTTTCCTTATACCACAAAATACATCATTTGTGAGTCTAGTTGTCGCATCAAAAGGAAAAAATCAACTATGGATCATTACAATTGAGCAATCGTGAATTTAAAAATATGACCTGTTTTTCGACCAGACTTCTTGGTTTTTCTCAAAAATTCAAATTGTTGCTGAAACCACATTTTTTGTTCGCATCTCATGAAAACTCATGTAATTATCAAGAGCCACAATGTAATCATTCAAATTGTTGCTGAAACCACATTTTTTATTCGCATCTCATGAAAACTCATGTAATTATCAAGAGCCACAATGTAATCATTCAAATTGTTGCTGAAACCACATTTTTTATTCGCATCTCATGAAAACTCATGTAATTATCAAGAGCCACAATGTAATCATTCGAATTGTTGCTGAAACCATATTTTTTATCCGCATCTCATGAAAACTCATGTAATTATCAAGAGCCACAATGTAATCATGCATGCAAAATTTTGTTTGAAAAGGCAATGATTATCATTTTCAAAATCTCGTAAAACGGTCAAAAATGTTCATCTGGCCAAGACTATAAAGTCATCGGTCAGAAGACACCTGGTGATATATAGTGCAAACACAAAACTTGTACAGATACTCACTTAATGTGGTCGCCACTATGATTTTCGAATTCAGCTTGAAAAATTGACCACATATACAAATTTTCAAAGAAACCGAATTTACAAAATTGAAAAGACAAAAATTGGCGAAAACGTTGTTATATAAAATAGATTTATTCTTTCAATGATTTCTTGAGTTTCTATTACTTAACCTTTGAATTTTGTCCTAAATGTGTGTATCATATTTGTATACTAGTCGATTTTCATTATTTCAAATATACGTCTATTATTGTTATTTGACCTCGACCTCATATCATAAGATGTTCCCGTATACAGGGGTTTTATTTGTTTTTATTGTGAGGAAAGTCCATGATGTCTGATGTTGTCATACATTTTTCATAAAAGAGAAAACCTAATAGGCTTTCATCACATTGAAACAAACATTGCCTCAAGCCAGTTGATCCAAACAACAGGGTTTGTGTTTAATTATTGTCAATCGTGCCATATTTTGAATAAAGGTTACAGTAAAGTAAAGAAAGCGCTAGCAGCAACGAAGCACAAACAGAATTTGTTTAAAATGTCCTTTATGGCGAAGAGCCTTTAGTCCTAATTAAGTATTAAGTAAGTAAATTAATAATAAACTGTTTATTGAAGATATTGAGGATCAAACACGATGCTTCAGAGATATGTAGGAAGAACTGTTTTAGTAAGAAATTTCTCTTTAAAGGAATCATTATACTATTTATTATGGAAAGGAAAAAAAAGAGTAAGTGCGACATTGAGAACTTACTCGTACATTGCTTTGGATGTTCAGAGTGAGGTTCAAGGAATAAGTCATGAATGAGATTACTTTATTGTTTGAAGATGATACAGTTCTTTATCCTTTACTGCTCTCTTTTCGCGTCTACATTTTGGAACAGGCAAGCTCTCACCGTTGCATTGGTGACTACAAATCAATTTGTGTGCTCTTATGTTTATCCTTTTCCTTCTTCCTTGCGTTTGATCTTACGTGGGAGCAGGGTCCGCAGTTTTGTAAAGTCGCCTTCATTTAGCATTATCGAGGGTGTCGTCTTCCCTAGCGTAGACATTCTACATGTTTATTTATCCTCATTTTTCCTTTCTTTCACTGCTTCTTTCATCATTACCTTTCCTCTGCAGTTGCTTTCATTCCCTCTTCGTCTACTATTCTTTCTCCTTTCCCTCTTCTATTTCTTCAGCCTCTTTTCCTTAAATAATTTTCTTTTCTTTCGTCTAAAAGATTTCCTCCTCCTCCTGTTTCTTCTTGTAGTACCGTATTTCCTCGAATAATAGCCACTCCCGAATATTAGCCGCGGTTACTATTCGAGGAAGCGGTTCTGGAGAACTCAGCAATGCCGAGCACATGCACACAGATTTCCTAAACATCATAAGCTTAATACAGATGTATACAATATGCCTGTATCTTACCTATTTCTAAATTATTTACCGGTTATAACATAAAGGCCTGTACATTACAGTGCACGCACATGTATGTAGGCCTACCAGATACATACATATCGACGAAAGTTGTTGTCAATACGCTGAACTTTCCGATTATGAAGAAACCAGAAACGCACGACTACCTGAGTCGAATCTATAGCGACTTTAAGTTAAGAATGGACGAATTCTTCTATTCAAACTTAAGTTCTAAGGTTTCTGTCTACCTAATAAGCTCTGTTCCTGTACCGCAAATTTCGCTGAATTTCTCTTACAGTTATCCATACCATGAGTGCTATAATCAATAATTTACCAGTGATCAGCAGGTGAACAAGGAAATCAATTTCAAGTCAACATTTTCGTGTCATCGCATCAGTCAAGTTACTGATCATGGGACTTTTTAATACTAACCGCTACTATTCGAATTAACAACAATGAGATTAAATACACGATAGATCAGATTGCCATGCAAAAGATGTGGGGCTGGTAGGATTCGAACCTACGTTCGAACCAAGGTTAGCTAGACTTGTGCTCTAACCAACTGAGCTACGAGCCACTTACGCGACTGTGTCAATTGGCAGGACCAAACCCTCACCACCACACATCAGTTGTCAAGGCAATAATAATCAATGAATAAATAACTCGTCACAGTTGTGACCGCCGACCCTATATCGGTACATCGGCCTTTTTATTGATTATTTGAGGCCTTTTTAAGATTCCTGACATTGAATTCTGGGTGTGATTTTTGACCATCATTTCTCATGTTTCTGTTATTTCGAAAAGTGTCCTCACGACTCTATGTTAGGCGTCAATTGAAGCCTTTTCTCGATACACGTGAGTTGGTTAGTGTGTACAATAACTACATCCGTTCTATTTTGGAGTATACAGCGCCTTTGTTTGTCGGTTTGAACAAAACACAAAGTGATTGTTTAGAAAATTTACAGGATCGTTCTCATCGAATTATTTGTAGTACTTCAAGTGGTTGTAGATGTGCTAACTTCATTTTTTGTATTATCGACGAACTTTAATTGGTTTTGATTTGTTCAACATGTTTTTAAATGATCCTCAACATCCTTTGCACCATCTTTCACCCCACAAACTGCTTTATTCTGCTAAATTGCTTATGCCTGCCTGTAATTTCTCAATTAAAAGTAATTTCTACTTACGAGTATGTAACATGATTCGACTGTTTAACAACGGTTTCATTCGTTAACACTCTGTTCACAAATGCTCGCTCATTCATTTCTAACTTGTTATTTCACTGCTAAGTCTATTTTTGTGTTTCATGTTGCCTTTCTGTAATTGCATGCCTTAGCCCCACGAATATCACTATTGAGGCCTTCACTTCAATAAACGTCAATTATTATTATTATTATTATATACCGAAGAAATATGGTTTTTCACTCAATTTTTCCATTTTCAACTATTGCTGTCAGATAGCAGCATGTAATTCGACCAACCGTAGCAGAGTATCATGACAAACAAGAGAGAAGAAGGAGGAAAGATTAGATGGAGGAATTCACAAGTGGATACAAAAGGAGCATTAAAGTCTCAAATTATCTCACTTTAACCTATTTATCACCTATCTTCCTATTTATCATTTCCTCACTATTTTCTTCTAACTACATATTTATCCTCATTTTTCTTCTTTTTCAATTATCTTTCATCACTACCTTTCCTCTGCAGCTGTTTTCCTTCCCTCTTCGTCCGCTATTCTTTCTCTTTTCCCTCTTCTTCTTCTTCTTCTTCATCCTCTTTTCCTTCGTCTCCACGATCTCTTCTTCCTCCGTCTGTTTCCTCTTGTTGCATTTCACTTCACTTTTCCATTTTCAACAATTGCTGTCAGATAGCAGGATGAAATTCGACAAACCGTAGCAGAATATCATGAAAAACAAGAGAGAAGAAGATGAATGAGGAGGGATTAGATGCAAGAATTCACAAGTGGAGACAAAAGGCGCATTAAAGTCTCCAATTTTGACTCTTATCGTCTTCGAATTCTGCTCATAATTTTTCATCAAACAGCCGGCAGACATCCCGTATTTTCTTCCTCTCCGCAACCCTGGATACTCAGAAGGATGTTCCGATCAGCAGATTGATTAGAAGGAAAATTAGATTTCGCCGACTATCTTGCCGCAGCACATCATCAGCACGATGAAATATTCGTTAAACGATTCGTCGTTTGAGATTTCTTACGTGATAGTTCTGATTTGCGATTGAATTTATCCTCTGCCGATGATTCTGTAGACATCTCTTTCTTCTGTATTGAAGTCTTCAAGTTGATTCCTACGTAGGAAGAAGAGAAGATGTGATCTCTATGGAGATATGCAATGAACTGATATTTCAGAGATTTAACTGAGGAAGAATATTTCAGCCACAAAATTAGATTGTTTAAGAGTGTCCACTTACTAGAAGTACAAAATGATTCAAAACGATGACACATGCAGGAACTTACTAAGTAGTCAAAAATAAATTTTCAATGCCATACAGAGATAGGAACAATAGTCGTGTGTCGCTTGCGGATTGCTGTGAATTCCTTCAAATGATCCGATCGTCACGATTCCTTCAGATTCAAATAATTCAGATACCTAATTGCGCAAAAGTTTTCTTGATGATGTTGGGCCCTCCGATCATTGTTGAAAAGTTATCAGGCGTACGAAAAAGCGTTTACAAACTTCGTTACATGTTCCAATGCTTCCTTTCTAGTCAAACAGAAGTAGAGGCGACCTGTCTAATTCTGCGTTTTCAGCAATTGTTGTAGATTGTCTAATGGGCATTTGTAGAATCTTACAAACAGAGAAATTGTAAATATGTTTTCATGGTTGGGCAATGAAAGTAGAGCACAATATAAAATTAGGTGAAAGAAGGAAAGCGAAATGAACAAGAGAAAAATTGGAGATAGTAGAAGATCAAAAGAAATAGAAGATGAGGAAAATGAAGGAGGTAGAAAAAGAATGAAAGGAATAGATCAGAAGAAGAAAGGAAAGGGGATGAAATACGAAAACACGAATTTGAAGACGAAACAACGAATGAAGAAAATTAAGAAAGGACAAAAATATAAGGAGAGCAGAAGATATGATCTCTATGGAAATGTTCATCAAAATGAGGAAGATGTTTCAGTAATTGTCCTGAATTAACTAATGGCCTTTGCTGAATCCTACACCTGCACAAACAGAGCAATTGTGTATATGTTTTCATGGGTGGGCATGAAAGTAATTAGAGTACGAAACTATATGAAGGAAGAAGAACGAAATGGAAGATGAAAAGAAATATAAGATGAGGAAAATGAAGGAGATGATGTACAAGGAGAAAGTGAAAGTTTCTTTGTAGGTGCCCATCGGTAATGAGTCTTCAATCAAGGGAAGACTTAGGTGTCTTGATGACAGGTGGATTGACAACTAGGTGAAAGTCGATGCGGCTGTCATTACGTCATACGAACAGACAAAAGAACTTTATTCTACATTAACTTTTCTACATAAATAACGATGATACGGTTGATGAAAGGTGAAACGAGTCTCAGTGACAAAATGATCTGAACCATTAGACCAGCAATATCCCAGCAATAGAAAAAGGACTTGTCATTGATTTTTTCGCTTTTATTGTGTCATGATTTTTTTTAGAGATTTGTAGTGTATTTCATCAACTTTGACACTATTTACGTAGAATGATTATTGTAGAATATATCTTTTTATTTCTCTCCGTGCATATATTGTAGATATCCTATCTCTTTATTTGACCTGCAAAGCAGATTATTGCCTGCGCGGGAGATGATATTTACTCCAATGCAGTGGAAGGAGTGTAATCTATGCCAATTATGAGTGCTCTCGTCATGCTTTAGTATAGACTATGTCTGTGAATAGATATTTTCACGATTGATGAAGCTAAATTTCTATTCAAACACTCTTGATCATCATAGACATGTCAATGACAATCTGTCCTTGATCATCATAGACATGTCAATCACAATCTGTCCTTGATCATCATAGACATGTCAATCACAATCTGTCCTTGATCATCATAGACATGTCACTCACAATCTCTCCTTGATCATCATAGACATGTCAATCACAATCTGTCCTTGATCATCATAGACATGCCAATCACAATCTGTCCTTGATCATCATAGACATGTCAATCACAATCTGTCCTTGATCATCATAGACATGTCAATCACAATCTGTCCTTGATCATCATAGACATGTCACTCACAATCTGTCCTTGATCATCATAGACATGTCACTCACAATCTGTTCTTGATCATCATAGACATGTCAATCACAATCTGTCCTTGATCATCACAGACATGTCAGTCGCAATCTGTCCTTGATCATTATAGACATGTCAATCACAATCTGACCTTGATCACCACCGACATGTCAATCACAATCTGTCCTTGATCATCATAGACATGTCAATCACAATCTGTCCTTGATCATCATAGACATGTCAATCACAATCTGTCCTTGATCATCATAGATATGTCAATCACAATCTGTCCTTGATCATCATAGATATGTCAATCACAATCTGTCCTTGATCATCATAGACATGTCAATCACAATCTGTCCTTGATCATCATAGACATGTCAATCACAATCTGTCCTTGATCATCATAGACATGTCACTCACAATCTGTCCTTGATCATCATAGACATGTCACTCACAATCTGTCCTTGATCATCATAGACATGTCAATCACAATCTGTCCTTGATCATCACAGACATGTCAGTCGCAATCTGTCCTTGATCATTATAGACATGTCAATCACAATCTGACCTTGATCATCATAGACCTGTCAATCACAATCTGTCCTTGATCATCATAGACATGTCAATCACAATCTGTCCTTGATCATCATAGACATGTCAATCACAATCTGTCCTTGATCATCATAGATATGCCAATCACAATCTGTCCTTGATCATCATAGACATGTCAATCACAATCTGTCCTTGATCATCATAGACATGTCAATCACAATCTGTCCTTGATCATCATAGGCATGTCACTCACAATCTGTCCTTGATCATCATAGACATGTCACTCACAATCTGTTCTTGATCATCATAGACATGTCAATCACAATCTGTCCTTGATCATCACAGACATGTCAGTCGCAATCTGTCCTTGATCATTATAGACGTGTCAATCACAATCTGACCTTGATCACCACCGACATGTCAATCACAATCTGTCCTTGATCATCATAGACATGTCAATCACAATCTGTCCTTGATCATCATAGACATGTCAATCACAATCTGTCCTTGATCATCATAGATATGTCAATCACAATCTGTCCTTGATCATCATAGATATGTCAATCACAATCTGTCCTTGATCATCATAGACATGTCAATCACAATCTGTCCTTGATCATCATAGACATGTCAATCACAATCTGTCCTTGATCATCATAGACATGTCACTCACAATCTGTCCTTGATCATCATAGACATGTCACTCACAATCTGTCCTTGATCATCATAGACATGTCAATCACAATCTGTCCTTGATCATCACAGACATGTCAGTCGCAATCTGTCCTTGATCATTATAGACATGTCAATCACAATCTGACCTTGATCATCATAGACCTGTCAATCACAATCTGTCCTTGATCATCATAGACATGTCAATCACAATCTGTCCTTGATCATCATAGACATGTCAATCACAATCTGACCTTGATCATCATAGATATGTCAATCACAATCTGTCCTTGATCATCATAGACATGTCAATCACAATCTGTCCTTGATCATCATAGACATGTCAATCACAATCTGTCCTTGATCATCATAGACATGTCAATCACAATCTGTCCTTGATCATCATAGACCTGTCAATCACAATCTGTCCTTGATCATCATAGACATGTCAATCACAATCTGTCCTTGATCATCATAGACATGTCAATCACAATCTGTCCTTGATCATCATAGACATTTCAATCACAATCTGTCCTTGATCATCACAGACATGTCAATCACAATCTGTCCTTGATCATCATAGACATGTCAATCACAATCTGTCCTTGATCATCATAGACATGTCAATCACAATCTGACCTTGATCATCATAGACATGTCAATCACAATCTGTCCTTGATCATCATAGACATGTCAATCACAATCTGACCTTGATCATCATAGACATGTCAATCACAATCTGTCCTTCATCATCATAGACATGTCAATCACAATCTGACCTTGATCATCATAGACATGTCAATCACAATCTGTCCTTGATCATCATAGACATGTCAATCACAATCTGTCCTTGATCATCATAGCCATGTCAATCACAATCTGTGCTTGATCATCATAGACCTGTCAATCACAATCTGACCTTGATCATCATAGACATGTCAATCACAATCTGTTCTTGATCATCATAGACATGTCAATCACAATCTGACCTTGATCATCATAGACATGTCAATCACAATCTGTTCTTGATCATCATAGACATGTCAATCACAATCTGTTCTTGATCATCATAGACATGTCAATCACAATCTGACCTTCATCATCATAGACATGTCAATCACAATCTGACCTTGATCATTATAGACATGTCAATCACAATCTGACCTTGATCATCATAGACATGTCAATCAAAATCTGTCCTTGATCATCATAGACATGTCAATCACAATCTGTCCTTGATCATCATAGACCTGTCAATCACAATCTGTCCTTGATCATCATAGACATGTCAATCACAATCTGTGCTTGATCATCATAGACATGTCAATCACAATCTGACCTTCATCATCATAGACATGTCAATCACAATCTGACCTTGATCATCATAGACATGTCAATCACAATCTGTCCTTGATCATCATAGACATGTCAATCACAATCTGTCCTTGATCATCATAGACCTGTCAATCACAATCTGACCTTGATCATCATAGACATGTCAATCACAATCTGTCCTTGATCATCATAGACATGTCAATCACAATCTGTCCTTGATCATCATAGACATGTCAATCACAATCTGTCCTTGATCATCATAGACAAGCCAATCACAATCTGTTCTTGATCATCATAGACATGTCAATCAAAATCTGACCTTGATCATCATAGACATGTCAATCACAATCTGTCCTTGATCATCATAGACATGTCAATCACAATCTGTCCTTGATCATCATAGACCTGTCAATCACAATCTGACCTTGATCATCATAGACATGTCAATCACAATCTGTGCTTGATCATCATAGACCTGTCAATCACAATCTGTCCTTGATCATCATAGACATGTCAATCACAATCTGACCTTGATCATCATAGACATGTCAATCACAATCTGTTCTTGATCATCATAGACATGTCAATCACAATCTGTCGTTGATCATCATAGACAAGCCAAATACAATCTGTTCTTGATCATCATAGACATGTCAATCACAATCTGACCTTGATCATCATAGACATGTCAATCACAATCTGTCCTTGATCATCATAGACATGTCAATCACAATCTGTTCTTGATCATCATAGACATGTCAATCACAATCTCTCCTTGATCATCATGGCATTTGAACTCTTTATATTTAAATGGCCCTTATCTTACAGGTACAGGCATTTAAGATATCTATCTCGTGGAATGCTGTAAAGAAGCAATCATGCGCTAGTTGCGTAAATAACTACATGTATTATTATTTGTCCGCATGACGCAATGGCAGTGGGATCGATTTTCCCTAGTGGTTAACCTACGATGCCAATCATGATCAGTTGCGAGTAATGCCTAAATAATGACTGGATAAAGCACCGGTCCGACATCAAGTCTTGTATATTTTTCATCATACAAAAGAAAAGTAATAGAAGAAGAAGAAGGAAGGAAGCAGAAAGAAAGGAAGATTTTGAGGATAAAACAAGAGAAGAGAAGGAACGAGAGGAACGCAGACAGAGGAGGAAATATTCAATGAGCTGATATTTCAGAGGTTTAAATGAGAAAAGTTTGATGATTGTTGTGACTATTAAATTAACTATTTGCTTATTGAGAATCTTTCACATGCGCAAACAGTGAATATATTGGAGAACTTGAAGAGTAATAGGAAGATAAGAAAGAGAGGAGAAGAATAAAGGGAGGAAACAGAAATTCCCTTTAAATAAATAATCAGAGACAGGATGTAGCTTCACTGATCACCATATAATCAGCGATACAGTAGAAACGCAAGACGGATGCGCATGTTTTTTCAAAACGAGTCATTTTTATGATTCTACAGGTACCACATGATCGTGGAAGACAATTACGAAGAAGAATAAATAGAAATGAGACGTGACATCTGATTGCATGCATATTAATGAAGAAAAGAGGCTATTGAATATTGTCAGTGATGAATCGCAACCTCCAGAAGTCATGAATAAAATGACCGTGGGAGTTTGTCATAAGAATTCCCAGTTAGTGAATGCAATTTAACCAAAATTGGACAATGTACAGTCCATGTAAATAGACTAATTAAATATTGAGTTGGATCTTCAATTGAAAAATGCGAAGACCTGAATAGCTGCTATTTCATCCAATATCAGGAATCATCAGCAGGCCTATGTCACATCCCTCAACATCTACACAACATCCTATTTAAAATTGCAGGCATGCCCGAGTCAATTTGATGGTTGCAATTAACATGTTAGTGAAATTTCATCCCATTTTTCAACTGTGGATGCAATACAATATTAGTTACGCATTCTATTTACATTGTGCGTGAGAAAAGCAGCATTAATTATTTTCTATAGGCGCACTGACCTAGGCGGCGTGTCAGTATTGTTCTTCAAGTGATATTTAATGAATGTCTATCGAAATTTCACTAACTTGCTAATTGAACTGTAAATCACAAAATTGGGCAAATTTCTAGCTGGGAAAACTCTCAGTGATGAGCAACATTACTTGACGTATTCACTGGACAAAATGAAGATATATGCAAGACATCAAGACAACAATGGACGGAACTTCAAGGTAGCAATGTAGTTCTACAACTACGATATCCTTGCGACATTCCAAAATATACCACGAGGCGAAACCGATTGCTATATCTTTGAATGAAGTACTGATGGAGTAGCTGTATAACCATAGACTTCTAAATTTCTCTGGACAGATAGGTGAGCAAAATTTGAAATCATTTTATACATGTTCAGGCCAACCAACATTCATGTTGCAAAAGATCGAATTTTGCAGCTTGTTTGAATGCAAAATGCAAGCAAATGCAGTATAACATTGTTGACTGTGAACCGAAATGCAATGACGGTGTAACACAAATACATTCCTCTACTTGCATAACAAAGAAATTTGAATTTGTGATTGCATCGATTTAGTTGAAAGTATTATATCACAATTAAACATTCTTGTGCAACCTTCAATTCCATGAATCTGACAAATCCTACCACGAAGGACATGGATCATCATGGTAAGCAATGAAGAAAAATTGAAGAAATGAAACAGCGTGATCTAAAGTACAGTGCCATCAAAATTCCCTTATCTGTCTAGATGCTTCTCGAAACAACTACAAAGTCGCGATCCGGTATGGCCACGTTTTCAAGTATATGTCCTGGCAATGGAAACACAATCGGAAGATTAGTTGTTGTGACAATTTTGTCTAAAATTTAGAAAGAAGCCATTCCATCTGCGTTTGTGACACCTCAATAATGGACTAAAAATGGCGATCATAAGTTGAAATCTTCCCCCCAGCATCGTCGCATCATTGAATGTTGAAAAATCTGCGAATATTTGCATCTATCACAGAGACAAATCCAATCCAAGCAGCACATAATGTATCTATCATCTATCACAAGTTTTCCAAAGCTGTCAATCTGATGACTTCTGGATAATCTCTGGATGTCCATACTTGGGAAAGACTGACAAAGTTCCGTGAAGCCGAATTCAACGGACGGAAGATCCAACCGAAGCATTGACCATTGTTATGTATAAGGATCAGTTTCGAGAGGAAAAGAGAAGCCACCGATTTCCACACTAGGAATGACCTGGAATGAGGGGGGAACAGAAAAGTGAACTATGCGGAGATCCCTCTTTGCATTCAGAACCTGTGATGGAGGCTCTTCTGAGACCAATGACCAATGCTCGGAAAAGCGCAGCCAGATCACATTGAGAAGGGTTTTAGCTGGATGCTTCAAATGACTGGTGCATATCATTTTATTTCCATGCGTCACCTTACAGAGAATGACAAGAAAATGAAAACAATAACTTTATCAAAGTTTTCCGGATTTAGTCTGAGAAGTGTTCAATGCCTCAAATGCCCCATTTCTGAGAAAGTTGTTAGAAAATCGCAAAATTAGCAAATAACGCGGAGGTGTAGCACATGCGTTTAGCGCATGAGCATGTGTAGGCTCTTGCGTCCTAACTCCTAGTGTACATAAATATGCATATATGCTGTGCTGGCAGGCAACCTGTTCTCCAAAATGTTGATAACGCTTATTGACAGTCTATTTGTAAGGTAATCTATATTTAGGAGTCCATGCCTGATCATGTATAAGCCAATTTCAACCCATCTGTCCAGAGAAATTTAGAAGTCTATGGTATAGCTATTATCAAACGCGCTATGGTCCTCTAATAGATTTAGATGTCGACATCTGTCTTTGCCTGCCGATCCAAGGACTCCTAGATATCATTGTGGCCCCTCTATTATATCTATGTTAATTTCAGTAGCGCAGAAATGGATCTAAAGATAGACATCTAGGTATAGCATCACACCTGTGTAGATGTCCATGATCTATAGATTTCTAGAATGCATGATCATAGACTTCTAAATTATAAGTCTATGGTATGATAGATCCAATTCCTATATTACCGTTCTATATTGCTTCAAAAGATATCTTTCAATGTGTGTCATCTTTCTATATCACAAAATATGGCACTTTTTCATTACTATGATCACACGTCAAAAGTTGGCAAAATAGAAAGTTTAGGGCTATCTTTTTCACAAGATTTATGCTACTGTGATTACAGAATTAGACTGCTCGTTCCTGCCAGTTGTTGTTTTCTAGAAGGGCAGAGTCGTGCCTCGTATACGATAATGAACTGGCAATGCAGTAGGAAGCCATTAGAATTAGGATATTCAGCTGTTGAGGCTGTTCTGTTGACGTACAGCTTTGGAGAACCACAAGCAATCTACAGTTGAACAATAAGTCATCACTGAATAAGCAGTAAGCCATTGTGTTTCATCGTTCTATATCTCAAAATGTGGCATTTTTTCATTGCTATGATCAACATAGACAAACGTTAGACAATAGACTAAATAAACTCCTTTTGGATACACAAGAGAGGGTTCTATTCATTTTGTCCAGTGAATACGTCTCACTTAGTACACACAAGTTTGTCATTTTCCTTCATCCTCTCGGGCGCTGTACGCATGACTACAGCAGGCCTCAAAAGCGCTCGCGTTATTGAAAGTTATGTTGCTCATCAGCAAAAATTTACTGGCGACTGCGGTTATTTTTAAATATATCGTGAATTATTTGGCTGAGTCCAAAATAGCTCAATCATCTCTTTAAATTGCTTCCAAAATCTGGAAAAGTTTTATTTTGATTCTAATTTCCACTGAATCTTTTCAGGCATTCCATTTGCATTGCCCCCAACGGGCAAACGACGATTTCGTCGCCCGGTGCCATATCCAAATTGGTCATCACACAACCGGTTCCGTGGACCCTATATCGACGCATCCAAGTATAAACCTCCCTGTTGGCAGCTGGAGGACACATACTACAAAAACGTCAAAGCTCAACAAATGTGGCAACTTTGGCAGCTGTCCAATGCCACAAAAATGAGTGAAGACTGTCTTTACCTGAACCTTTGGGTGCCAGAACTATCTGAGGAAGAGAAAAAGAAGTGGCAAGATGGACTGGCCATCATGGTGAGTATGCACAGTGCATTCATTCACAGAAGTTGATTTACGGTACTATTTGGCAAATGCATAGACATCCGACTTTTCGCATTGTTTAAGTTGCTGGGACGACAACGATTGCTGTATTGGCCACCGGCGCAGCCAGGATTTATTCTCGACACAGAATAATATTGTTCAGGCGTATCACTTTGCCAGAAATGCAGACTCATTCAAAACGATGGCACATGCAGGAACTTACTAAGAGGGCAAAAATAAAATTTTGTACCTTGCAGAGATAGGAAAAATAGCCGTGCGCCACTTGCGGATTGCTGTGTATTCCTTCAAATTGCTCCGATCGAAGAATTCAGATCATTGCGCAAAAGTTTTCTCGATAATGTTGGTCCCTCCGATGATTGTTAAAAGTTCGCAGGCGCACGAAAAAACGTTTACAAACTTCTCTGTAGAACTTGACATCGAGTGTGACTCTTTGCTGTGTGATCCGGTTGATAACAGTCACTGAAACTTTGTACAATTTGGCGTGTTTAGTGTTGAACTGGCTGCTCACTGTTCGATTGCTATGCAATTATGTCAGCAGATTGTGCCATTTCATTAACGTTGCATGTTCCAATGTTTTCCTTCTAGTCAAACGGAAGAAGAGACGACCTGTCTAATTCTGTGCTGACAGGAGTTGATTTACTCTACTGAAGAATTCAAACTGAAGAATTTCATCACTGGCCACGCTGCCTCTTTTAGTGACTACGGCAGAACAACTGAAACAACGAAATGGTAGAGTTTACAGATCACGAATTGAATGTCTCTCACAATGTCACGTCATACGTTGTATCTACAAGCGATATCAATACAGATAAAAGTAATGTATAAGTCAGTAGTGTCGAATAAATATAATAAAATGCTAAGGGAACGAAATGAGAAAAGGAAAGTTACTTCTTAACAAATAGTTTGCAATTGTAAATAAAGTCATTTTGGAGGCACAGTTCTGGGCGAAGCAACGAAATAGTTACTGCTTCACCAATGCTGAGTTGGAGGGAGCTGTTAAACTTTTTCAGTAAGAAAATGAAGAGGTACTTGGAGGGCAGGAGGAGGTCATGATGTGTCTCGTGATAGCTGAGCTCGGAGGCTGCTTGGATCGAGGATGAGCTTTACTGTGTTGGAGCCTCTTCGGTGCTCCTCCAAGTACCTCACTACTGACTTATATATTACTTTTATCTGTATTGATACCGTTTGTAGATCCAACGTATGATCCAACGTATCGAACCTACGACCAAGGTGAACTAGACCTGTGCTCTAACCAACTGAGCTACGAGCCACTTATGTGACTCTGTCAATTGGCAGGATCAAACCCTCACCACCACACATCAGTTGTCAAGGCAATTATAATCAAAATTAATCAAATGGTATTATAGCAAAATCCCACATAAGCTAATAGTTTATAATATCTAAGGGGGGACATAATGGCCCCCTAATACTTTACCGACACGAAAAAGCCCGAGGAAAAGGGGCGAAAGTTCTTAGACATTTTGACGTATTGAAAATAATAGCCTAATTTGCTTCAGTTTCGTGAAGCTCTGTCCTTTGGCTAAGCCACTGATGGATGTAGTATCCTTCAATTAGGGAATGCTTATCATGTGTTTTTATGTTAGATACATTCGACTTTTCTGATTGTTTATGTTCCTGGGACTAACATCTGCGACAGACAATTCTTGATGGCCATTTCGTCTCGGTTAGTAGTATCTAGAGAGGTGAGCTATCTCGAATCCTAAATGGAATCCTTTGTTTTGCATAAATAGAATCCTTTGGGAAAGCATTTCAGTTATGATTGTAATCGATGTATGAAAGGGAGATTCTTCATTCTTTTTGGATTAAATAGAACCACTGAATTCAGTCTATTCAAGGCTTATGGAAGGATTGATAAGTAAAGTTAGTCCCGAGGCCATTTGACTTTCAGAATTGAAGCTAATGTATTCTATTTCTATAAGTCCAGCCAGACGTGATTGCGGAAGTCATTCTTCCAGTCACCATAGCAATTAAACTTCTAAAGGTATCTATATAGGAGACATGAAAAACATTGCGTGATGGTTTCCTTATATCCAAACGATACTCTGAGTGGTAGAGTTGCAAAGATGATTTTTATCCTTCATATTTTAAATAATGTTTTAAATATATTTCAAATTTGTTTTTTATGTGTTTTTTGTATTATATGTATTTGACGAGAATTGCGGTGGTGCTTGATGTGAATTCGATGAATATCTTCTAAAAAAGACTTTGTGAATTACAGGAAAGCACAATATTGATACAAATGATAGCAGAAGCATTTTTTGTTGATTAGGGATATTCATTAAAGTGACGTCGCTCACTCAACATACTAAACATTAAGAAAGTCGGAAGGCGAAGATCAAGGAAAGAGCAAGAAGTTTAAAGGCTCTCTTCCCTATGTAAGAGGTATTACGGAGAATGTTAGGGGCATTCTTCATGGTGTTGGTGTTGACGTAGCCATGAAACCCCCCACGACTCTACACAGTCTTCTCGTGAAAAAGCGACAACTTTAGGTGCTATTTATCAGCTACCATGCACCGAGCCTTCCTGTAACTGGACCTATGTGGGAGAAACTTCAAGGACAATTGAGGAGAGGAAGAAAGAGCACAGGAGAGCTGTCAGGCAGGTTGATGTTGAACACTCCGAAGTCGCCAAGCATGTTTTTGAGAGCGACCACTCTATCAACTTCACCGGCATGAAGATTCTCGAGAAAGAGGGGTGCTGGAGGAAAAGGGTGGTCAAGGAGGCCATATGGACCAAGAAGTTAAACTCTTCCAACCGCACCAAACACACCTTAAGTGACCACTGGACCTTTTAGTATTTGACTGTATTTCCTTGTCTTTTAGTTTTTACTTTACTTTACTTCAGTACTACTTTTGAGTTATTCAGTATTATTTAGTTTTTGTATAATTTGTCCAGGAACTTGATCTTATGTCTATGCCATTATCATTGAATTCATTTGTGTTCTTTGTGCTATAGTATTCTTGCTTGTCAACCTGCTTGTGATTTTTAATCAATCTGTTGCGCAGTGACAGTCAGTTGCCTGAAGATGACCGTCGGTGACGACTGAAAGGCCTTGCAATTTAATATAAAATATACCATCAATCAGAAGGACTTTTCTCCAGATTTCTTAATTATGACAAGTCCTTTATTCGACGAAATACTAAACATCAATGAAAACATGCCACGTCATTTTCATCAGTGGAACTAATTAAGGAGTCATTTACAAAAATAACTTCTTGAAATCTGCTGTTACACGCAGTCTTCCTGAGTTTAGTAACCTTGCCATGGGAATGTTGGTGATAATCAGCAATAGCACTGCCATTGCACATGAATTCTGCCATAGTGGATTCGATTATCGCTATAACTGTGCAATATATACTGTGTATCGACTAAACTGCACGACTATTTTTTCCATCTCTGCAAGGCATTAGACATTTTTTGCCCACTTAGGAAGTTCCTGCATGTGTCATCGTTTTGAATCAGTTTGCCTTCTAGCAAAGTGATGCGGCTAAACAATCTAATTCTGTGAATCTGCCATTGCATTACTCACAGCCGTGCCGTAGTTCGTCATCATCACTGACCGCAATGTCAATGACATAATCGCAGCATCTGATAGTCTCCATGAATCGCATTCACCTCAGAGCTGTATAATATTTTGTCGTTGAGACTTCTCGGAGTATAAGTTATGAGCCATAGGAATCACATCAGTGCCACTTTCACGGAATGTCACGATCAACGGTAAAGTATTACACAGTAAGACTAGAATCTAAAATATATGACAGTTGAATCACTGGCTTACACTAACTTAGTGCTCAGTAACAATGATAGATAGTCAAGCGTCAATAACACCGCACATTTCTCGACAAGAGAACGTGGATGTAATAAAGTATTGATTTTCGACAGATTTCAGAACATGAATGATGATAGTGGAAATAGATTATGACACTGGGAAGAGAAGACATTGCATTACGATACGAATGGCATTTGGATAGAATTAATCACAAAATGAATCACATGAATTGTTTACATGCAATAGAAATCAGTAGTAACAACGGTCTGATTTAATATTAAATCAGTTATAGATATTCTATTATTAAGGTAGATTATTAAGATATCAATGATAGAATACTGCAATGATGAGAATAATAATATAAATATTTCTGCCTGACAGAAAAAGCTTAAAACTTATCACATACTAATCAATGGCAGCTGTTCTGCTATCTGCATCGATGACTATGAAAGATGCTTAGAAAATATCAGTGAGCGCATAACTCCATGGGCATTCATAGCATTACTGCCCGCTTTTTTCGTACATTGCTGCCCCATTCATTTCAATTACGCACAATAGTATTAACATAGATTTCTTCGGACAACAATGAAGGACATTTTCAGACTCCTACGCGCCCTCAAATGCCCTACACACATAATTAGATTGTTTGAGCTTGCTAGAAGTGAAACTGATTCAAACAGATGGCACATGCAGGAACTTAATAAGTGGGCAAAAAGAAATTTTTAATGCCTTACAGAGAGAGGAAAAATAGTTGTGCGTCGCTTGCGGATTGCTGTGAATTCATTCAAAATGCTCCGATCCCCACGATTCCTTCAGATTAGAAGAATTAAGATCATTGCGCAAAAGTTTTCTCGATAATGTTGGGCCCTCCGATCATTTCAAAAAAAGTTAGCAGGAGTATGAAAAAACGTTCACAAACTTCTCTGTAGAACTTGACATCGTCTGTGTCTCTTTGCTGTGTGATCCGGTTGATAGCAGTCACTGAAACTTTGCACAATTTGGCGTGTTTAATGTTGAACAGGCTGCTCATTGTTCGATTGCTATGGTATTATGTCAGCAGATTGTATAGAAATATACTGTTTATCTGAAGTTGGCTGGATTGGAAATTGACTCAAGGTCGCGGCGCATCCGAGGGAACTAAGTTGGGGCATGAAGAACCAATTAAAAGCTTCGATTTACTCATGTGACTGATTCTAACCCAATGCTACAGACGTTGGCAGGTGCATCTAAGTGAAAATGCGTGCGATTTATGTGCCGTTATTGTACATTGCATGAAGCTTAATTTCCATTCTAGAGGTTTTATTGTTGCCAATTTCTATGGCAGATTGTGCCATTTCATTAGCGTTACATGTTCCAATGTTTCCTTTCTAGTCAAACCACAGAATTAGACAGGTCGTCTTTTCTTCCGTTTGACTAGAAGGAAGAATTTGAACATGTAACGTTAATGAAATGGCACAATCTCCTGACTAAATACCATAGAAATCGAACAATGAGCAGCCAGTTCAACATTAAACACGCCAAATTGTGCAAAGTTTCAGTGACAGTTATCAACCGGATCTCACAGTAAAGAGACACAGACAATGTCAAGTTCTACAGAGAAGTTTGTGAACGTTTTTTCATACGCCTGCTAACTTTTTTTGAAATGATCGGGGGGACCAACATTATCGAGAAAACTTTTGCGTAATGATCTGAATTCTTCGAATCTGAAGGAATCGTGGCGATCGGAGCATTTTGAAGGAATTCGGAGCAATCCGCAAGCGACGCACAACTATTTTCCTAACTCTGTAAGGTATTAAACACTTCTTTTTGCCCACTTATTAAGTTCCTTCATGTGCCATCTGCTTGAATCAGTTTGCACTTCTAGCAAAGTGATACGATTAAACAATCTAATTCTGTGAGTCAAACAGCAGAAGAGCTAGACGACCTGTTTAGTTCTGTGGTCCTACATTATAATCTTCAAAAATCAATCGTAATGTTGCATTGTTGGTTGCATTTACAGTCCTCAAAAGCGCTACTCATTTATAGTTCGTGATCTACCATCAAGTGAACCACAGGAAGCTATCGAATATCAATTCTTCCATAGAAAGTTGAACATTCCAATCTCTAGGTAATTTTGCTTAAACTGTCTAATAACGCGTACATCTGTCTGAGTATTCCCTCGATAGAATTCTCATACACTTTCACCCTCAGAATCGCGCTTTCTGATCAATATTTCCTCTCCCAATTCTCAACTTCTGCCTAGAAGAATATCTCACGTATAAGGAAGAAGGGGAATCCTCAGTTTCAAACTTTGAGTTGAGGCAACAAGATGAACATACAAAGTGTTGTAATCCGCACTTCAAATTTACTCATCCATGCAGTCAGCGGAGAAGCAATTCGTCTTCATGCAAGATGATGTAATCAAACACCTCTTCTAATAATATGATGAAATGAGCATCTGATATTTGTAAAGCATCAAGTTGCCGAAGGAGCGAAAAATAATGACAACGTAATCACTGAAGAATAATATACTATCAGCGATTCTGCTGTCATCAAAGAAAAGGGGTTTTGAAACCGCAAAACTTGTGAAGACAGAAGACGGACAGAGAATGTGGTGAAGGGAGAAAGAAGGACTTTGGAAGTAGGTTGCAATTGGTTGAAAACTTACTCTTTGTACAGGAAGGAGATAAAATGGAAGGAGGAAAAATAGGATGGAAGGAGAGAGATAGACGGAAACATAGAGTAGGTATATTAGGTCTAACCTATTTGGCCTAACCTCGCATTTATTAAATCCCCAATGTGTACACTTTCGATTTTATTAAATGAACTCAAGGGAGATACATATGGCATTGTCATCAAATGTTAGATATGCCAATTTGTGAAGTTTTGCAGAAATTACCACGGAATTGACTGATCATGATTATAATGCAGGAGGAATGATGATATTTCACTGATTCTCAGTATGACAGCCTGGGAGAGGTAATGTCCGTTAAATAAGCAATTCGATTGCTTAGTACTTTCATGCTCAACCTCAAGAGTGTATTTTCTAAAGCGTGATCATATCATAAGCAACCTGCCACTGGTACAGCAAAATAACTTTATCAAAAACATGATCTCAAATAACTTTGAAAGATGTAAATGGGTCCACATCACTATGCAGATTCAAGAAATGAAACATGAATTTAGCGAAGCATAAAATCATGCCGGTGAAAATTGAATTAAAAACTTGAAATTTCAGCCAAGAAGGCACGAATAGTATCGTGACTTCTTCATGAAGACTTCCATTATAATGCGGATCATGAAATTCCCTTGATGATCAGCTTGATTTCCGCTTAGTTAGGATGCTTATTAGCAAATATTCAATCCTTTTGATATCCAACTTGTTTCATACTACTTATGTAGAAGAGTCATCTCGGTAGTATATAAATTGGCAAAATTTTGACTTTTTTAAAAACTGCTCAAATAATTTTTTTGACCACGGGAACGTGATCTCCGCCAAAAACTGAATCTTTTCATATAAAAATTTTCACTGTATACAGATACTTTTTTGAGTCGAAACTCTACCTATATATCCCTACTGTATGGTCTACACATTGGGGATTTAATAAATGCGGAGTTACCACTCTATTTAATATACTTACTCTATGTTTCCCGGATTTTCCTTTCGCCCAACTTAGGGCCCTTGATCAAATCTCAAAGCTCTAAAAGCCGAATTTATGCTTCGATTTCTGCAAATTTTCTTATAAGTGTATCCCTTACATGTACAGCGAGACGTCAAGGTTTATAGTCAACTCATTCATCAAACGCTGGAACTCTTCATTTTATGATTGAGGAATTCGTAAACGCTCAGTTGAATTCCCTCATCTAATTTGCATGAAAATGACGCAGATAGATGGACACTTTCATCTTGCAGGTATGGGTTTATGGTGGCAGTTTCTCGACAGGAACGGCGAACTTGGCAGTCTACGACGGCAGATATTTGGCTGCTTTACAAAAAGTGATCGTGGCTTCAATGAATTATCGTCTTGGTCCTCATGGCTTCCTGTATCTCGGCACAGGTAATGATGTTTGTCTATCTCATCAGTCATTTCGCAATTATTATTCAGTTCTATTGATGATTGGGAGACGGTTGATATTCGATTGTCATTCCTTTCGAAATGCATTATCATTTAATCATCAAATTGCATGAATAATTTCCAAAATTAAAGCTTTTGAATAGCATTTGCCTTCGCGAAACTTTTTCATGAAAATTTATGAAATTTAATGCGGATTCGTGAGATTTTATAAGACCTCCTGAAATTATCATGAGACTTACCGTTGTGATTGGGATCCCAATAGCTATTGGGATTGGGTTGGGATTGGGCTACCAAAAATCCATCCCGATTCTAATAAATCCCAATAGATCTCAATAAGCCATCTCCCAACAAAATATACATGTAATCGTTGTAATTAGTCAGTACGTTACCAATGTTTTCGGGTTGAACAGAGCAGTTCATCTTGCTGTGTCTTCAGTCTGACCTTGCCCCGCTAGAAGTCGAGCATTGAGAGCTCTTAGTGTAATTCACACAAATTGACAGTCAGCTTTAACCCTACTCTATGGCTTTAACTTCCCTAGTTGCTAAAAATAGCGCTACTAAAAAAGATGGCAACTATGTAATAGTATGTATAGGCTTATACAATTCGCCTCTACGTTGTCATGCGCTTCGCCGCTTCTGTAATTAAGCTATTCAGTCCTATGGAACCGCATAAGCCGCTGTTTACTGCCTGTTGCCTACTGTACGTGAGACCGTGTAACGAGCAGTTTATTAACACCACATTATTCGATATAGACTTAATTAATACCAAGAGTGTTTGTAGCTCTTACATACATGCAGTATTAGGTATGCACGCAGGCCCCTATAAGCTCTTGGGGGAAGGCAGTCTCGGTGCAAAATTCAGCCATATAGTTGGACTATTATACATTATTGCGGAAAATCAATTAAAGTCCCTATTACTATTAAGGCCAGTCTAGTCCTAGTCCTACGTCCGTGAATTCAAAAAGTATCACATATGGCAGGTCTAAGTGGCTAAATTGCGGGTCAAATTGCGTGCGTTTTTAGCTCTAAAGCAGGCTATAGGTATCCATTGGGATCCCAAAGGAAATACTCATTGGGATTGGGCTGGAAATTCATCCCAACGGCAAGCCTGATTATCATAAGAAACTATTTAACTGATGATGTTTTCACGATATTTTTATGAGAGCATGATGAGTGGTAATGAGATCATTCATGAGGACAATGTCTCATAATGTGTTTATGGGGAAATCATGAACATCCATGAGGTTTTTGTGAAAACAATTTTATCATTATGGTAGGCCCATTTGTAATAAGCCGCGAAAGGAAAGAGTTATAAGAAACTCAATCGATATTAATCTTCAAGTTTAGGCTGTAAATGACAAAAAGCAAAAAATTTAGAATATGGTATACATAAGAATGCACATAAGATAAGAGATGCACCTGTGTCATGCGGATTTCCAACAAAAACATTCCTGCCAACCCTGCCAGCAATCCTCAACATTGTCAAGGACGTGCTCACTAGCTCCCTCAGTCATGAGAACCCGACGAGAACCCGACGAAACCCGACGAGAACCCGACGAGAACCCAACGAGAACCCAACGAGAACCCGACGAGAACCCAACGAGAACCCGACGAGAACCCGACGAAAACACAACGAGAACCCAACGAGAACCCTGACACCAAGCAACAGGCCAAACTATCGCTATCCCAGACACAGCCATGAAGCACTTGCTGTCTGATTTACGTGTTCCGAAAAGGAATTCCGTTGTGCGGTCTTTGACAGATGTCAATGGAACTGTTGTCGAAGTCATAAGCATTAGTTCGTAGGGGCCAGGTACCCAACAAGGAAGGTAAGGGAGGTAAACTTCAGCATCTCTGGAGGACAATACAAAAAATAGTAAGAGAAATAGTCAATGTAAATACCCACATGATGGGTTTGAAAAAATATTATTGCAAAATTATTCACCATGAAATCTGCTTGCAGGAGCTCATTCAAGCATGTTCTCTGTGATTTTTCAGATCAAGATTTATCCATGTGGAAGTAAAGCAATTGCCTTCGAAAGAATTAAGATTAAGAGGACAAAGCAATTCACTGTCTCTCATTTCAATAGTAAACACAAGGAAATGTTGGCATTTTTCAGTGGCCGCTATTTTTGAAAACTTTATTCAAAAGCTGCTCGATAGAAGATTTTAATCTTAATCTGAAAAATCACCTTCAAACAGATTTCATGGTGAAAATGCTGTTTTTTCCATCCCACCATGTCAAGTTCTTCATTATTGATGAATCTCAACGTTTCATTTCCGTTTCAGACGATGCACCTGGAAACATGGGATTGTGGGATCAGCGTGAAGCCTTGAAGTGGGTGAAACAAAATGCCCGAGCATTCGGTGGTGATCCGAACAAGATAACGCTATTTGGCGAGTCTGCAGGCAAGTCAGAGATCGTATTATAACCTCTGCAGTTCTTTGAATAGAGAAAATAAGCGGTGTCCGTGGCACAGTGGTTAAGTGCTTGGCCTAGCGATCTTCTGGTCTAGAGGTCGAGCCCCCGATGTGAAGTTTGAAGTCGTCATGAAGGGCATCCAGTCTATAAGATAGCAACACTCCGGATTAAAGTCTGACTATGCCAGCACTGTCCAAGCCCCCAGTACGGGGGAGTTGTGACGCTAAACCTTCATTCATTCATTTGAATATTAGCCGCTCTAGAATAGTAACTGCTACTAACAGTAATCTGAGCTAATATTTGCGCCTGTGAATCTAAGCAGGTAGATAACACCGTTTTTGTGGGCACTTACTATTTGAGTTTTTCATTATGCTGTCAGAATAAACACACAAACAGATACTGCACACGTACAATTCCTACTGCACGTCAGTCACATTGGATTTGTCAGACAATATTACCGTCCAATCGTCTTCTCCTATTCCCCAAGGCAATAATCGATTCCCGTCCTTGATCCTTTATACTCAATTTTACCTGTTAACTTGCACTTTTAGATGAAAAAGTAAATTTCCAGCTTACAAACTTGTATCAATTAGGCCTACTCATGAAATGCAAATGATTACAGTTGTCAATTCATCTCTATAAATGTAATTGATTGCAATTACAATTTACTCCTTTATGCTTGAAATATATTTAAATTACTGGTACTTTTTGCCAATTAACTCAATTACATAACTCCCGGTTCCTAATTTGGAACTTGACAATAAGTTCCGTCTTAAATTTCTTTAAAAATGTCACCGGTGCATCTAAGCATAACTTCACAATGTTACTGCAATGCATTATCGACGAAATAAAAAGCGTCACTTGAAATCAACGATCATTAAACGTGAATTACAATGAAATTGGGATGAGCAATCTATTTATCTTACAGTCAGCCAGGCAGAACAAGTTTTTGCAGGGAGATTGAACTTTCTCAAAATGTTGTACATCCTATGCCTATTACGAATCTGCGCTTCATTGAAGTTTTTGTTTAAAATGAAATGTTCTGTGTCTTCTCTTATTAAATGAAAACTACTTAGTCCGGAGCTACTGACACTTTCCTCCTAAATTCGCGCACAAAGGGCTTAATAGCATGGATTTGTAGATCTTGAAACGCTGAATACAAAAATCAAATTCTTGAGTGTCACAGTCAGTCACTTTCGGTTATAGGTAAGGTTATGGTAAAATTCAAGAAATATCTATGTATTATGAAACACTTGGCAATTTTCGTACATTTTCTTTTCCTGAAAAGAAAAGGATGTCTTGAAATTTGAAACATGATTGAGTTCAGAGCATCAACCTCTATATAGAAGTTGAAGTGAGTCACATGATTGAGTATTTGATGTTTGAGAGCCTCTACAAAATGAGTAAATTTCATGCTCTGACCTTATTTTGGCGATTTTGCTCATTTTGTAGAGGCTCTCAGACATCCAATACTGAATCATGTGACTCACTTCAACTTTTATATCGAAGTTGATGTTCTGAACTCAATCATGTTTCAAATTTCAAGACATTCTTTTATTTTCAGGAAAAGAAAATGTACGAAATTGCCAAGTGTTTCATAATACATAGATATTTCTTGAATTTTACCATAACCTTACCTATAACCGAAAGCGACTGGCTGTGACATTTGAGAATTTGATGTTTGTATTCAGCGTTTCAAGATCTACAAATCCATGCTATTAAGCCCTTTGTGAGCGAATTTAGGAAGAAACCATCAGTAGCTCCCGTCCTAACTAAGCCTAGGGTCATAATTTTTGACAAGGAATGTCTTCAGATCATTTCCTATCACGTGCCACGGTGGGGCTGAATCAACATTTACCGTAGTTAACTTATACTGCCCATCCAAAATATTGATATGTTCGTTGACAGAATCACTATCTAAGATGTCACGTGCATGTACCCCTGTTTTACAGTCTACGTTATCTCATGAAGATGATTGCTATTCGCAGAAATCTAGGCGTGATTAACCGCAACCGACCGTAATCGTAGTACTTTTAACCGTAACCACGGAAATGACAACACACCACTCTCTGTGAAGCAGTAAGAACAACTTTTTGCACCGCGATCGTCGATCAAAAGTTCTTCAAAGTAGCTGAATACTGAACAAGTTTGTGCTACACGGTAACAAAGAAGCTATAAAACTATTGAGAAACATCATGAGACATTTTTCTTCTATCACGCTGCACTGCAAATCACAAACTTAAGACGAAGAGGACATTATTCTACGGAACAAGGACACTCAACGAGATGGAAACAAAAGCATCGCAAGTAATCCTTCTCGCGACCTTATTCATAGATAAACTCATTGTCTTGCTATACTTTCCCATTCCATTTAGACAGTTTGTCCTCTCTTAATATATCATATTATGGAAATTTCCACTTACCTGCTCTTGTGTACGGCTACTGCCGCTTCCTGTGTCGTCTGATATGGAGAGAGCATCCTCCTCATAGATTCTCTTGAATTGTTTGATACGGTGCTTGTAAGTGAAGCTATCTGAAAATTTTCAGTTTCTTTGTAGAAATGATAGAGATGGAATATTTTCATATGTCAAGGGCGGTTAAAGTAGTCAATAAAGTAAAGATACATGTAAATATAGTCGAAATTCCATGACATATCGACAGGAGTTTAAAAAGATTTTTTGAATATTCAGGCATACATTTACCAATAGGGAATTCTCTAGCATTTTTGAATCTTTTTTGTGAAAAATGTCTCAAAGTAGATGTAAAATGTTTGCTTGTACTACGGTTCGGAAGTCTTGTTCACGTACAATACCTCCGAAACGCAGTGCAAGTAAACATTATATACCTATATTGAAGCGTTTTCCGCAAAAAATATTAAAAAAACGAAATATAAGGTAATGATAATAATCTCTTATTGTTCCACTTCAAGGAATCGGTGAACACTTACAAAATGCGATGACATGTTCTGAAAGTAAAGAATAACATGCAAGGTACCAGAAACCATTTATATTAAAAAAATTAGTAGTAAGAACAAAAGTAGTGACTGTTTCCAATATCTAATCAAAGAGTTTGCAAATCTCATCGTTTTTGAGCGTTGGCGATACAAGGTTTTGGCAGAGCACGCTGGTGGAAAGCACCGAAGGTAGGGGATGCTTAAAATGTGTACTTGTAGCAGACATAAGTTTTTCGCATGATTTGTTTACTGAGCACAACCATGAATTGCTTTCCGAATGCTGAATGCCCATAATACAGAAAACACGTTTTTAAATGCGTAAGAAGTCATTTAAAGATATTTAGGAAAAACATGGAAATCCGTAAGTCATAACAGATCGTAAGAATGCATAGTAACTTTTCAACAACCATTCAGCATCACAACCAGCGCGTTTAAGATTGTAAATTATATACAATAGATTCTTATGGAAACTTTCTTCACAATCTCTCGAAAATGAACATTCCATTTGAGATCATAACAAATGGCTACACCCAAATAAGAAATGGAGTTCACACCATCAATATTCATCAAATATCTAAAACAAGTTCTCTAGTTATTTGAATAACTCCAATTTAGCTCGAGAAGTCCATCCGGATCTACTTCACTTCCTGTTCAACACCATTGAAATGTAGTGAATGTGTTGTATACATTGTTAATTTTAAAGTAAAAGCTAGGAATTGCAATGCATTGCGAGAAAGTGTGCAATGCGAGATGGGGAAGCGAAGGGAGAAGAAATCGTCATTAGCTCCTGTCCTGCTATGTTTGAAACTCATTCATTTTTCGATCTAATTGTTGAATTGTTCAGGTAGAGTTACATAGAAATCGGTTCAATGTGCTGCATCCACAGAATTAGATTGTTTAATCGTATCACTTTGCTAGAAGTGCAAACTGATTCAAACAGATGGCGCATGCAGGAACTTAATAAGTGGGCAAAAAGAAATTTTTAATACCTTACAGAGATAGGAAAAATAGTTGTGCGTCGCTTACGGATTGCTGTGAATTCCTTCAAAATGCTCCGATCGCCACGATTCCTTCAGATTCGAAGGATTCAGATCATTGCGCCAAAGTTTTCTCGATAATGTTGGGTCCTCCGATCATTATTAAAAAAAGTAGCAGGCACATGAAAAAACGTTCACAAACTTCTCTGTAGAACTTGACATCGTCTGTGTCTCTTTGCTGTGTGATCCGGTTGATAACAGTCACTGAAACTTCACACAATTTGGCGTGTTTAATGTTGAACTGGCTGCTCATTGTTCGATTGCTATGGTATTTAGTCAGGAGATTGTGCCATTTCATTTACGTTGCATGTTCCAATGCTTCCCTTCTAGTCAAGCAGAAGAAGAGACGACCTGTCTAATTCTGTGGGTGCATCTCACTTGCCAAGAAGTCGCACTTGTCATACTTGTCAGTCTCACAAGTGTGGGTGCAAGTAATCTTCATCACGCCACACTTGTGACTTCTTTCACTATTTATGTGCGACACTAAGCGTTGGATTTCACATGGAGATGATTTCTGTCTTTTGTACCATCAGCGTGGCCTAGTGAAGAAGGTGCGAGCTCTTCTAACACTGCGGACTTCGGTTCGATTCATGGGTCATGCAACTACGAACTCAGTTGTTATTCACCTTAGATATGGAATGCATTGCTATGTAGTTTATTGTTGACGTTGTCAGTGTCGACGGAAGGTGACAATCCCATCTTGTTTTTTCTTTGATTTCTGTGCAATTTCCACAGACTCTTTTCTGTTGATTATTACAAAAGATAATCCGCGGAATTCGTTGCTATCAGCAACAGTATCAACTCACACGTGCACTGTCTGTTCTAAGCAACCTCTTGTGATCCTTAGAAGATTTCACTGATTACAACAATGATAGAGGGATTTGTTGAGTGATACAGTAAATGATGCCACAAGGAAGTCACTTTCGTATCATTCTGCTGTGTTCTGAATGATAATTAATCCTTTGTTCAATTCCTCTGATCCTCGTTTCTTCACTTCAAAGAAAGCAAAGCACTTTTGTTCAGTCATAATTTTGATTTATTGTTTTATTAGGAGCCTTTTTCATGAGAGATATTTACGTCTCATTGACGTATTCTTTCCACGGTTTGAGGGTCTGTGCACAAATTCCGAAATTTGGCTGTCTATAAATTAGCTTGTCATTTACATTTACGCATTTCATGCGCATTCCGTAACTCAAAATTTATTTGCCAGTTGAGCACAGTAATTTATTGAGAAAAGCTGAAAATATAATAACAATGATACTAATAAATCAACGCACAAAGGCTACACTGGAGACATGAACCACAGTCTCCGATAATCAGCGAGTCAAAATACTGTGGGATTTCGATATTAGGATTCGGACAGACCGCCATATAGCAGCACGGAGGCCCGACAGTAGTAATCGGGGCTCTTGGTGTCCATAGCTCAAAGCTGAATCAATACTTGCAGAAGATCCCTGGTTACCACCATGTACCAGAATTGATTGAGCTGACATCTTGAGATAAGTGCTTGATCTCTCTGAGTCCTGGTAGGACTCCGAGGTCAATGCACTCTTCCGACCAAAGAAATGGTAAGAACATGCGTTTGAGAAGAAAAAAATAATGATAAGCATCTTTATTGTCTCTCTGTTGAACTCCGCGAGTACATTACAAAACATCAATTTTAAAATATTTTTAAACTATTTAATGAAAGAGTTCTTGAAACGAACTGTTCGTGGAGAAAGCGCATAAAAACTAGATGCCCGGCGAGTGGATGTGTTGACTGTGATAAACAATGGTCGCAGAAGATGATCGTCGTTTTTAAAAATTTCACAGAACTGTCTTTCACCTGCCGCAGTCAAAACACTCGTAAGGTCATCATCCGGTATATCAGCACCACAGAATTAGATTGTTTAATCGTATCACTTTGCTAGAAGTACAAACTGATTCAAACAGATGGCGCATGCAGGAACTTAATAAGTGGGCAAAAAGAAATTTTTAATACCCTACAGAGTTAGGAAAAATAGTTGTGCGTCGCTTACGGATTGCTGAGAATTCATTCAAAATGCTGCGATCGACACGATTCCTTCAGATTCGAAGGATTCAGATCATTGCGCAAAAGTTTTCTCGATAATGTTGGGCCTTCCGATCATTATTAAAAAAGTAGCAGGCGCATGAAAAACGTTCACAAACTTCTCTGTAGAACTTGACATGGACTGTGTCTCTTTGCTGTGTGATCCGGTTGATAAGTCACTGAAACTTCGCACAATTTTACGTGTTTAATGTTGAACTGGCTGCTCATTGTTCGATTGCTATGGTATTTAGTCAGCAGATTGTGCCATTTCATTAACGTTACATGTTCCAATGTTTCTTTTCTAGTCAAACGGAAGAAGAGACGACCTTTTTAATTCTGTGATCAGCACCAATTGTCCGAAACACTCGTCGCTCAACTCGCATCAATGCATTTTTATAGATACGCAAGGATATTACAGAAAGAAGGAAAGGCTTATGTTCAGACGGAGCTGATGAAAGCATAAAGTGATCATTGCACTAACTGGACATCCTGACCGGCGTGAATTTCGACTAATGAAAATTCGCTTCGACACTTTTTTGACAAGTTTGGTAACAATCTGATGCGATGATGAAAATCATCCCAGCAGCCATTTACAGTCCGTTTCATAAAAAGTGGATCATCCTAAAATTTGACTAAATAAAACATAAGTATGATACAGAAAGCATTTTTCATGTTATTTCATGTCCCTAATATATTTTAATGTCCTTATATAATCTGATAAGCTATGATACAGTAAACGGTTCTTAAGAAGCTAATATTTTGTGGCCCTACCCTTATTGTCAATGACATTACCAATTCGTCTAGGCATTGATTCGATGATATCGTTGATTTGTGACTGATCTAACTTTCTCCACTCTCTTTTTAACAGTGACGTAAGTTGTGATACGCCATCTGTAGGTAGCAGTAAACGACGAACGTTACGTTTTAGAATACTCCATGCATTTTCTATGGGATTCAGATCAGGAGAACGAGCTGGCCGAGATAATGTCCTAAGCCCTAATTGAGACTTGCATAAGTTGACTATACTACTCCTGTGACACGTAGCATTTTCATCCATAAATAACCAAGTAGATGGATCACCAAGTTGATCTGTCATTTGGCCAATGTTCATTCGTAAAACATTCACATAGCGTTCAGAATTCATGGTCCAAATGCCAGCTGACACTTTGCCTTTCGTGAATGCGATCTCGTTATTGTTCATTTGTGCTTTGTATTGTTTTCAACCGGTAAGAGATAGATTTCTAGCTGAAAGCAATCAGGAGTGCTGCCAACACCACCGCAACGAAGTCAGGAAGCTATGGAACATGAAGTCCAGTTAATCACATGTAGCAGTTACATTATTGTTGATGAATAACGGTGCTATACTGGCTCTGATTGACCGATTTTCTTTATTTTTGTTTTGCTTGATAGCTTTTGGCTTGTAGAACAACATATTACATAACAAAGGAAACAAATGTAATTTTATAAGAGTGAGGTATGATTTTGTGTAACATTGCTAAATGAAGATCAAATTATCTACTACTTTTTTATCTATAACAGGAAAACAACTCAATATTCATGCTTGAATTTTCCAACAATGATATTAGTAGGCACAACTGACATATCTTCCAAATTTCAGAGAAATTCGTTCAAGTTTGGCGGAGTTAGACAAAGTTGAATTTAAGGCGATGTTTAAGGGTGATCCATTTTTTATGAAACAATCTGTATAATAGAATATAATGCTTACTAATTTGAAGTATTAATGAAAGTAGTCCTAATGAGGACTGATGGCGTTCTCCAATCCGCAAGTGTACAGATACAATGCTACTGTAACCATTGGATTAATCAGTTCTTAAAAGAACTCAATGGAGCTTTCTCGTGGCAACGAATTAAAATTGATCAGCTTTGGCCCAATATCTGGTAAAAATGGAAATCTTAAGAGTTGTAACACTACTCATTCTTGCTGTTAATATACTAATACCATAGATTCCAAACACTGCCGCATACACGTTCAAAACAGACGTCTAATATACTGTACCGACTACAGATGCTGATAGTGGAAATACAATAGGACAATGGTCATCATAGGTTAAGGAAATTAAAAATGGATATTATAAAACAACAGGAAACCGATGGATAAAAATTGGAAAAGTGGAGGTAAAACATGGAAATACAATAATGCTACTACACTGATTCTGACACTACACATGGTGGATAATAGTAATAGTGGATAAGTGGAAAGTGGATAATGGAGGCAAACAATAGAACTACAATGACACTCTACTAGACCGAAAGCAATGAAACTATACACACTATACCTAAGACTACACATGTACGTTCCAATTCAAGTTGTAGGAGAGAAAGTGACTCCCAGGAATTTAGTATGCTCAATTTTCTGTAGAAAATGGTTATTAGTGATATGAATATCTGTTGTTAAATCAGATTTAGTGTTCATGTCTATCCAGCAATGTGCTTGAAAGAAGTATTCTCATTTCTCAATTCACATCAAGACAGGGATTGCAACGGTTAACCGGTTAACGGTTAAAACTATCCTTAACCGGTTAATATACCGGTTAAATAGAAAGTTAAATAGAAATATTTATCCTTTCTGTAGATTCAACCAAGCACCCTAACACTAATCCACTATTAACCCTATCCGAATCGGCCCCCCTGTCGCATTTTGTTGTGGAGCTTTTAAATCTGAACCGATTGACCCAGGCTTTTGTGACTTTTAGTTTCTGGGTATTTCCCAACTTTTCACCGAAAATCTATGCATTTGGTTCATGGGAAAATTAAATTTATGGCTCGTTTTGAAAAGTGCAGTTTTTGAAAGACTGAATTTTGCCTGATTTTGCAAACATCTGGTGTGCTAAGTTTTGACAAAGAAAGCTGAATATCAATTTTTTGCATCACATCACAACTAGGTGTCTATAAATTGCACCAATAAATCGGAGCCCACATGTAACTGGTGAAAGTTCGACAACAATAATTTCTAAAAAATCAAATTTTGGCTAAAGTTTCAAATTTAAATTTCAAATTCTGGCCGATTGTTCATGATGTTTAAAGGGTATAAAATGACTATAGCATTTGGGACGGTCATCTAAAAATCAGCATCCAAAAATTTAATCAAAATCTAGGCAATACTACAGGCTACAGTACAAAAGCAATGTCACATATTCAAATTTTGAATTCAAATTCATGATGTATGGACAAACAAGTTTAGAGCATCAAATAGCATCATTCTCCTGATCATTAATTGTATGTGTCACTAACGTCATTGAACTAAAAGCACTGAATCTATGTTTGCAGTCGATGAGAAGAAAACATAAAAAAATTGGGATGGCGATACGCTTCAGTTCCCGGTATGGATAGGGTTAAATGAAGTGTTTTCTACATATTTTAAATAAATTATTTTTTTTATATAAATAATATAATATATTATTTAATTAATATATAATTAATAATATATATTAATTAATAAATAAATAATATAATATGATAAAGCAATATAAATAAATTCACAGTCCAGCAGCATGTTATATGGGACAACACTAATGTCCTATACGCCTGCCAAATCAAGGAAGGGATATTACAATTCAATTTCAATTTTTTTACTAGAGAGAGACTACAACAACACTTGCTATGTAAGCCTGAAAAATGCCTGTCCCAATTGAGATTGGCAGAAAAAAATGACGCCAAGAATTTTAACATGATCAACCTGATCAAGAGGACAGTTAGAAATATTCATATGATGAACTACAGAGGATCGAGTAATGAACATGCATTTGGTTTTGGAGGCATTAATGGTGAGTTTCTTGTGATTGGCCCATAAAGAAAGAGTGTCAACAGTGCTTTGCAAATTATGCTTGTCGTTGTTGTTACCGAAGTGGAGAAGGGTAATATCATGAGTATACATGATGACTTTGTTGTTGCAAAAATCAGGAAAATCATCAATAAGACTCACAAATAATAAAGGACCCAAGATAGATCCCTGCGGCACGCCACTAGTGAAGGTTTTCCAGTCAGCTGAAAAGTCGCCCGAAAAAACACGTTGAAAACGATTAATCGGAAAACTGTGAATAAGCTTAACCGATAGTTAAGCTTTTTGACTGATTTTGGCATATTTGATCGGTTAACCGATTAATCGAAAATTTTGACCGCTGCTATCGCTGATTCAAGAAATTTGAGTCATTGAGAATGATAGGTAATTTTATCTGTAGGTATTATCAGTTATCTTTGCATTGTTTTTTCATTACATGTAACTGTTGGTTCAGTCTACAACCACACTTCATAATAAATCTGATAAAGAGTTTGATATTACGGATATGAGGATATCAAAGGATCTTCTACAATTTTGAATGATTTTAGATAATAAAGCTTTCAAACAAAGTGGCTTTTGTTAATGTCAGACACCAGCGGGATCAGCTGAATCACCATGTGAGTATCCTTTAAAAGGAAAAATAACTGCGGCGCTTATGCTAATACAACCCGAGTTCTTTTAAAAATCACCAGTAAAATATTTTCTGCAGGTTCTGATTTTTAGTAATAAGTTGCCAAATTCGACAAATAGTTCCAATTTTCATGAATAACTATTTTTCCTATTTCAGTAAGGCATTAACAGATCATTTTTGCCCACTTGATAAGTTCCTGCCTGTGCCATCCATCGCTTTGAATCAGCTTGTATTTCTAGTAAATTGACCAGCTTAAACAATCTAATTCTGCAAATATTAACTAAAAATGGTAGTGTGACTTTTCGAAACGTCAGCACCGTTCATCATTTTCCTCCTTGAATAAAAAAAGACTTGCGGGCAGCGAAATTTCCAAACATAATGTGTAACTGTCTTTCAGGAACAAATCTGAATTTACAAAAATATTTGATCCTCGGTAAGTTCAATCGACAAATTGATCTGATTAAAAAAAGCTTTAGACTCTCATCACATACGTACCCCACTCATATTGCATACAGTATAAACGCATTGGCAGAACCTGGTTGACATAGATATTTAGTCGCAGCGATGGTTTATTCTCATTCGTTTAATCTTACTGTGTAGTCTTACTTTAACTTTTTTTTCAATTAGGTAATCTGTTGTAGTTGTTATTTCCTTTAACCTGTAGGGAACGCCACATGGGTCCTTTTGAGGGTTCAAATTCTTTTCACTTACCGTTATCTTCTACTTCATCTTCTCCTCAATCAAAGCATTTAATTTCATTCTGACGCAATTGACATGTGCAAGCATCTGGGCGACCAGACCTGCAGATTAAGTTTTGTCAATACATATAAGCAATTTCCGCAATTACTACACTGCCCAACACACAGTGTGGCAGACAGGCAGGAGTTCTCGAGTAAGTTAACAATTTTTTTCTCATCCTACTTACAGTAGCGCTCAGCAAGTTTGCATCAAGCCTGAAATTTGCAGTTTATGTACGTATATCCCTTTGAAATCAAAATCAAAGTAGAAGCTCAAAGTGGTAAGAAAGAATTTATTGAAACTTGCAATAGAACAGGTAATTAAGATAGAAAACACTCAAAGTCACTAATATTTCGTATGCCCACCATGGCTTTCGATTACCGAGGCTACTCTCCTTGGCATACTCTCCACCAAATGTTTGCACATTGCCTGGACCTCTTCATCTCGATTCCAGATCCGCACGAAGGACGAGGTTATGTCACTGCGAGATGTAGTTTTACAGTCTTTTAGTCTGTACTTGACAATTCCCCACAAATTCTCAATCGGGTTGAGATCGGGAGATTGGGCCGGCCAGGTCATGATGTTCAAGTCCAGTTGTTCAAGACAGGCCTTGGTTCTTCTTGAGGTATGACATGGCGCGTTGTCTTGTTGAAACACACCAGAGCCATCTGGAAACCATTCCAACATTTGCTGGCGGACTCTTCCTTCGATGACATGCTTGATGTAGTAGGTGCTGTCCATATTGCCTTCGACGACGTGCATTCTACCGGTCCCATACCAGGAGAAATACGACCAGAACATGACACTCATGGGAAACTTTTTCGTCAGCTGGAAATGTTCGTCTGTAAGCGGATGACCGTCAATAACGCGAACGTACCGGCATTTTCCATTGCCTGCGTAGACCATGGTCTCGTCGCTCCAGACAACCTTCTTCCAGTCCTCCATCGTCCATTTGCGATGTTCAAAGGCCCACTTCAGTCGAGCTTCCTTGTGCTTTTCGGTCAGGAATGGTCGTTTCGCCGGCGATCGAGTTTTACAGCCCGCCTCGATCAAGGCCCTCTTCATTGTTGAGAGGCTGACGTCTTCACCTTTAGCTCCAAGTTCTGTCTTTATGTCTTGGGCTGTGGCTTTCGGGCTTTTCACACACAACTGGCGAATATGACGGAGGTCGCGGTCCTCGAAAATTTTGTTGTGTCCGCCACAGTTCTCGTAGCTTGTCGTGAAATCGCCAGTCTCTCGGTATTGCTTAAGGACACGTTGGACAGTCGATTGATTTGTTCCGACAGCCTCGGCGATTTCTCTCTGGGTTTTTGAAGTATGGTCAGCCAAGATAATTATTTGCGCACGTCGTTGGTTTCTGTCAGTCATCTTCTACTCGTGATAGGGTCACAAACTGATCGTATTCATACAGACTCATGGTATGCGATCGATCATTCATAAATTTAAATTTAAATTTTTTTATATCTGTAGATATCTATGCATCTCACGGAACGCAATGCACTAGAGCAATATGATGCTGACGGCTGACTGACAAACAATCGATAAAATGAGCAGCTGAAGAGATGGTAGGAGTCATAGCTGTATTTTGATGCTTGATGCAAACTTGCTGAGCGCTGCTGTATATTTACACAGTACATTACCTACCATTTGAATATTTTCAACATTTACATTTGTGTTTTATTCTTATTTTTCACATTGGTTTTACTTACTGAATAGTTTGATTTGTGATTTAATTCATTATTAATTGTGTTTCGCCTAAGGTTAGCCCTTGCTAATTTGATTAAATATTAAAAATATACCGGGATGGTGGAATATTTGCTTCTACTTTCGAAAAAAATGCAGCATGATCTGCCTTTTCTATAAAACACAAAAAGTTTATAAATGCTCATGTGAACACTAGAATTGCACGAATCGTGTGGAGTGATAAGGAATTCACCCGGATCGTTTGAATTAAAAGAATTTCAGGAATGCAAGTCACAAATATGAGAAGAACCAAAAGAATTAATGATGCAAAAAATGTCACAGACTTTGTAAGAACCAAAAGAATCGCACGAATCACACGAATTGAAAGAATTACACGAATCACTCAGAAAATAAGAATCTAAAGTACCAAATGTCCATGAAACAGTCAGAAAAACACGACCCGAAAGCACCTTATGCCATTGTAATTCTTACGATTCAGCATTTGCTGATTTTATTTGGCAATCGCAGCGACACCATTTTCATTCAGATATTCTCATCTCCATTGTTACGACGCAAATATTTTGATTATAACTGAAATGTTTTTATATTGCAGGAGCGGTTAGTGTTGGCCTTCATGTTCTAAGTCCATATTCACATAACTACTTCAGCAATGCCATCATGGAATCGGGCAGTGCATTGTGCAGCTGGGGAACGCTCTCTCGAGAACGTGCGATCAATCGAAGTTTGACGTAAGTATTGCACACAGCAGAAACACACAGCAGGACAGCAGAAAATACAGCGACTGTTAACTCGTCTGAAATGTGGAGATATCTATGGTAGCTGCTATATCTTATCACAGACATTGGGGATGTCCCATAACGCGTCATTAATTAAATGAAAGCTTAATGACGCCTCATTTAACTGTCATTAAACAGATACCGTCCACAGACGTGTCATTTATTTTGCTTCATTTAATCGTTATTATATATAATAAGTTAAATAATATTTGTTAAAAAATTATAATTAAGTTATAATTATATTTACATGGTTTCATTAAACTGTGTTTAACGTTTAATGACAGTTAAACAAATGACAACCCTATTGTCAGATATCTTCCTTGATGACAAAGCAATTGTTTCCAAAAGTTATGATATGCGGAGAAGAGGAAGATTTTAGTCTTTGAGCGTACCTACTGTTTCTGAGCTGCAATGAGTAAGTAAAAAAACATTGATTCTCTACGTCGCAATTTGGCTGATCATCTAACCTGTAAAGGGGTGAAAGAAGAATAAAACTCAGCTTAACAGCGTACAACATTCAACAAAACAATTTTTCTTAAATTGGCAAGACGAAAAAGACATTTAGCTCTACCATCATGCATTTTTGGTCACATTTTGAAACTTCATTTTGTGAGAGAAGAAGCACTCCAAAGGATGTCAATATCAAAGAAAATTTGAGACTAAGACATTACGCAATCATTATTTCATATCGTATTTTTCCTTTTTGGAACTTGCTACCTGCTAAATGTGTTTGTGGACCATTTCTCGAGCGTTTCAAGGCAATACCTAACGCTTTCTGGAATAAACACATTGAAAGCTTCTTTAGCGACAGTCATTTTTCAGATAAATGAAATGTCGCTGGATCCTTTCAATTAATCACTAAATAACTTATGTGATATAGTGTGATGATATTTTGGAAGCTCATATTCGAAAGCATGCAAAGGTTTTGAAAATTGTTCAAATATGTTGAATAGGGGAACCCTTTTGAGAAAAATGAATACTCTGAGATTTCTTGACCTCTGATTTCAAGCTGGAGCAATGCATGCTCTGTAAATCGACATTACAAGTTGCACAAGAGTCTGATTATACTATTGATAGATTATAGGAGCGATATTTCAAAATGATGAACGTACAGAACGTTTTACAGGATTTCCTACTTTGTCATCCTGTCGCTGCAGTATTTTGTAAATTCATAATTGCTTTTGTGTACATGATCTTTGGACTAGGGACAACAATCCGGATCAAAAAGATAATTAAAAATGCCAACCCAAAAGCAGGAAAGCCAGCTCACAAAATTTGCTTTTTGCCCCAATTAAGTTCCCCTGGAGTGTGCCATAATTTTCATGCAATTTCCATTCTAGGACTTTCTATGGTATTATTAATTTCTATGCCTATATCGGTTAAATAAGGATATCGAATCTGTTTTTATCTCAACAGTTCTCATCTAAACAAATCAATGTTTATGTTTTTCTTCCAGGTTTATTGAAGAATATGTCGGATGTCGGAACAAAAGTCTTGTTGCTAAAATGCGATGTCTCCGAAGTCGATCTAATGAAGATATTGACAAGGCACATATCTCTCTGTACTCTTCATCCATGTTCTTCCATGTCCCCTTACCACCTGTCTTGGACGGAGTGTTCCTGCCATATTCCTCAGATAACAGCGATTTTGAGGTGAGGTTTCTACTGAGGAATTGACTTTTATTGATTATAAGCCGAGTCGAGCCAAAGTGTTGATGAAAAAAACGTTGCCAGTCTCTTACTAAGCCGGTTTTAGTAGACTCGGTGAATCAGCTTTCCTTCTACACTGTAAACTGTAGGGCACTAACTTGGGCACGAAGCCGAATTTTCGTGCCAGTTAGTGCCTTTCCAGTGCCTCGAGGCACCAGTAGGCTCCACTAGGCACTAATGGGCACCAAAACCAAATATTTGTTTATCCAATGAAATCGAAAGAAAACTCAATGGGCACGAACTCGGCACTATGATCTTCGTGCCTACTCGTGATTTATGTTGTTTAGAATTGATGCCTACATTTCGTGCCTAATTCAAGCGAAATTTCATGCCCTAGAGTTTACAGTGTATTCACACGTTTTTAGGAAAATCAACTGAAATGTACGTGACTCAATTTCACACATGCATCAGAAAAATTATTCATGTCGGTTGCAAGAACGGTGCGGAGTAGGGCAGTGGGCTCTCCTGGATCCTTTCGGGCCTCAGTCTGTGTTTGTGGAGCCGTAGTAGGAATGTTTCATATTCAGGTTCGGTCACGCTCTCAAGGGTAGTTTCAGGCCTAGGCAGCCACTCGGTGGGTTCAGATGAATATGGTGATTGAAATCATGTCCCGCTGATGGCATGAAGACAAATTCGTGTCCTAGTGTACATCCTACAGCATGCATTACATTTGCAATTAGCAAGTTAGTGAAATTTCGACCGGCATTCATTAAATATCACTTTAAACATACTACTGGCAAATCGCCGAAGTTAGCGCACCTGCAATGTTGCCTTTTGCAAACACAATGGAGATAGTAATAATTTAATATTGAGTTGCATTTTCAGTTGAAAAATAGAAACAGACGTGAATAGCTTCTGCCAGTGGTGTGTTAAAAGTGATGCTTAATGAATGCCCGTCGAAATTTCACTAACTTGCTAATTGCAAATCTTAAAATAACCTGGGCATGGCTGCAACTTTAAGTAGAGAGTTCAGAGATGTAAACTAGGCCTGCTGATGATTCCTGATATTGGATGAAATGGCAGCTATTCAGGTCTGTTCCCATTTTTCAACTGAGGATGCAACTCAACATTTAATTATTGTATTTACAGCCTACATTTATCAGAGATCTTCTAATGCTGACAGGAATGTTGCAAATACTTGTCTTACAGATCCATAGAAATTGACAACAATAAAACCTCTAGAATGGAAATTCACCTTCATGCAATGCACAATAACGGCACATAAATCGCACGCATTTTCACTTAGATGCACCTGCCAACGTCTGTATCATTGGGTTAGAATCAGTCACATGAGTAAAGCGAAGCTTTTAATTGGTTCTTCATGTCCCAACTTAGTTCCCTCGGATGTGCCGCGACCTTGAGTCAATTTCCATTCTAGCGAACTTCAGATAAACAGTTTATTTCTATGTACACATCATATCGGGATTCCTCGCCAAGCCGGCATATTCGTGTGTCGTCAGCAAGTGACCTGTTGCCTATCGATTTTTCACTAAATATCTAAAGAGAAAAACAACCATTAAGTCAATAAAATACACCAACACCCCTCATTCCCCGACCACGGACCTACCCAGGAAGTCCGTGGTGGAGACGAGCTCCCACCTGCTTCACTAGGCCACACTTCGGTTCGGTGTTGGTGTCAATTTCATTAATTTAATCGTTGTTATTCTCTCGGTGTACGGCTACAGACCTTTGTTCTCGATTTTTCACTTCCGTAGAAGCCATAGATATCTGGTAGGCCCGCTATCTACGGTATCCTCAATTTCCCTGCTGGAAGTGATGAATACGTGATTTGATATATCTGTGAATGTGACATTGTGATATATATTTGTGAACTTGGCGTCTTTCATTTGCAGAAGCTCAAATTCTTCAAACCGTCAGGGTCTTTCATGTTTGGCGTCAACAAGAACGAAGCGTCATATTTTCTCTTGTACAAATTCATTTCTGATGAAGCATGGACTCATCAAGGTCAGAGAAATCTGACAGTTGCAACCAGGAGTGATTTCAGGGCCAAGATGAAAACGGTGAGTTTTATTCGTGACCATGACATTTTACGTCTTGAAAATAATGGCCTTATTGGCCACATGACGAGCTTTTGAGCTGCACTGTAGCCGCGCTATGAAAATGTTTGTATGTGTTTAAATCGGAGCGGCCACACTAGCAGTTCCAGCCGCGCTGCAGTCGCGCTGCAGCCGCGCTGTAGCCTATCTGTAGCCACGCTGCAGCCGCGCTGTAGCCGCGCTGTAGCCGCGCTGTAGCCGCGCTGTAGCCGCGCTGTAGCCGCGCTGTAGCCGCGCTGTAGCCGCGCTGTAGCCGCGCTGTAGCCGCGCTGTAGCCGCGCTGTAGCCGCGCTGTAGCCGCGCTGTAGCCGCGCTGTAGCCGCGCTGTAGCCGCGCTGTAGCCGCGCTGTAGCCGCGCTGTAGCCGCGCTGTAGCCGCGCTGTAGCCGCGCTGTAGCCGCGCTGTAGCCGCGCTGTAGCCGCGCTGTAGCCGCGCTGTAGCCGCGCTGTAGCTGCGCTGTAGCTGCGCTGTAGCTGCGCTGTAGCTGCGCTGTAGCCGCGCTGTAGCTGCGCTGTGAAATGTTTGTATGTGTTTCAATCGGAACGGCCACACCAGTAGCTCCAGCTGCGCTGTGGCAGCTTCTCACAGCTAGCTTCGAGCTGTGTTAATTTCTTTCTCAATTATCACGGCTAAAAGCTCAAGCAGTGGGGTGAAGCAAACGGTAATCAAGCTGTACCACTCATCATGTGGCCGGAAAACTCGAAGCTTGACGGCGCTATCTCGCTGCTAGCTTTAGAGCTCGGCTCGTCAAACGGATGCATTTAATTGTCAGAAGGGTGACTGACATGCATGCATTTGAACACATCTCATATTTTAGTCCAGGCAATACATGTTTTCACCCGCCACAAATAGTTTCAAGGATGGGTTCATCTTGTAGAGAAAGGGCCCCTCATCAACATTTCAAAAATCTAGGAATGTCTAGTTACTGGAACACCCAGAACTTTCCACTTGAAGTCAAGAGTCTTTTCGAAGTATAAAAACACGATTACTCCAATGAAATTGCTGATAAAGATAGCAGCAGCCAATCAAAATGAAGTGCTGTGGCGTTGTCTCATCTACTGCATTTACCTTCCACTGGCTTTCAACAATACTAGCTATGTTTTCTAAATTATGCCCTTTCGAAACGGCTAGATTTCTTAGTCATTGGTTAAAGAATACACTGTAAATCGCTCATTACCAATCACATACGAAAGATGCATACCAAAATAGTTTTTGGTATATTTCTGTATATAGTTGTATGCTTTCGTATGTTATTTCAAGTGTGGTATGCTTTACATACTAAAGCCATACCAGCACAAAGTTAAAGGAAAGCATCAATTATGTCTAAAGTATGTTAACGTAAAGCCTTTTGTCAATGAAGTTCACACTAGTGTTACTACTGTTTTGTCAGTAGTGAGATAATGACATTTAATAGTCAAACTTATAATACTGAATTCGATTTTAATGCACGTAAGTCTAAGGCATTTAATGAATAATCAATAGGTATTCAACCATCAACAATTATGCATTATGCAATTTTGAAATGAAGCATATTGTCAATCCGAAATAAAAACACATCATAATTCATGAACGCAAAAATAGTTTTGTTTGAGATACATAAGTCAGCATGATTGCATTCATAAAGTCGTTTGAATAAATTGATGTTTATCAACTTGGTTCATAAAGTAGAGCTAACTAAGCGTCCTGTTAATGTTGCTAGACCAGTAGCAATGACGACATACTCGAGGCGCATAAAATTCACAATTAATCTAATCTTGATATATATCACACTATCAATAAGAACTGTTCACGACTGGCATTACTAAAAAAGTTATTTGACAGTAGTACGTAATACACATATTTTTTGTTATTTGACTTAAAGCTTTACATACCAGAGGCTTTCGAATGAGGATGAGTTTGCATCGGGTCTCGTATATAAAACATACCAACAACTCGTATTTCAGTGTAAAGCAGCCAATCACAGAGAGAATAGTTCGTATCGCTACATGCCAATCACATGAGAAAGTAAGTGAGATGTCGTATGAAAATCATACCAGATCTCTGTAAGCAGTTTCAAATTGTATGTGATTTTGGTATATGTTTGTATTTAATTTTCGTATCCAGTGATTTACAATGTAATTCTATCACCCTGCTGATGAAAACTGATGCAGATTTGTACAAGAAAAATTTGTACTATATTACATAGAAGAACCAGCGTCATGCTCCACTTTGTTGCACTGCTTGGTCCAATAGGCCTCCTTCACGACTCCGCCTTTCCAAGATCAATCACGGTCAGTGACAGTTGCATTGTTGAAGTTAATCAAATTTGATTCAATGACTTCTGTGGCAGATCATGTGATTTTAAATAGGCTGCGTATTTTCACTTGTTCATGGATTAATTAATATATGTTTATGTCAAACTGTATCGGCATGCGGCCTGCGAGGATGGACTGTCGAGGTTTGTTGACAATGCTGCAACAACGACCACTTTTAAGTGTATGTCGCTGCCACAGAATTAGATTGTTTAATTGTATCACTTTGCTAGAAGTGCAAACTGATTCAAACAGATGGCACATGCAGGAACTTAATAAGTGGGCAAAAAGAAATTTTCAATACCTTACAGAGATAGGAAAAATAGTCGTGCGTTGCTTGCGGATTGCTCTGAATTCCTTCAAAATGCTCCGATCGCCACGATTCCTTCAGATTCGAAGAATTCAGATCATTGCGCAAAAGTTTTCTCGATAATGTTGGGCCTTCCGATCATTTTTTAAAAAGTTAGCAGGCGCACGAAAAAACGTTCACAAACTTCTCTGTAGAACTTGTCATCGAATGTGTCTCTTTGCTGTGTGAAACGGTTGATAAGTCACTGAAACTTTGTACAATTCGGCGTGTTTAATGTTGAACTGGCTGCTCATTGTTTGATTGCTATGGTATTTAGTCAGGAGATTGTGCCATTTCATTTACGTTACATGTTCCAATGTTTCCCTTCTAGTCAAACGGAAGAAGAGACGACCTGTCTAATTCTGTGGTCGCTGCATGTTGTCTCGCTGCAGCTAGATGTGCATTGAAGATACTGGTCAATGCGATAAGGGAACTATTTGGGAAATTGAGTCAAACTTGGGAAACACCACGATCAAATCAATGATAGACTTATTTTCGACTCGACCATATACATTAAAATTGGCAGCATTTCCAGATAAGTCAAGCCCATGTGCGTCTCATTTAAATTGCAAGTCAAGGCTTCCATTCTATCCAAGCATGTGACAACACCAGCTGACCGTCCAATTCTGTGGTTCCAGTTTTAAACGTCTTGACTTCATCCATTGTTGTAAATATGCCTTGACCAGACGGCTTTTTATTCGTTGGTTGGAAAGGGTAAAGAATTTGAAACTATGTTTCTTCATGTATAATCTTCACCGATATACATGTATATTTCGGGACGAACATACACCGCATTATCGAGTTGGCAACATTGTGACTAAATTTTGTGAATTTTATCGAATTGGTTGTCTCAAAATATCGAAATGTCAAGTCGTTTATTTCTCAAAAAAGAGAACAAGAGGATGAAATGATACATGACAACGGCTTTTACAAAAGAAATGATATCCTATATTTATGCAATACGATGAATGCACATGAAATAATGTCGTGAAATGAAAGATGACAATATGATAATTGAGGAGATGACATTTAAATTTTAACAAGAAATAGCATTTGGATTAATCAAAGCACAAGTGATACGAAATATGCTTTATGCCTCAATGCTTAAACCTAATTATTGACGAGGTCCTGAACGAGATTTAATAAAGTGTGCCTTAGATAGAAATATATATACATAATTCAAAAAAGGAAATTGGATAAAGTAAATTTATACAAAAGAAATGAAAACCAGGAGAATATCGGTTGACCAGTCGGTGTTATCGGTTTCGGTGTATTTTTATAAACTAATGACACGTCGTCAGACACCGTTACATGAAATAAATGAACCGCAACTATCTTTGATCCCTATTGAGAGGAAATTTGAATTTATAAATAAAATATCTTTCTTTGATTTTTTTTATTAAAGTTATTTTTTATAATTTTTATAATCTTTGATTTTTTATAAAGTTATTTGGAAACTGACAGAAAGGTGCAGCTTCAAATTTAATATCATGGTCCTTAGCAGGTAGCACACACGAGGTGTCATAAGTTTATAAAAATACACCGAAACCGGTAACACCTGTATCTCCTGTACCTCTGCTAGCAGGATTAAGAGTCCTTATGCGTGAACTAATGGCGTTTATTTTAATGTTTATTCTGATTTGAATAACTGATTAATAACGATTAATTTGATGGCATTTTTTTATATATATTTATTGTCGCAGCTTTCATTTTATAAATTATTAACTGTGGATTGAGGCTGCCTTTGTGCAGGGTCCCGCTAGGGTGGGTTTGAGTGTTCAGAGGTGAGGGACCGAAACACGATCGCCCTACCCTAGTCTCTGCTGATGACCTCAGGAGTTCAAGGTTAATATTTAAGTTCCAATCTTGATTATAGTTTAGAGTTTAAACTAATTAACCCTATGTATTTGACCTATTGGTTAGCGTATAACGTTTTAACTGGTTTTCATTTCTTTTATATGTATGTATATATATAATACCATATATATTAATATCATTGTCTCAAAAAATGATATGAAAGAAATTCGTTTTGCAGAGATGAAAAACAGATTGATAAAACTAGGTTACCCGGTTCATCTATTAGATGATTCAATCAGAAAATCCAAAGCTGAACAAAACATTGGGAAACTAGCAAGTGACACTAACCAACCAATCTCATATGTTCAGACATATAACCCAAACAATCCAAAAGTTTTTTAACACATCGTAACCCCAGTATTTGCAACACTAGAATTAACGGAGAAATTTAGGAATTCGAAATTAAGAGCCTCATACCGACAACCACCTTCCCTTCTTCAATTACTGCGGAAAAATAGACGATTTATCATATCTGGGGCTTCAGAATGTAATGACAAAAGGTGTTACTGTTGTCAGCATTTAATAACCGGGAGAGAACTAAACTATAAAATTGACGACGTTGACAAAATTTTTATTCTGAAATCAAATTTCAATTGCTCCTCCAAAAATATTGTATATGCTTTGCGATGTCGAGGATGCGAACAGCTATATGTGGGTCAAAACGGTGACGCTTTGCGTTCGAGGATCCGAGTTCATCGTGAACAAATAGATTTATCCCGATACAGAATGCTCTATGTCAGCAAGCATATCTATGAGTGTGCGAAGAACTTCAATCCTTCTTTTAATGTTATTCCTCTTCTTCAATTACTAGCTGAGTGCGACAGATTGTATCGAGAAAATAAAGAACAGATGTGTATTAAACTAATAAAACCGTCACTGAATAGGGATATAGGCACATCGACTTGATAAGATATCTCATTTTTCTATCACAGTGATGACAGTGTGCAAACATGGATATTTTTCTTTTCATTATCATGTTTATTATTGAGTTATCTAGTTCTATGATTACTGAACTACGATGTACGAGTATTTTGATTTTGAATACATTCATTTAGCCCTTGATAAGCCTGCAAGCCAGGCAGAAACCGGTCGGGCTCTATCTGAACATTTGTTGGTTTTTCCTTTTACTTTCTACGTGTGATTTAATTTCATTTTATAGTTTTATCCATTTTCAATTACATCTACTATTTATTTTATATCTATACAGGGTGTTTCAAAACTCGCTTTCAATTTCAAACATCCCGGAAGGCCACTTATGTATCTTGTTCAGGGCTTGTTTTGCATTTTTCTGTGACTTTGGATAAGGAATAATTTGTTGTTTAAGTCTTAATGGCGAATTTTAAAAACTTTCTTTTCAATATCTATATTAAACTTACATCACACTTTCTCAGAACTTGCTAAATAGATAAACTTTTATGCCATTCCGTGCGTAGATAATACCAGGAGCTAGTTGGTTGTGGCTATCGGCCAATCAGACGAGCGTCACGCATCCTTGACGTGTTGTCTAAAAACAATGATCGCGATCATTCCCTAATCACGCTTTGTTCATTTTCATAGCTGTTAGACAACTGTAAGACAATGAGTTCGGTTTCAGCAGATGATAGGATTTTGATTATTAAATGTTATTACAGTAGTGGTCACAGCGCAAGGGCAGCGCTTCGAAAATTTAAGACGGAGCGTAAGCTGATAAAGGACCCATTCACCACGCAATACATACAACCACAGAATTAGATTGTTTATCTGTGTCACTTTGCTAGAAGTGCAAACTGATTCAAACAAATGGCACATGCAGGAACTTAATAAGTGGGCAAAAAGAAATTTTTAATACCTTGCAGAGATAGGAAAAATAGTCGTGCGTTGCTTGCGGATTGCTCTAAATTCCTTCAAAATGCTCCGATCGCCATGATTCCTTCAGATTCGAAGAATTCAGATCATTGCGCAAAAGTTTTCTCGATAATGTTGGGCCCTCCGATCATTTTAAAAAAAGTTAGCAGGCGCATGAAAAAACGTTCACAAACTTCTCTGTAGAACTTGACATCGACTGTGTCTCTTTGCTGTGTGATCCGGTTGATAACAGTCACAGAAACTTTGTACAATTTGTCGTTTTTAATGCTGAACTGGCTTCTCATTGTTCGATTGCTATGGTATTTAGTCAGCAGATTGTGCCATTTCAATAACGTTGCACGTTCCAATGCTTCCCTTCTAGTCAAACGGAAGAAGAGACGACCTGTCTAATTCTGTGCATACAACAGTTGGTGAAATAAACCTAAGTCAGGCCCATCTTTACAAAATGATCGCGCAGCGGTAGTGGAAGAAGCCTGTCGCAATGATGTGACGGAAATTGGTTGCAACTCAACAAGAAGAATTTCTCGTTTAACCAACATTCCCCACACTAGTGTTTATCACATTCTACGGGACAAACTCCGTCTTCATCCCTATAAGTTTTCCATGTTGCAAGAACTGAAACCGACCGATGCCCCTCTCCGTCTGCACTTTGCTAATTGGCTCCTCGACAATTCTGAGATGTTGGATGCGATCATGTGGACGGATGAATGGCATTTTTACTTGAATGGTGCGATCAACACTAAGAATTGTGCTATTTGGTCGGACGAAAACCCAAGAGCCTATCGTTCTCTCCCTCTTCATTCAGAAAAAGTGACAGTCTGGATGGGTATTGCCAAACACTGTGTCATCCACCGTTCATCTTCGAAGACACTGTTAATGGTGAACGCTACCTTGCAATGCTCAATGATTATCTCCTCCCTGAACTACGAAAGCAACGGAAGGTTCGTTCTACAATTTTCATGCAGGATGGTGCCCCTGCACATGTTTCAAATGGCGTGAAGCAGTTTCTTTCTCAACATTTTGGAGATCGAATTATCAGCAGACATTTCCCCAACTTTTGGCCTCCGCGATCGCCAGACCTCAATCCTTGTGATTATTGGCTTTGGGGGCATCTTCAGTCAATAGTGTATCAACGGATTCCACCAAAAGACAAGAAAGAGCTGGTTGGTCGAATCAGAGAAGCTATAGCAAGCATCCCAAAAGAAAAAACAACAGTGGCAGCAATCGACAATGTTCTAAAAAGGCTTCAGGCAGTCGTGGATGAGCGTGGAGGACATTTTCAGCATTTGTTTTAGCAATTCTGACAGCGACTTGAGAATCTTTGTTATATGGCAACATCATGCAACAACATATACCCAAAAGTGTATTGTCTATGATTTTTGTGTAGTTAGAATAAAATTATTCACGAAACTTCTGTTTTGTATAAAGATAAAACCGATTGATGGAATTCAATTTGGTCGTTTTCAGAAGAATTTATTGAGAAAAACTGACAAAAAATAATCAGAAAATTTGACAGAGAGCTGTAACAGTACAGCTTATTCAGTTTGGCAAAAAATATTCCTTATCCAAAGTCACAGAAAAATGCAAAACAAGCCCTGAACAAGATACATAAGTGGCCTTCCGGGATGTTTGAAATTGAAAGCGAGTTTTGAAACACCCTGTATATATATATATATATATGTGTGTGTGTGTGTGTGTGAATATGGGCAGCAAATCATTATTCTTGCATGTTTCATTAAATATAATATCGCAATCAGTCTTGTTAATTTTCAAATAATGATTTTCCATAGTTCTAAAAAGTTTCTTTCATTTGTTAAAAACTTCAAAATACATTTTGAAAGCCATTTAATTGGAATCATACCGGTACTTCGGACTGTCACGGAGTCCATCTTCAGGGTAATTGAATTTGCTGAATGTACATTGATCATATTAAGGAAAAAGCTAGGAAATATAAACCATGCATGTACAAAATTGTGAGAAGGATATCAAAAATGGAATAGAAATGGTCAACATTGGAAGAAAATAGAAATGATTAGTCTAATTCATGCATAAAAATGGAAATATTTTGCTACATTACTAATAAGCGATGGGTCAAACGCTGGTCTTGTTTATTGAGAAGAGGTTGGTTCTCTTTAATGAGCAGAGCCTCGGCGATTTCCATATCTTTCTGCACTGGGTAATTTGCGATCACTTTTGAGTTGGATTCTATTAGTTTGTAACCCGGTTTTATATTTTGGTGTGTTGTTAGGTGTGTTTTCATTGAACCGTTTGACATATGTTGCTGGCATCTATGTGTGAGTGTGTTTGTCGTATAACCAATGTAGCTGACGTCATCACATTCGTCAGAAGGGCAATGAAATTGGTACACAACATGGTGCACAGTTGATTTGAAAGGATTGATGTTTTGGAGTACGTGTTGTAGGCGCGTCATTTTATAATACACTCGCAATTTGATTCTATTTGATTCGCGAGTAGGGGCAACATTTGTTATTATGATTTTTTGAAGGCGCTTTTCTTCAACAACTGAGCTTGATGTCCATTGGCTTTTATAATAAAATATGATCTCACTCTCATCAATGGGTGCATTGACATTCTGCTTTCGTTTGAGGAAAGCTTTGATCATTTCTTCTATCGAATGATCGATTGATAAAATGCTCGAGTTGGGCTTTATTTCATCAAGAAATATTGAGAATTACTCAAATACTTGTGAACAACGGATACCCACAGCGTTTGATAGAAGAAATGATTAGGAAAAATAGTTGTGCGTCGCTTACGGATTGCTGAGAATTCCTTCAAAATGCTCCGATCGCCACGACTCCTTCAGATTCGAAGGATTCAGATCATTGGGCAAAAGTCTTCTCGATAATGTTGGGCCTTCCGATCATTATTAAAAAAAGTAGCAGGCGCACGAAAAAACGTTCACAAACTTCTCTGTAGAACTTGACATCGACTGCGTCTCTTAGCTGTGTGATCCGGTTGATAACAGTCAGTGAAACTTTGCACAATTTGACGTGTTTAATGTTGAACTGGCTGCTCATTGTTCGATTGCTATGGCATTATGCCAGCAGATTGTGCCATTTCACTTACGTTACATGTTCTAATGTTTCCTTTCTAGTCAAACGGAAGAAGAGATGACCTGTCTAATTCTATGGTTCTGTTATTTTGTCGATAATTTATATGATGAAGTAGATGATGAAAATTCATTTTACATTTATAAGGCCTCATGGCACAAAATTAGAGAAGTTTAGTATCTTAAAATCCTCAAAATGATTTTCTTGTAGATGGAAATATGATCATTCATTCTTCAAACATCAATTTTTCAAGGTGAAAAATATTGTACCACCTCAAATATTGATGTGCACGATTTGTTAACTGTGAAATCATGTTTCATGCAGATTGCAGATGAAATCTGTCTTTCAAAATGCTATTAAATTGTCATTGTCGTTTGAGAGGCAAAATACAATGTCATTTTCTCAAATGCATTCATCTACCAATGTTTCTGTTGACAGTAACAAAATAATTGGTTGCCTCGTGTACACTTAGATTGGGAACTTTATTCTCCCGGCATTTGCATTCTATTATAACTTTCTTATTGCTTTGCACACTGATAGATCCGTAGACCAATTATATGCCGAATCATATAATAACGATTTGTGAAATGAACGTCTCCTTTATGGAATTCCTGTATTATTTCACCGCATTGCATCAAAATTAAAATGACTGTTTACCGTACGACAATGTCACATCGTTTTCTAGCGCCCATTCTTCAGTTTCTTATCATTTTCAACCGATCTCTGCCTTTTTGAACATTACTAACGACGTTTAAATTAGATTATGAACTATTTCCACGAAGTAAAGATAGTTTTCACTTAATTTGTTGATGTAAAGGAAAGCCTCATAGGTCTGACATAATGTCATATTCAGAGAAAGTAGACCATGTCCTTATTTCTCCTGTTGAAAGGCGGAATTGCATGCATATCAGAATTATATTAAGAAGTAAGCAATGGAATGAAATGTAATAAACGCTAGATCAAATTATCATGCAAAAGATGTTCGGCTGTCAGGATTCGAACCTGCGACCCCAGGTTTACTAGACCTGTGCTGTACCTACTGAGCTACAAGACGCTTACCTGCGACTGTGCCCTCACCACCGCACATAAGTTGCCATAGCAATTATAATCAATGAAGAGATATCTCGTCACAATTGTGAGTGCCAACATTTAGGCAAGTAGCTGCCCATTCATTTGACAAGGCAATATATCCACGTTACCTTTTAAGAATTCTGAACATTGGCGAAGCAACAGCAAAACAAGATGTTGTTTTTCCCTTTACCCCAGATTTTAGCGGATCTACACTGTAAATCGCTGAATACCAAAATCACATACAATTTGAAACTAACATCTGATACGAGATTCTCGTATGTTTACAGAGATCTGGTATGTTTTTCATACGACATCTCACTTACTTTAGTATGTGATTGGTATGTAGCTATTTTAACAGGACGCTTAGTTAGCTCCACGTTATCAACCAAGTTGATAAACATCAATTCATTTAAATGATATCTTTCGTGCAATCATGTTCGTGCAAACGACTTCATGAATGCAATCATGCTGACTTATGTATCTCAAACAAAACTATTTTTGCGTTCATGAATTATGATGTGTTTTTATTTCGGATTGACAATGTGCTTCATTTCAAAATTACATAATGCATAATTGTTGATGGTTGAATACCTATTGATTATTTATGAAATGCCTTAGACTTACGTGCATTAAAATCGAATTCAGTATTGTAAGTTTGACTATTAAATGTCATTATCTTACTACTTACAGAACAGTGGTAACATTACTGTCATCTTTATTGACAAAAGGGCCTTAAATGAACATACTTTGGACATGATCGATGCTTTCCTTTAACATTGTGCTGGTATGGCTTTAGTATGTAAAGCATACCACATTTGAAACAACATACGAAAAGCATACAAATATATACCAAGAGAATACAGAAATATACCAAAAAATATTTTGATATGCATCCTTCGTATGTGATTGGTATTGAGCGATTTACAGTGGAGTATCGACAGGCTTGGCTGTGCGACAAGAAATGCGATGGGCTTCAAACTGCGTTCTTATTAGGTAAATGCTTGCTTATCCTCCAAAAAATGAGTCAAATGGTAATTCCAAAATTCAATCGAATCCCAAGATTCCACGGTTTCAATTGCATCTGTCTGGAGATGTCATCTATTCAAAATACATAGAGCCTATTGTACTGCCAGGTGAATGGAAGCTGAGTGAACGGAGGCAATATGGAACAAGAAAAATAGAAATAAACGTCTTCAAATCACACGAAAATTTATTTGGATAATTTTTACGACGTTGTGATTTAGTTAATGTTTTTTTCGGAATTTTATCTTTTTCTTATGCTTCCGTTTTTAACTTTTTTCGTTAAATTTCATTTAACTACTCACTGCTTGCTTTCATCTTCAGAATCATTGTAGATATCCAAAAATCTGAGCTAGCTCTCTTTGGTTCTTTCTTGCATACATATTGTTGGATTAATAAAGAGTTCGTGAGCAACATGTATTTCGCATCTTTTTATCAATATGGGATCTCCTCAACCAAATGATCCTCACTATACAACAGTTCACCAGTGTGTTCATAATTATGCTGACTCCAAATTCATATGCGGTTTGGATAAATATCCAAATTTATTTGCCGTTAAGTTATAGCTATGTTTCCTCAGGTTTGGAGAGACCTTCCTTATTGTTCTTTAGATATGGTTGGCCTACCCCCACCATGCGGTACATAGTCCGGCAGCCAGCACAAGTTTCTGCAGGGAACGAGGCCGAAAGTGAGACTTTCACAGAATGATGTACACCTCATAAGTCCAGCAGCCAGCACGAGTTTGTGCAGGGAACGAGGCCGAAAGTGAGACTTTCACAGAATGATGCACACCTCATAGTCCGGCAGCCAGCACGAGTTTCTGCAGGGAACTAGGCCGACAATGAGACTTTCACAGAATGATGTGCACCTCATAGTCCGGCAGCCATCACGAGTTTCTGCAGGGAACGAGGCCGAAAGTGAGACTTTCACAGAATGATGCACGAATCGGTTCTTCTGCCGAGTTCTAGTGAGTTCCTCTTCTTGTCAGACAAGATCAAAGAAAAACACATTGAAATTTTGTATGTTTTCTCTGATTAAACAAAAAAGTGCTAAGTCTAGAGCCATGTTTCTGGACATAGAATGTCTTCATGCCATTTCCTTTCATGTTCATGCGCCCCTTTTTATAAAGTTAAACACATTTAGATTTGGCCAGCCCCTTTGCGTCGGCAAACACAAACATTTTGAGCAACTTTATCCACATTCAATCACATTCTCGCATACATAGCCCATCAGAAGCATGATAATAACACATGCACATAATAGGAAATGACCTGAAGACATTTCATGTCAAAAATCATGGCTCTAGACTTAGTACTTTTCGTTTAATCAGAGAAAACATACAAAATTTCATTTTAGCGAAAAACTGCAATCTGCGTCCCATTGGATTTGCATGTGTCTTTCTTTGATCTTGTCTGACAAGAAGAAGAACTCACTAGAACTCGGCAGACGTGCCGATTCGCAGTAGGCATAGAGTGTACATCATTCTGTGAAAGTCTCATTGTCGGCCTCGTTCCCTGCAGAAACTCGTGTTGGCTGCCGCCGGACTATGAGGTGTACATCATTCTGTGAAAGTCTCACTTTCGACCACGTTCCCTGCAGAAACTCGTTCTGCCTGTCGGACTATGAGGTGTGCATCATTCTGTGAAAGTCTCATTGTCGGCCTCGTTCCCTGCAGAAACTCGTGCTGGCTGCCGGACTATGAGGTGTGCATCATTCTGTGAAAGTCTCATTGTCGGCCTCGTTCCCTGCAGAAACTGGTTCTGGCTGCCGGACTATGAGGTGTGCATCATTCTGTGAAAGTCTCATTGTCGGCCTCGTTCCCTTCAGAAACTCGTGCTGGCTGGCTGCCGGACTATGAGGTGTGCATCATTCTGTGAAAGTCTCATTGTCGGCCTCGTTCCCTGCAGAAACTCGTGCTGGCTGGCTGCCGGACTATGAGGTGTGCATCATTCTGTGAAAGTCTCATTGTCGGCCTCGTTCCCTTCAGAAACTCGTGCTGGCTGGCTGCCGGACTATGAGGTGTGCATCATTCTGTGAAAGTCTCATTGTCGGCCTCGTTCCCTTCAGAAACTCGTGCTGGCTGGCTGCCGGACTATGAGGTGTGCATCATTCTGTGAAAGTCTCATTGTCGGCCTCGTTCCCTGCAGAAACTCGTGCTGGCTGGCTGCCGGACTATGAGGTGTACATCATTCTGTGAAAGTCTCATTGTCGGCCTCGTTCCCTGCAGAAACTCGTTCTGCCTGTCGGACTATACAGGTCGGAGATTGGGGACTGAAACCTTGTTTTATGCAGCCACATGGTTCCTGCCTGAGGACTCCGTACATTATTTTTCTTGATTTTCATCGTTTATAATTTTCGTTAGCTTCTCTTCATGCTTCATGCCATCTTAGTTTTTAATTGTCAATAACATTGATTATAACTTTTAATTTATTTCCCGTCCCATTAACAGTTGGGTTGGTTAGGCATTATATGAACTTCGTTTCCTACTCTGTACTGTCGTAAGTTACTCAATGCTATCAGTGCTAATTTATATTCATGCGCTCTTGACTCTAAGCAACCTAATTATTTACACTAGTGTTTCTCAACGTTTGACGTGCTGGTGCCCATTTTTCAAAAATCAAGCTTGTTTTTACAGGTGTTATTGTGAATATCAAATTTTGAAATGATTGTCCTCAATATGCTCATAGATCAAATACTTGTAAAACACTATTTGATGGAAATATTATATTTCATATATATCATATCATATTATATTATACAATAAATGTCTTTCGTTACCTTTATATGTAAGTTTTCTTTTGCCTTCTCATTTTCAATGACAAACCCTAAAAATGATATACTTACACTCGTCGGTCTATATATCGTGAAATCTATTTGTACTTCTTGATCCTTACATACAAGCTACCCTAAAGTCTACCACTTGCGTAACCTAAAACTTGAAAAAATCGAACTTAGAAAAGATAAGTGTGTATTCCTTCCTGATTAGCAATTACATCTCAATGATAATTTCACTAAATCACAAACATGAAACTTGAACTGTCGAAGACGAAAACAACGTGTATTGTCTTATCAATGACTCCCTTGATTTTGATGATTTTTTACGAGTTCATCGATGTCCACATTCAATGCATTCAGGCTTTCCATCGCCGGATGATTGGAATCCACGAAGCAAAAATTCCTCTTTAAAGCGTCTCACACATTGACGTTTGTTCGAAGTCGCCATCGAGACTTGCGCAGAGAATATGACATGAACTCAAACGCTTTCATTTTTCCGTCACTCACCCAGTACACTTCCAAAAGTCTGGAGCCCACCATGAGAAACACTGATTTACGCGATTTTCCACTAGGGTAGTTGTTTTAACTTCGGTATCTTCCGTTTCCTGGATCCTTCGAATTTCTTTTACCGTGTCGTGTTTTAATTCAATTATGGGATCAATACTTTGAAAGACCATCTATACTTTAATGCTTGATCGTATAATTGAAGCTGGGACATTCCCATAACGACGCCTAAATGTGTCATAATTTTAATAAACTTATATTTAATAAGACTTAAGGTTTGCCCTTAAGAGGACAGGTGGTGCGTTCCCACCGCCGGCAGACATTAAACGTTCAAGGCGCGTCAAACTTTTGACTATCCTAGGACTACATTTTAGAGCCAAACTTGACGAGATCGGTGTGGAGGACCTTCCCACTAGTCCATTTTTCAATCAGCGCTTCTAAAGCGGGACTGGACCTTACCCCTAATGGTCCTCTGACTTGTGATCCTGGACAAATGCATGAATGCATGGAGGTCTTTAAGCACAAAGACTTGACGGATCTGATTGCGTGCCGGGCGGACCTTCCCGGGGGTCCATAACATAGCGCTATACGGACTGGACTTCACTCTTAAGTGTACGAGATCGTACAAGGCCGCTTAACAAGTGATATCCTTGGTCAAAGTTTCAGGCTCGATTGATTAGGAACTTATATATAAATAGACACTTAGTAATCACCATGTCAACCCCATGGAGACCAGTAACCGACACAGTCCATTCATCACACTAGGGCAGTTAGCGATAAAAAAAACATAACGTTAAAACAAATAAAACAATAGCCAGTCGTCAGCAGGTACTCGCCTGGTCGCGTTTCGGCCCCTCTACCTGAACGCTCAAGCCCAGGCGTTCGGCAAAATGACCTGACACATTTGTAGGTTTAATAATAGGCAAATAAAGTAATGCACACTCATATGTAGCCTATCCTTAGTTTTACCTGTATGAAGCATTGGTAGTCGCCCATTGATAACCGATTATCAACTCATTTTTGCAGATGTTTGAATTCGATCAAGAACCTGGTGTTCAAGCTATTCGAGACATCGCATTGACTCTGACGACGTTTGAATATGAAAACGAAACCGAACCAGATGGTCAGGAGAAATTTCTTAATATTTTGGAGTCAGTTGCTGGCGACTCTTCGTTCAAATGTCCAACCATCATGATGGCAGAGCGGGCACTGAAGGCAAGACCACCTTCCAATCAGGTAAAAATCATACAAGGTGTTCCATCTGTCAACCTCCTGTCTCATTTCAGTATGTATATTATTGTACATATGTATATATAGTATGTACGATGGTCGCATTAGAGTGCATCGAATAGTTGGTAATAGGTATTCACCCTGCTGCATATCTGAGCATGACCGCTATGGTGGTGGTAGCGTGATGATCTGGACCGGTATCTGGTACGGAGGTCGAACTGTCGCAGTCATTGTGAATGGGAACTTGAACGGAGAGCGATATTTATCGAATATCATATCTCCAATCATCATCCCAACGGTAAATGAACTCAACCTCATATTCCAGGATGACACGCTCGACCACACAGAGCTCATTGTGTAACAACAGCGATAGTGAGATCTGGAATTCGCATCCTCCATTGGCCTTCACGGCTCCTCCGACCTGTCTCCCATCGAACATGCTTGGGATGAACTTGGTCGGAAAGTGAGAGATGCATATGATCATCCGCCATCAACACTGACAGCTCTTTCAGAGAGACTCATCGATCAATGGTCATTGCTGGATCAGGAACGGCTTGATCATCTTTGCGACTCGATGCCGATGAGACTTCAAAGCTGCATTTCAGTGCGGGGAGGACATACTCGGTACTAATGTCTCCCATTTATTCAAATATAATGTTTTATAAAAAATGCTATCTTATAATTCATGAGTGTGAGTGGAATAAAGTTCATATATTCGAGTGGAGCATTTTTTATGTCAGGCAGTATATTTTTCGCATATTTCATTCCTTTCTTGTTTTAATTGCATGTGCGCTATGCCTTCAGACATAGAAGTGGATAATAGTGCACTAGAATGGAAGTTTGATATCTTGCCTATGTACAATGATGGCACATGGAAAAATCTATGGTTTGTAGATCAGATTCGATCTAAAATATTGTATCATTGTGAAATTATTTGCCAGGTTGGTTGTGGAGGTTGTTGACAGCAAATTACAGGATCTTCAAGAAGAGAATTGGAAGTGAGATGGCAGCATTGCTTCATGTGAAATAGCCTACTATTCCATGGATTGATATATTGTGTCTATTTGCAGAAGTCATTGACAACTAGTTTCCAATTTTTCAATATTGGAATGCGAATTAAAAATTGGTTCACAAAGTCATAATTGAAAGTGGTCGGTGTGCTGTTTATAAGAACATCTGAAGAATTCACCGATAGAAAGTTTAAGTATTGGATTATTTCTCCTTCAAGCGGCTAATAAACCTGGCGCTTTTCTGGAATAAACACATTGAAAGTTTCTTTACCGACAATCATTTCTCAAATAAATGAAATGTCGCTGGAACTTTTCAATTAATCATTGAATGACACGTGATATTTTGGAAGCTGATATTCGAATGCATGGATAGATTTTGAAAATTGTTCAAATATAATGAACAGGGGAACCCTTTTAAGTAAAATGAATACTCTAAGATTTCTTGGCCTCTGATTTCAAGCTGGAGTTATGCATGTTCTGTAAATCGACATTACAAGTTGCATAAGAGTCTGAGTATACTATTGATAGATGATCGGAGCGATATTTCAAAATGATGAACGTTTTAAAAGGATTTCCTTCTTTGTCATCCTGTCGGCGCAGCATTTTGTAAATTCACTTGCTTTTGAGTACATGATCTTTGGACAAGGGCCAACAATCCAGATCAAGAATTGGCCTGATAAATATAAATGCCAAAAACATGGAAGCAGATCGCACGAGTTGCATTTGGCCCCAACTAAGTTCCCCCGGCGTGTGCCATAATTTTCATGCAATTTCCATTCTAGGACTTTCTATGGTATTGTTAATTTCTATGCCTTCATATGCTTTGGTGGACACACACGCAAATGAAACTATCTCTATGGTTATTCTAGAGCGAACATAATCCCATCCCACCAATCTGAAGCAATGGCAGCAAGCGATGGAAATTGACAAAATGCGCGCATTGCAGAAGTAGCTCTTATCAGAGATCTAACGAAACTCAATACTAATCAATGGCAGCTGTTCTGCTATCTGCATCGATGACTCGTACATTGCTGCCAACATAGATTTCTTCGGACAACAATGAAGGACATTTTCAGACTCCTACGCGCCCTCAAATGTCCTACACACATAATTAGATTGTTTGAGCTTGATAGAAGTGCAAACATTCAAAGCGATGGCACATACAGGAACTTACAAAGTGGGCAAAAAGAAATTTTTGATGCCTTACAGAGATAGGAAAAATAGTCGTGCGCCGATTGCGGATTGCTGTGAATTCCTTCAAAATGCAGCGATCGCCACGATTCCTTTAGATTCGAAGGATTCAGATCATTGGGCAAAAGTTTTCTCGATAATGTTGGATCTTCTGATCATGATTAAAAGAATTAGCAGGCGCACGAAAAAACGTTCACAAACGTCTTTATAGAACTTGACATCGTCTTTGCTGTTTTAAAAGATATTCAAAAAGATCGTCAGGGGGTTAAGATTATCGCCCATTGGGGCAAGGGTTAACACTGAGCATTTTTTAGATGATAAATTTCGTCACCAGTGGATTAACTGAAGCTTGTAATATTCATGCAGACAAGATTTAATTCGCATTTATCACAGTTTAATCACGCAATTTATTCTGTATGCGTCCCCAGCTTACGGCAGTTTGCCTGCTTCTTTGATGAAGAAGTTGGAAAAGTTCCAACGTAGGGCTCATAGACTAATTTGTGGCATTGAATGTCAGTGTTCCATGTTTCCCCCTCTTCGTGCCAAAATGCAAAAGACTGCCTGCAAATTGTTAAGCGCTGCGGAAACCCACGTTGAGCATCCACTACATCACCTCGTGCCAGATCGACTGCCTAACACTCACGTTTTGAGAATACCTACATGTACCACACTTCGGCGACAAAATACTTTCTTTCCCTGGAAATCAACCCTGAGTAATATATCCTTCCGTTAAAGGGTTCTACTTTTATTACAATTTCGGAAAGTGTCTGTGCTATACTGTATATTATGCGTCATTTGTCATTAACTTATCAATTCGTGCTTATCGTCCTTGTGCATATCTACATTTCATAATTTGTGATTTCTATTTCAAGAATATGCACATTTGCTACTACTACTACTACTATACAGTCAGGTTATCAACAGTTCCTTGCAGTCAAAACAATATTTCTCATTGTCGGCTTTCTTTTTCAGGTAACCCCCGTATACTTCTATCAATTCAATCGTCGGACAGCGAGTTTACCGTGGCCACAGTGGATGGGCACACCTCATGGCTACGAAATTGAATACGTCTTTGGCATGCCTTTCAGTGAAGAGTTCCAGAAAAATTTCTACGCATTTAATGACTTGGAACGAAATCTTAGTCATATCGTAATGACGTACTGGGCCAACTTCGCCAGACACGGGTAAGCGATCCTATGGTTATGACGCGTGTGAAGTTAGCACCACCACTCATTCAAATGAAACTAACAGATCGATGCATTTGGGGTTCCACCATGTACCACCCATTGTTTCGAAAGAATTCCGCCTACACTGTGGACTGTAGGGCACTAATTTAGGCACGAAGCCGAAATTTCGTGCCAGTTAGCGCCAGTTAGTGCCTTTCTAGTGCCTCGAGGCACCAGTAGGCGGCACTAGGCACTAATAGGCACCAAACCAAATATCTGTTTATCCGATCAAATCGAAGGAAAAACCAACCGGGCGCGAACTCGGCACTATAAACTTAGTACTTACTCGAGCCTTGTGTTGGTTACAATTGATGCCTAAATTTCATGCCCTAGAGTTAACAGTGTAGTTTAGGAGAGCCACCAGCGATTTCTCCTAAACTAGGAGAGATTCTTTCAAAATAATGGGGTTGGCACATGTTGGCACACTTCATCTAGATCGATTCTGACCGTTGGTTTGACTGGTGCATGCATTTTTCAAGATGGCAGTGCTAGCTTCACATCACCGCCATGTTGAACTTTCGAGTAGCGATTTCTTCTAAACTAGACGAAATTCTTTCAAAATAATGGGTGGCATAAAATGACTTATAGTACAAAGCATCATGATAAGGTGTCACAGATGGCTGAGTATAAGATGTGGTGCAATAACATGCAGACGGCCTAAAGTTTGCATGTTGTTCTACAAACATCTGATAAGAGAAACCTTTCTGCTGGAATCGACAGAGACGAAAGGGATACGATTTATGAACCACTAACTACACGAACCAGGAGCGGGGATCTTTCGAGGTCTATTCGAAGAAATACGGTGCCTGCAGCATCACAAAGCTTCGAAGTATTATTCCGCATCTTCGAGTACAGCACTCCGTGGCGAGGATCGTCCGGGTGCACAAAAACCATCTTGCAGGTGGCCATCTTGCCGTTAACAAGTCAAGTTGTCTGTTTCATATAATTATCCACTGATTGGTGACAAATCTTTCCTGATGAGAGATGCCAGAATAACGTGATGAGATGTGAGCTTATAATTAACACAGCCAAATTGACAACTAACAAGGAAACTGTGTCCATTTACCAATCCTCTCTACTCGTGCATGTGTGCGATATCTGTCTCAGCGCTAAATTTGGGAAGCAACTGTCCCGATAACTAAAAGTCGTCTTCGGTTGATGTACAGAAAACCGATTACTGTGTCCTGTGCCTTTTTCAATGCTATTATCATACCACACAACAAATTTAAATATTGTATTAACTTTGGTTCTAACCACACAGTAGGGATATGTAGGTAGAGTGTCGACTCAAAAAGGTGTCTGTATACACTGAAAATTTTTATATGAAAAGATTTAGTTTTTTGCGGAGATTACGTTCCCGTGGTCCAAAAAATTATTTGAGCATTTTTGAAAAAAGTCAAAATTTTGTCAATTTATATACTACCGAGATGACTCTCCTAAATAAGTAGTATGAAACAAGTTGGATATCAAAGGAATGAATATTTGCTAATAAGCATCCTAACTAAGCGGAAATCAAGCTGATCATCAAGGAAATCGAATGAATTGTATTATAATGAAGGTCTTCATGAAAAAGTCGCGACAGTATTCGTGCTTTCTTGGCTGAAATTTCAAGATTTTAATTCAACTTTCACTGGCATGATTTTAAGATTCACTAAATTCATATTTCATTTCTTGAATCTGAATGGACCCATTTACATCTTTCAAAATTAATTGAAATCATTGTTTGTGATTCTGCTATTTTGCCCTACCATTGGCAGGTTGCCTGTGATATGATCACGCTTAAGAAGATTCTCTTGAGGTTGAGCATGAAATCAATAGCAGGTCATCGAGTTGCTTATTGAACAAACATCACCTCTCCAAGGATGTCATGAGAATCTGTAAAATAATATCATTCCTTCTGCATTACAATCATGATCATTCAATTCCGTGGTAATTTCTGAAAAACTGCAAAAATTGGCACATCTCACATTTTGGAGACAATTCCGACTGTATTCACCTCGAGTTCATTTAATAAAATCGAAGGTGTATACACATTGGGGATTTAATAAATGCGGGGTTACCACTCTATCTAATATACCTACTCCATGGTTCTAACTGGATTAGATGATATCGTCTGCTTGATATAGACGTTAGGCAGCCGTAGGAACAAGGTACTTCAGCGTCCTTTTGTAGAGGATTATTGATTTGTACAATTTTTCCATTTTACATGAACTGTCGTCACATTTTGATACTTCCTCATGACATATGTCACAATTCACAGAGAGTTAGGGATGTTACACGAAGAAATCCAGGACATTGTCACCATTTTTTCATGAATTATTCCTCTTGTAAATGCACTTCTTCATTTGACATTTTGATGGAGAATTCTATCCACAATCTTGATACAAATAAGATGACAAGGTTTACGCAGTGATGAATGTATGCAGGATTTCCTGCGTTGGAAATCTCGAACCTTGACAGAATAGAGCCCTGGGGAAATAGATGGCATCAGGACAACTATATCACATTTTTCGCCTTTAACCCTCAGAACTCAGGGGGGTCCAGTGACCCCGGAGCCATATTTTTCTATTTTACTTTTTGTGCTGAGGACATATCAACCGCTCTTGCCCATGTAACATCATCATTTTTGACAGTGAATGTACATGTATTGTTTCATTTCAATTGAATCAGTAGAAGTATGGTAGATAGGCCAAGGGGGTTTGCTGGACCTCGAAGCATGGACCCCCTCAGGTCTCAGAGGATATAGAAATTCCCATAACAAATTTTTTTGCTATCTAATGAAAGATGATTTTGTGCATGTACACGATGGTGCATAATGAGTGAAATTCATTTATTCAATGTTTACATCATGCTCGTGCATCTGCATTTTGTTAGAAGATCGCAAAAATGTGAATATTGTGATTTCGCACATGTCCGTGCATGACTGGTTGGCCTTAATGAACAAATCATCATAAATCAGTGTTCAAAATGTTCATATTCAACACTAAAAACAGACTGTTGGCAAAATTCTCATAGCAGTAATTGATGAGTTTTAGATCTCCACAGCTGTTTTGAAGATCTCAAAATGCAGCCATTATGGCTCAGTTTAGGCCTATTTTCGATTGGCATGGATAAATTTTAAACAGTGGAAAAAGGTACTGTTGCATGAAGTAAATCAATGTAATAAAAATTAACTATCTAAAGTATTGCAATGCCGGCAACCATCCTAAAACTCCTAGTACAGCAGATACTCTGCTGAATGTCGTTGAATTGCAAAGGCACCATATTTTCGCATGTGTTTACTAAGAAGGTTAAAAGACACTCAATGGATTACTTATATCAGCGTGCTATACGGAAACATAACTGTTTTACTTAAAATCAACTTTCCTAATAATTTCTGTCGATTTTTGCAGGTGAACTTTATAAAAGAGGTCCAGTGGACCTCTCGGGTCTCCGGGGGTTTATAGTTGCGCTTGCACAGTCTATCATACTGTTTTCTGGATTTGAAATGATATTTTTCGGCAATGATCGAATACATAACTTTGCAGCATAATTATGTATAGAATTGCTCAGAGTTGGCAAAATTTGTTTTTTAACAAGAAGAGCGATTTCAATGTTTTAAACATGTTTTTATGCAAATTACTAAAAATACGCAGATTAGTGGTGAACGTATGGAGTACGTATTGCCAGCATTGCTAGTTCATTAGATAAGCCTATAATACAAGACATGGTGCCGGCACAATCAAAGGCTTGTGAAGGGCTGAGGATTACCTGCATCCTGTACAACACTATTTCTTTATAGGCCTAACCATTACAACTGTTAAGCGAGTGCATGCAAAATGTCCGTTTTGGACTTTCTCTGGGCTCAGAGGATTGTGCGAGTCATATTGGACAGCTGCCATCTTGCTGAACACTGGCAGAGCTTGGGACTGGTGCCAAAAGTTTAATTATCAACTCGGACAATTCCTTTGATGACCTGTGCTCTAACAAAGCTTTCTACTTTGCTGCCTCATACGTTTTGGTTTTCTTCTTTTATCTTTTATTGTCCCCACCTATGAAATTGCAGAATTAACTTGCCAAGTTCGGGTAATGTTCGTTGATCTAGTCGGTGGCAGTTTTCCATTCAACTTATGTCAGTCACATGGCCAGGAACTGTGGATGAAGGGCATTTGCAACAAACCAGAGTACTGTGACATACTTGTCGCATCGAGTTGTAGTCTTCTCATGCCATTGAGCGGCTTGAACAAGTCCATATTGTTTACAAATTAATACATGACTGGATGAATTTCAGAATTTTCAAAAAATACAAAAAACCATGCAAATTATTCTTGTTTAAAACACCACTTTTTTGTAACAACCCTGGCATTGCTTATTCTATTTGTGCTAATCACGTTTGATTATGTCTCATAAATCATTATTTAAAGGCGAAGTTGATCAATTTTTTGCTCGAAGCAGTAACAATACCGTCATATGACATGTTTTTGTTATGCATTTGAATGCGTGTTCTTCTCCTAATCAATTTCAAGTTCTATAATGTGAACTGTCTTTGACCGCTTTGTGAAGAAAATCATTCTTGTTCAACTTTGTCTAAAACTAAGACGTGATGCAGCAATAGCAAATCGTGTAGAGCTAAAATTGATAGAGCAAACACTTAGCCGTTCACGAAACCAAAAACTATGATCATCAACCATGTTGCAATCTCTAATTGATTAAGTTGTTGACGGATAATCGAAACGGACCTGAATACAATCTGAATATAATTCTGCAATTTCTATAATTTCAAATTTTCAAGCTTCATGTATATTTACATTGAATTCCACTATGATGTGCTCCATGCAATTAGATTTACATTAATTTGATTTAGATTAATGTGCTAGATACGATTAGATACAATTAGTTGGTTTGCCAATAAGCCCAGACTGGGATTGGATCTCGTTACTAAAATAATCTCACAAGGAATATCGCATTAATGGAATAGAAATTCGGGATGCTTGTCGTATGACAATGGTAATTATGAATCTTGAAAGCAAAGCATTGAATAACACAATTGTAGAAAATTTCTCTCGGAAATGATAAAAAAATGTATTGAACATAATACTGAAATGATGCAGTCGGTAGTATCATGCATAGAAACTGAATAAACCAAGAAATAGGAAAGTCAGTATTAGAAATTAAGGCCCCACAGAGAGTTGAGGATGTGCTTTGTGCGGTTAGAAGGTTTGAATTTCTTTGTCCATGCGGTGCAGGAATGTGTGTGGAACATGGTTGTCCATGGGACGACTTTTTCATTCCCAGGCCCATCCCATTCCACGAGAAAATTTTGTTTTCGACCCATGGGAACCACACGGGCCCACGACTTTTAAGTACCGGTATTAATTTTCAACAGCTTCGTATCATGCTGATAGTTTCTACACGTAGCTTATGCCCCCTGTACGCACCCTTTTTAAGCAAGCATTACTCTGTTAAGATTAAGCATATGCTGTTTACTATTGAACTATGAGCCCTAGTTAGTAGAAACTTAGCCTAGTTTAGTCTATAAGTAACATATTGCTTTGAAATTATTAGCATGATTAGATCTAGCTGATTAATGAAGCATCGTTCTTTAACTTAAAGCTAGTCTACGTGTAGCTGCAACGTACATGTACTTTAGGTAGCCTACTTGTATATTCATTGCCTATTATGAATTAGAGTTGAAATATTCACAAATTGAATGAAGCGAGAATGATAAGCTTATGAATAGGCCTATATTGGCCATGTTGTCTCCTACTATTGGTATGTTATAAAATAGATATATAACATAGATGGTTCCGGGTATGATGATTATTTTATCTATTCATGTCACCTAGAAATTCTCTTTATTCAAAAAGTTAGTCAGATTACACATTTTAGTAAACCGCAAAATTACCACGAATTTCATCGGTTTACTAAAATGCGTGATCTGACTAACTTTTTCAATATTGAGAATTTGTATGTGAAATGAATAGGCTACATGAAATGATCCCATGCCCTGAATCATCAGAATCTCAAATATTGAGTCAATCAGACCAGTAGACCTAACTCAGAAGTTACAGCCATTAATGTACAAACATTCCATTTTTATCATTGAACCAATGTGTTTGCTAACGCTTCTTGCCCCTGAACCTGCAGTCAACTGTTTGCAGTGAACGCTGAGTTACGGAAGTAAACAGAAACAGGTGCTATACTATCATTAAAGCAATCGAATATGAGGTTGGCCTTCACCGTCTTCTACTTCTATGAATGGAAATTGCAGGTTGCTGATGGTGATGGACTTGTGGCTGCCAAACATCTTTTCTACTTCTATGCTGTCAATTGTTGCTGCAGTTAAAAACTATCGCGTTGCACTGTATGTTAACTTCTGTGTGTTAGGGGCCTACCATGCAACTTAGAAGTCCAACATTAACAAAAAATATTAAAGCTGCATTCTCTTGTTTGTTACCATTGATCTGTAAGACAGCAAAATGTTGAAAAACATTAAAAAACATATTTCTAACATTGATTCTAGGGTTCATCTTGAAAAATGTCTCGGCCCATTGGGAACCCACATGGCCCATGGGCCCAACTTCCCGTCCCAGGCCCATCCCAGGCCCATGGGCTCGCTGGCCCATGGGCCCTCCCATAAGGCCCCATACCCATGGACGACCATGGTGTGGAATCAACAAATTGATAAAAGAAACTTATTTCGCTAGTTCTAACTGTAGAAATTAAGTTGTATTTACATGTATATGAGTGTGGAGTGGGAAATTAAGTTCTTGTACTTCTGCGATAATTTCTTTATAAAATTTAACTTCATTAAATGCAGTAATTATTGTCTTCAATGATCTTTCATCATTTCAGAGATCCCAATATGGATGTTAACGGAGGATTATCATCTTACAAAAAGGAATTGCGGTTGTGGTCAGAATTCAATCGCAAACAACATTATATCATCTTTGACGACCGTGGAAATTTGTCTCATGCAAAGGAACCTCTGATGAGAAAATGCAAATTCTGGGATATTCACTTCCGATTGATGGTGGAACAAGGTATGATATCTAATGATTAAAGAGAGTCATGAAGATTGCAGAGTGAAAGTTCGCCTGGGTATAGAATTGAAAGACGCTACCACAGAGTAGGGATATATAGGTAGAGTGTCGACTCAAAAAAGTGTCTGTATACAATGAAAATTTTTATATCAAAAGATTCCGTTTTTTTGCGGAGATTACGTTCCCGTGGTTCAAAAAATCATTTGAGCACTTTTGAAAAAAAGTCAGAATTTGCCAATTTATATACTACCGAGATGACTCTCCTATATAAGTAGTATGAAACAAGTTGGATATCAAAATGAATGAATATTTTCTAATAAGCATCCTAACTTAGCGGAAATCAAGCTGATCATCAAGGGAATTTCATGAATTGTATCATAATGGAAGTCTTCATGAAAAGGTCGCGATATTATTCGTGCTTCCTTGGCTGAAATGTCAAGATTTTAATTCAATTTTCACCGGCATGATTTCATGATTCACTAAATTCATGTTTCACTTCTTGAATCTGAATACTGATGTGGAACCATTTACATCCTTCAAGGTTACATGAAATCATTGTCTTTGATTATGTGATTTTCTGCCAGTGGCAGGTTGCCTGTGATATGATCATGTTTTAGAAAATACTCTTGAGGTTGAGCATGAAAGCAATAGCAGGTCATCGAATTGCTAATTTAACAATCATTAAATCTCCAAGGCTGTCATGACACTGAGAATCTGCAAAATATCACCATTCCTTTTGCATTACTATCATGATCACTCAATTCCGTTGTAATTTCTTCAAAACTGCAAAAATATGCGTATCTCACATTTGGTAACAATAGCAAATTGTATTCACATCGAGTTCATTTAATAAAATCGAAAGTGAAAAAAAAATAAAATCGACGATTCTGTGAAATATAATGTAGCATTAAGTCATCGCTTTTTAGGGCAGTAATATCAGAAACCCATATTCCCTTTTCGACAATAGGACTAGAATGAAACCCGTTGTTCAGATTGTCGTGAGTTGTAAATCAGTTTGCTCTAGATTTGATCATCTTAATAGGTCCGGAACACATCAGCTTCTTCAACAACAACACGTCACATGTCTTCTTTTACCATATTACGTCAGCTCTTTCTTTGACGTCCTGTCGCATGCTTGTCAGCAACTTCGATCTTCGAGACTTTCGTGACCTGCTATGTCCCGCTCTTTTAACCAAACCAATGTCTTCTAATGGAATTCAAGATACTCTCTAGTACCTTTTCCTGCCTCGTACCTGCGTGTGCGGGGAAATCCACAAATCTGTATTTACTAGGGAGTTCAACGGATTGAAAATAACAGCGAGTCTTAGCGGATTTGAACCACCCACCTCTGGCAATCTAGGCCATCGCTGTTCAAACTGATCTATCAGCACGATAAGAAAGCAAGAGTTCTTAGCTGAAGAATTGGCTTTTCACAGGAGCTGACTTCGTCCCTCAAGACAATCACAGCACCACAAAAGCAAACATAGACTGGCTGTATACATATTTAACGAACGGAACATAGTTGCGCCTATTTAATATTAGTGCGGCAGCCACAAGGAGTTTGTGCAGGGACGAGGCCGGAAGTGAGACTTTCACAGAATGATGTACACCTCATAGTCCGGCAGCAAGAACGAGTTTGTGCAGGGAACGAGGCCGACAATGAGACTTTCACAGAATGATGTGCACCTCATAGTCCGGCATCCAGCACGAGTTTCTGCAGGGAACGAGGCCGAAAATGAGACTTTCACAGAATGATGTGCACCTCATAGTCCGGCATCCAGCACGAGTTTCTGCAGGGAATGAGGCCGAAAATGAGACTTTCACAGAATGATGTGCACCTCATAGTCCGGCATCCAGCACGAGTTTGTGCAGGGAACGAGGCCGACAATGAGACTTTCACAGAATGATGTACACCTCATAGTCCGACAGCCAGCACGAGTTTGTGCAGGGAACGAGGCCGACAACGAAACTTTCACAGAATGATGTGCACCTCGTAGTCCGGCAGCCAGCACGAGTTTGTGCAGGGAACGAGGCCGACAATGAGACTTTCACAGAATGATGTACACCTCATAGTCCGGCAGCCAGAACGAGTTTCTGAAGGGAACGAGGCCGACAATGAGACTTTCACAGAATGATGTACACCTCATAGTCCGGCAGCCAGAACGAGTTTCTGCAGGGAACGAGGCCGACAATGAGACTTTCACAGAATGATGTACACCTCATAGTCCGGCAGCAAGAACGAGTTTGTGCAGGGAACAAGGCCGACAACGAAACTTTCACAGAATGATGTACACCTCATAGTCCGGCAGCCAGCACGAGTTTCTGCAGGGAACGAGGCCGACAATGAGACTTTCACAGAATGATGCACACCTCATAGTCCGGCAGCCAGCACGAGTTTCTGCAGGGAACGAGGCCGACAATGAGACTTTCACAGAATGATGCACACCTCATAGTCCGGCAGCCAGCACGAGTTTCTGCAGGGAACGAGGCCGACAATGAGACTTTCACAGAATGATGCACACCTCATAGTCCGGCAGCCAGCACGAGTTTCTGCAGGGAACGAGGCCGACAATGAGACTTTCACAGAATGATGTAAACCTCATAGTCCGGCAGCCAGCACGAGTTTCTGCAGGGAACAAGGCCGACAATGATACTTTCACAGAATGATGTACACCTCATAGTCCGGCATCCAGCACGAGTTTCTGCAGGGAACGAGGCCGAAAATGAGACTTTCACAGAATGATGTACACCTCATAGTCCGGCAGCTAGCACGAGTTTGTGCAGGGAGCGAGGCCGACAACGAAACTTTCACAGAATGATGTACACCTCATAGTCCGGCAGCCAGCAGATCTCAGCAGTCAATCTTATAGGTCGCAGGTTGCAGTTTTTGGCAAAAATGAAATTTTCTATGTTTTCGCCTATAACGCTAAAAGTACTCATTCTAAAGCCATAATTTTCGGCATGGAATGTCTTCAGGTCATTTCCTATCATGTGCGTGTGATGATATCATTTTTTTGATCGGCGATGTATGCGAGAATGCGGCTCAATGTAGATAATGTTGCTCAAAATGTTTGTGTTTGCCGACATTAAGAGGCTCGCCAAATCGAAATGTGTTTAGCTTTATAGATAAGGGTACATGAACATGACAGGAAATGACGTGAAGACATTCAAGTAGGCATAAGGTGTACATCATTCTGTGAAAGTCTCATTGTCGGCCTCGTTCCCTGCAGAAACTCGTGCTGGCTGCCGGACTAAGAGGTGTACATCATTCTGTGAAAGTCTCATTGTCGGCCTCGTTCCCTGCAGAAACTCGTGCTGGCTGCCGGACTATGAGGTGTGCATCATTCTGTGAAAGTCTCATTGTCGGCCTCGTTCCATGCAGAAACTCGTGCTGGCTGCCGGACTATGAGGTGTACATCATTCTGTAAAAGTCTCATTGTCGGCCTCTTTCCCTGCAGAAACTCGTGCTGGCTGCCGGACTATGAGGTGTGCATCATTCTGTGAAAGTCTCATTTTCGGCCTCGTTCCCTGTAGAAACTCGTTCTGGCTGCCGGACTATGAGGTGCACATCATTCTGTGAATGTCTCATTCTCGGCCTCGTTCCCTGCACAAACTCGTTCTGGCTGCCGGACTATGAGGTGTACATCATTCTGTGAAAGTCTCATTGTCGGCCTCGTTCCCTGTAGAAACTCATGCTGGCTGCCGGACTATGAGGTGTACATCATTCTGTGAAAGTCTCATTGTCGGCCTCGTTCCCTGCAGAAACTCGTGCTGGATGCCGGACTATGAGGTGTACATCATTCTGTGAAAGTCTCATTGTCGGCCTCGTTCCCTGTAGAAACTCATGCTGGCTGCCGGACTATGAGGTGCACATCATTCTGTGAAGGTCTCATTGTCGGCCTCGTTCCCTGCAGAAACTCGTGCTGGATGCCGAACTATGAGGTGCACATCATTCTGTGAAAGTCTCATTGTCGGCCTCGTTCCCTGCAGAAACTCGTGCTGGCTGCTGGACTTTATGTTACTTGGCTGAGACGTCATGTTTTTAATTCAGTTTTCTGTGGCATGATTTTATGATTCACACGGCGTCATTTCTTGAATCTGCAGAGTAATGTGGACCCATTTGCATCTTTTGAAGTTAATTATGATCAGTTTCTTTGATTATGATGTTTTGCTTTTCCTGTGGCAGTTATATATTTACTATAGTTATTGCCTCTAAAGGTTGTCTTGATACGAAGGATTTGCAAATTACTTTTCTTTCTTCTGTATTGCTGTCATAATAATTCAAATTCGCGTACATTTCTCCGGAAGTGCAAAAATTTGCATATCTCACAACTGTGCTCAATTCGAGTTCATTTAATAAAAACGAAACTGTACACACATCAGGGATTTGATAAATGCTGAGCTGCTGCTCTTCCTAATATACTCACTTTTTGTCTCTTTTATTCTTCACAGTATAATGTCTCCTAGATGACTCTTGCCTTATCTTTTTTCAACAGGGAAGAAAATGATTGAAAGAAGAACGAATTCTTCCTGTCTGTCTTCCTCCTCGCGTTTTTCCGCGAGAGGAAGTCTTCCTTGAATCGGCGCCAATCGTCTACAGGTGTGGAGACGCACAAATCATCAGGAGACCACATAAGTTGATCGAATCAGTACAGATATATTTCCTTTCAGATGACGCCCTCTTAACGTATTCGTTAAAGCGGAAGTTCAGGCATTTGCGATTATCATACTTCAATAATCCGGGTTTAGGGCGACAGCGACAGTCGTAGCAAAAACAATGGTAAAATTATGTAATTACCAATGCGTCATTTAAGCCCGAATGTCTTCGTTTATTGTGTATATCAACAAATTGTTTAGACATGTGATTCACAGTGATTAATCGTGTTGTCTTCGTGGTACAGTGGTTAAGTGCTGCGCCTAGAGATCTTTAGATGCAGAGGTCGAACCCCGATAGCGTCATTGGAAGTCCTCTGGAGGGGCATCCAGACTCTAGATCATGTTTCATGTCGGTTCTTGCAAAAATTAGTGCCCATGATTCACATAAATTTCACTGAGACTTTCCACTATCGGAGGTGTGACCTAATCGCGCACACTGAATCAGTTTCACCTTCGTAGTGAAAATGGTTAGCGAATTCTTGCGACGGTCGTAGGAAAACTTCGCAGTTAGTTTGACGGTCGCAGTTAGTGAGAATAAAGAAAATGTTCGATTTCTATGTCAGATTCGAATAATATTTATTACTTACTGTCAATATACGGTTTCGACCACAGAATTAGATTGTTTAAGCGTGTCACTTCGCTCGCTAGAAGTGCAAACTGATTCAAAACGATGGCATATGCAGGACCTTACTTAGTGGGCAAAACGAAATGTTCAATGCCTTGCAGATATAGAAACAATAGTCGTGCGCCGATTGCGGATTGCTGTGAATTCCTTCAAAATGCTCCAATCACTACGATTCCTTCAGATTTGAGGAATTCAGATCATTACGCAAAAGTTTTCTCGATAATGTTGGTCATTCCGATCATTATTGAAAACGTTAGCAGGAGCACGAAGAACTTCTCTGTAGAACTTGACATCGTCTTGTGTTTCTTCGCTGTGTGATCCAGTTGATACCAGTCACTGAAACTTGGCTCAATTTGGAGTGTTTAATGTTGAACTGGCTGCTCATTGTTCGATTGCTGTGGTATTATGTCAGCAGATTGTGCCATTTCATAGGCATGACGTGTCAAACGCAGGAAGAGACGACCTGTCTGATTCTGTGGCTTCGACAGTCGACTGCTTGCAATATCTGGCAAATACTTCATGCTACAGATTTGTTACTTTATCAGCAAGTTCGTCACAATAATTATCTGTGATAGATATCTTGCGGACCATGTGCAAGTGACGATGGGTGAGCCACAAGTCCACAATATGACACGACAGATCGATTCTGATTTATAATTTTTGGCCAAGGTAATAATAAAAGATGAACATTATTAAATGAAAGAGTTTTATTAATTTAATTGTTGGATGTAATTCATTCGAGATTTGCACATCCAGATCACTATAGCATCAATCCTTAAACAGAGATTACTTGGGACCCGACACGTCTAAATGGAAAATAATCATTGACTTTCTGAACTTCCGTTTTCGAGAAATTCTTTTTGTCTGGTGACCTATCTGCTACAATATACGATTAGAGCAAGGTAGGTCACAGTGTCTTCCTCAGACACGAATTCAATTGGTTGTGCTTCAAAACGCTTTGAAAATATCCTCTCTACTGTATGAGTATATTGTTCTGTAAAGTATGTAATAATGTATTCCATAGAAATTGATTTCCTTCGAAAATCCATGAATTCATGAAAAATATCATTGTTTCTGTTTGAGAGTAGACAGTGTGTGCTATTTTATTCATTATAGTACACGATCCTTGCCTTCTGGAGAACGAAGACTGAAGGAACTCTCTTTTAAAGAGTTAAAAAAGTGCTAGATATAATTGAGGGAAATCAATTTCCGTATTAATGAGTGGTGATAGAGAAAAATGTCCGAATCCTTCAAAATATATTTCTCTTTCCATTCGGCTGAGGCGACTTTCTGGCGAAAATAGTTCAAAATTGTAGGTCCTTCAAAAGCTGAATTATTCGTTAATAGCATCAATCGCTGTTGACTTACAAATTGTCATTACTGTTACTTACTTGCTTGCTTTTTCCTTCGTCTGAGGTAGCTATCCACGATCAACAAGTCTCCTTTGCTTGTCTTTCAACTGCATCTATGCAGCGTTTGATATTGCACACATGTAATTGGCATGTAGTTCAAGACAGATAGCAAAGCCCGGACAATACCTACAACGATTGGTGAGGATGAGAGCACATTTGGATCATTCCTTATTTTGCAAGACGTTTCCTTATCACACTGTTTTTATTGAATTGTTGATAAAAGTGCGCTTTGCCGGCGTCTAAAGCATCTAGTCCGTCAGACAGAGCGAGTTTCTGCAGGGATCGAGGGTGCACCCTATGGCTGCTGCTACGAATCTGCGCGTCTGCCCAGTCCTGCCTGGTTCCTCTTCTTGTCAGTCAGGATTGAAGATAATTACGTACACATCCAATTTGGAAGAAGACTGAATCTCTTGCAAAAATGACGTTTTCTATCTTTTGTGAACAAAAGTGAGAAAAGCTAAGCCTAGGGCCATAGTTATTGACATGGAATTTCTTCAAGTAATTTCCTATCATGGTCATGCGTGCATGAAGCTAAACACATTCATATTTAGCAAGTCCTTATGTAAGGCAGACACAATCTTTTGACATATTCCAGCCACTGTCAACAGAATTCTCGCAAACATGTTCATCACAAGCATGACAACAACACATTCAGGTGACAAGAGATCACCTAAAGACATTCCAACTCAAAAATTGTGACTCCAGGCTTAGAAAGCTCACTTTTCACTTAATCAGAGAAGATATAGAAAATCTCATATTTACCAAAAAACTCAAGTTTTCTTACAAATTGAATTTTCATGTTTTTCCTTGATCCTGTCTGACTTGAAGAGAAACCAGGTAGAACTCGGCAGACGTGCAGATTTGTAATGGTCATAGGGTGTACATCATCCTGTGAAAGTCTCGCTCCATACAGAACCATCTGAATGCCAATGAAACGGCATGTCGAACGAACACAGCACACTAGGTGACATGCCACGCACAATTCACGCGTAATTACGGAGCACCCCAAACATCTGTGTAGCTAAGGGCAGTTTATACTTCCACGCGCGTACATACGCGTTGCACTACGAGTCAGCAATCACGTGATCTGATGCTGTTGCAGCATGGGGAATGCTTATGAATGCGCGCGGGCGAGCGTTTATAGTTTCCGCGTCGTTTACGGTTGTCTGCGTTTGCGCTTGAACCACGAATGAACAGCTTATGCTTGTTCTGCCTGCCGTGAGCATGAAATTGAGGTCCTATCACATTGTTTAGCCTCTGATACATTCACACATGAGACGCAAAGTCTATATGACAGGACTGCCGACAGATGTTGCAGCAATGTCACGCATAGCCACAGATGTATAGGGTCATGTGTAATTACGCGTGAATTTACGCGTAAATTACGCTTAATTGAGTGTGAAAAATCACCTAGTGCAGTAAAGTAGGCGTCAAATAATGACGGAACTGCTTTTGTCGCCGCTGTAGCCTTGTGGTAAAGCGCTCGATATGCGTCCGAGATACCTGTATTCAAAGCTATGTCGAGTCAAAACTTTACAAATAGGTGCACGAGACATTCTTGTAAATCTCTCGGTTGAACACTGCATTGAAAAGCATCGTCGACAATTATGCTTCCGAGTTACTATTATTACAATTTAGTCATCTGACTGCCGAGGCTCTGCCTTAAAAAAGGTGATTTTGACCATCAAATTTCTCTGTTCAAGGCACTCATTTCTCTATCTCACTCTCAAAACTTTGTAAACATGTATTGTAGTGAGTATCTGATTTTGTCCAAATTCTCCGTGTACAATTCTTTGTCAGAGATCATTTATAGACATTTGATAAGCGAATCAATTGAAATGAAAAAGTTCCAAAAGTGGGCTGCAAGCTATGTAGTATAAAATTCATTATGATGAATATCATGAAAAGCGTTCACCCCATTCTGTTAAGGTAAAAATTCTCTTCATCCCTGACGATTGGGCTCTTCGCAACTCTGTAAACTTTTCAAATATTCTGTGTGAATGTAATCATTTATCATACTACTATGAGGTGCCTTCGCAGTAATATCTCAAAAGCCTAATTTGTTGCAGTAATGAAATTCACACAGATTGACCATTCTCGCAAATTTATTATTACTGCTAGCGCAATGCAAGCCTATGCATTGAAAAATGAAGATATGTACATAATATAAACATTTTAAGCGAAATGACTGCATTTATAGCTGAGGCAAAGATCAATTGAAAATTGAAGAATTCCTCATATTAGATTAAATCAAGTAAGATGCGATCAAGTTGGACTACTACCATTTGGCATCGTTTCTTAAAATTCTTTCCGATCGAGTGTGACCACCAGTGGCAGAAAAAGGCTGTTTTTGTTGGGTAAATCCATTTTATATAACAACATTGGTCAGAAAACGCGTCTTTCGTCTGTAAAATCCTTAGTTCTGAGCCGATTTTCAGAATTTTCTTTTCATCTTGATCCTTAGAATCTCCTCTCTTTGGTCATTATAAATTGATTATCAATCGAACAAAGTTTTCCTCATGAAAATTTTGGCTCAAGGCAGAAAAAGTACCAAAAAAGCCTGTTCTAAGCATAGATCCTCTATCTTAGGGAAGACATTTCCTTGTGATCTACATAAATTATGCGTATGGAGCTTAATTATAATCTCCCTGGAAAATTTGGAAAATTTTGAAAGTTTTGATTTTTTTGATAGGCCTATAATTTGAGCGCTTTTACTGCCGAGGCAGCTGCGCACCAATAAATTGGGTCTAAAACTCTTGATTTCATCATTATTTCGATTAAAGCGATCGTAACAATATGATTTCCGTCCGCGGATTTTTGAACATTCCTGATCTGGAACAAGATCTGGAGCAAAAATGATGTGCATCATTTTGGAGTTTGCTAATTGTTAGTTTGAAAGTTAAGCTTTAGTATGCAGCGTTGATCATAGTGACACAGAGTCTCCATGTGTTGATGAACATGTGATGAAGTATAAGCACACAGTCCACGCAGCATTCATGAGCGACCATTGGAAGAGATAAAGACTGTAAACTCGTGAGATATTTGGACACTAAAGATATCTGTGATGAGTAAAAGAATATCTATGATAGCTTCAAACTTCTGGCGCATTGTCCGATATCTTCGTTGAGGATATACATCCTCCATTTCTAGTTCAGATGGTTCAGATAGTTCCAATTCGATTTCAGATCTGCCCAAATGAATTTCAAATATGATCCAGATGAATTGGAGATCTCCAGTTGATTTAAAGATCTTTTCAAAGTTGAGCTTGTGACAGATATCTGAAATCCATCTAATGTCTGAAATTCATTTGGAAAGATCTGAAATAGACATGGAATAGTTGCAGTTGGTACCAAAAGTTAACATACAGGGATGATAGAGAAGTTTTCGGTCTTTGAATATTACATAGTCTTTTCAAACGACTATAATAAGTCTCCAAAACAAAGGGAAAGAATTGGAAAGATTGGAAAATTTTCCATTTGCATCACTATCTATTTATCATGTATCATGTGTATCATGTAGTACATGTATCATGTGAAAAGCATGAACCGTACTTGATGAGACATTTCATGCGAAAACGTTCCAAATCCGCATTAAATTTCATGAAATATATATGAGCAAAAATCTCGTAAAAAAACATGAGAAATTTTCGTAAGGGTTCTTTCGAACAGATTTTTAAAAATTTATCTCAAAATTTCAATTGCTGAAACCACATTTCTTTTATCGGAATTTCATAAAAATTCACATAATTATCAAGAACCATGATGCTATCATGCATGTGAAATTTTATTTGAGATGCCAACAATTATCATTTTCAAAATCTCTTGAAACGGCCAAAATGTACATCTGACCGAGACCAAAAACTTATCGGTCAGAAGACACCAGTAGGCCTAATATATATGACAAATACAATGGCTTGTACAAATACTCATGACCATATACACAAATTTTCAAAGAAGACGAAGTTGCAAAGTTGAAAAGACAAAAATTGCCCAAAATGTTGTTATAAAAAATGGATTCGCCATTATTGGAATGCAGAAGCATTAACAAGCATCATGGCCTACGATCATTGTCCGTATCTTGCGTAATGATGAAGAATGCCCCAACTTACCTGAATACAAAATTCAATTCGAATTAGGTCATGTTTGGTACCTTCATATTCCTCTGCTGGCTAAGCGCAGTGAGATCCTATAGCATCACAGCACCACACTGTAAACTGTGGGGCACTAACAACTTTGACATGAAGCCTAAATTTCGTGCCAGTTAGCGCCTTGTTAGTGCTTTTCTAGTGCCTCGAGGCACCAATAGGCTCCACTAGGCACTAATATACACGAAACCAAATATTTGTTTATCCAATTAATCGAAGGAAAACTAATGGGTGCGAACTCGGCACTATGGACTTCGTGCCTACTCGTGCCTTGTGTTGGTTAGAATTGATGCCTAAATTTCGTGCCTAGCAAGCGAAATTCTGTACCCTAGAGTTCACAGTTTATCTACCATTGAGAATACGGTTGCGGTAAGTCTATAGCTGGATAGATAGAATCAACTTTGGATTTATCCGAGTACATATTTTATGCCTGAATTGACAAATGTCTATAAATTTGGTTGTATCTTTCTCGGCACTTCCTATATACAAGCTGTATTTGCCAGTAACAGTTCTTGTTCAAATAGAAAGAAATATTTTTATTATCAATTGTTGTTTTTTCTGAAAAAAGAGATGAACACTTATCGGTCCTAATTTTGTCACAGAATGTAGATAAGTTTACGAAACGTTTATGAACAATGGACTTACTAAAATGATGGCGATCCCACGGACTTAATTCAACAATGCTACGGAGCTTGTCGAGATCAAAATATAGTTATTGCTTGTCAATCTTTATTCAAGGCAAAAATTGCGAAATGTAGGCCTAAATAGCAGGATGAAACCACTAGGCTAATTGCCACGCATAATTTCGGAGCACCCCAAACATCTCTGTGGCTAAGGGCAATTTATACCTCTACGCGCGTACATACGCGCTGCACTATGAGTCAGCAAACACGTGATCTGATAGTGTCAAAACATGGGGAACATTCATGAATACGCGCGGGCGAGTGTTTGCATTGTATAGTTTATGCGTCGGTGGTTGTCCGCGTTGCCGCTTGAAACGGCTAATGAACTTCTTAGCATGCTCTGTCTTTACCTGAGCATGAAATTAAGTCCCATCACATTGTTTAGCCTCTGATACATATAGACACATGAGACGCAAAGTCTACCCTCACTAGGTGACATGCCACGCTCAATCAAGCGTAATTCACGCGTAATTACACATGACCCTAAACATCCGTGGCTATGCGGGATATTGCTGCAATATCTGTTTTATAAGTTAGTATAGTTGGCATAGACTTTGCGTCTCATGTGTCTGCATGTATCAGAGGCTAAACAATGTGATAGGACCTCAATTTCATGCTCAGGGAAGACAGAACATGCTTAGCGGTTCATCTGTGGTTCAAGCGGCAGCACAGAACAGACAACCGTAGACGACGCGCAAACTATAAACGCTCGCCCGCGCGTATTCATAACAATTCCCCATGTTTTGCCGGCATCAGATCACGTGATTTCTGACTCCTAGTGCAGCGCGTATGTACGCGGGTAGAAGAATAGAATGTCCTTAACCACGGATGTGTAGGGTGTTCCGTAATTACGCGTGAATCACGCGTGGCATGTCACTTAATGTGGTCAGTTGATATATTTATCCCGTTATTCCGCTTTGAGGCTACTTCCAAGCGGACGTGTCTACCGCTTGCACGAAAAAATAATTCTATCTTGGTGGCAAATTTTTGCGACAGATCTCCAACGAGCACTGTTTACAATTCAACAGATACATTAATTAACTCGCTATTAATAAGAGTCTATGCTATTCAACTAATGTGGTTGCTCTAGGCCTACCTATTAGTAGTAACAAAAGGTCCATAATAAACACAGCGCCCCCCCCCCTCTGGAACGACAGAGGTTGTGGTCTGTCGTGGTGTGCCGGCCAGGTTGGTTCACAACATGTTCGCTGACTCCCCCCCCCCCTCTGCAACGACAGAGTGTGAGACTCGAGTGAGTTGGTCCGACCGCCTGGTTGACTTGGGCGACCGTCCAGGTTGACGTGGGCGACCGTCTAGGTTGACGTGGGCGACCGTCTAGGTTGACATGGGCGACCGTCTAGGTTGTCGTGGATAGTGAAATGGCTGCCAGATTCGGATTCAGCGTAAAATTCTGCATCTGTGGTGTGATTTCCAGCTCAATCGGCGAGAAAAACTGTTTCTTCAAAATTTTGGCAGAGTTAAAATGTGGGACGTTTTGGTGTGTAGCGCCCAAACGAAGCATCGGATGAGAAAACGGAGGCCAGATTCGGAATCTACGTGAAATTTTGGGTTAGGAAGGATGTTTCCAGCGAAATCGGAGATAAAAAATTTTTCACTGACGTCCCCCCCCCCCTCTGGACAGCTTGCTTCGATTTTGGCTTCCAGTGGACGGATTTTGTCGTGCGATAGCTCGTTTGAAAGCTAAGAGTGAGACAAATTCACTGAAAGAATCGGCTTGTTCCTATCTGTCTTCGTTTAGATGTGAGACGCCATTTAAGATTTTGGGACATTGGTGAAAAACGACAGAGTTAGAATTTGGGACGTTTTGGGCTGTAGCTTCAAAACGAAGCATCGGATTGGAAAACGGATTTCAGATTTGGAATCAGCGTGAAATTCTTTATCTGTATGGTGAGTTTCAAGTCAATCGGAGAGAAAAATTTTTCAACATTTTTCGAAAAAACGACAGAGTTAGAAGCCCAAACGAAGCATCGGATGAGAAAACGGAGGCCAGATTCGGAATCTACGTGAAATTTTGGGTTAGGAAGGATGTTTCCAGCGAAATCGGAGATAAAAAATTTTTCACTGACCCCGCCGAGCAAAAAGTCATCCGGCGGAAGTCCGCTGGATGTCTTTTTGGTGTCCGTTCGCGGTCAGTTAACGGATAGTAAACGGTGGACAAATTTTGTCTGCCGAGGACATCACAAGGACATAGGGCGGAAATGAAAGGACAAAGAACGGGTAGCCTAAGGCATTAGAACGGACTTCAAAGGAACAATAGCGGACATTATTTGTCCGCATTAAAATAATCTGACGGACAGTTGACGGATATGATGAATGCGCGGATTCTGAACGGACTGACCACAGATAACCAACGGACTAATTACGGATTCTGACGGACTAATTATGGACTCTGACGGACTAATTATGGACTCTGACGGACTAAATACGGATTCTGACGGACTAAATACGGATTCTACCGGACTAATTATGGACTCTGACGGACTAAGTACGGATTCCAACGGACAAGTTTAAGATCGTCGACGGGTAGCGAACGGACAGGTTACTTGGGATAAGCGGGTCCTGTACGAGCTAACTACGGAACAGTTACAGATAAATTGCCAATGTTTCACTGATGTTGAACGAATTGGCTACAAATATCTAGCGCTTCCGGAAATATAGACAGGTAAGTCATATTATAATCGGCAATTCAATTAAAATACATTAAACAAAGTGGTCGTCTCACGAAGCTATCCCATTTGTTTGTAAAATTTCAAGGAAAACCAACAACTTTACACGAGATATCTGTTGAGCACCAGAGACGACAAATTGAGAAATATGTATACCAACAATTAACATTCGTTAAACAAATAACAAGGGTAAAACAATTATCGACTGGTCTGGAAAGCTTGTAAACTTGCCAAAATGGGAATATGTCAACATTCATGGGCAATCGCAATGTTACTATTAGCCTATTGGTAGTCTTATTGTGCGAAGTTACATGTTTTTCTAAGGCAGACGTTTTACTAGTAGGTATGAGAAGAAAATCATTTTATTTTCATACTAGACGGATTATGCAAATCTTTATTTCATAATTTAAAACAGGATAAATAATTGCATATCCAATTTTAAATGTTAACCTATCAAATGAAGTACAAGCATCATCCTACAAATGGCACACGAAAAAACTTACTTATCATTGACCTTCATACCCAAAACATACTATTGTATGATATCATATAGGCCTAATAGCGTACGTACGAAGAATACGTTTATTCAACATTGAAACAGTAACTGTCGAATGGCGTTTGAAATGATAAGTCACACAGAATTTTTCCCTTTTGGCAACGATTACAAACTTCCCATGCATTACTGTAATGTAATGTGTGAGTGGAAATGATTGAAGTTTCGTACAGAAATACATATGATCAAAACTCATATAAAAAAGAATTACTAGATTGATAAATGAACAATGGACGACAAGTTGATGTAAAACGATGAATGTGAGTATATAAAACAATAGAATGCACCTTTATCATAACGTACCCAGTACAAGAAAACACTAGCATCAACTCAAGTGAAGCACATCTTGCATAAAATACCGACGGAAAGATTTTAAGAAGTGATCATAGATATTAATTATAGCAATGTGAATGTAATTCGAATGTCTGTGGGCTACACTTCTTCGTAGAGTTCATGAACTAATACAATTTCTGAGATTCTTCTTCCCTCTGTTCATCGGAGTCAGGCATTGCCGTTTGATTTAATTGTGACACTCGTTCTTTCGACGCTTTTCGATCACACGTGACACCACTTGATCATAATTTCCGGCCAGGTTTGCACATACTCGTATTACGGATATCACAACTTGATAAAGTGTCGGAAAAGATGTTGGAAAACATCTCTTCGAGAATTTCCACTTTGAAAACTTGTCGTCTCGGATGAAAAATTGCATCAACTCGTCCGGTGCAATGAGTCGGCACACTTTGCGAGTAACTAACAACGGTTGAACCTGAGATGATTAGTTGATTTGTGGAGAAATTAGTGCTTTCAGAACGAAGGCGTCCAGGGCGGTTTGCAATCTCACACGTTCCAGCTTCACCAACTTTTCTTCCAAGGAATTGAACTGAAATTAAGAAGTCTACTGAAATCACCTTAATCACTGAAGAGTGGATATTTTTGATAATCATCATTGCATGTGTTAGAGGGGAAATTATTACGAGAATTCGAGTGATACATGGTAGGTGATTTGACACAAATTTTGTGAAAACGCTGCCACTGCTTAATGAATAAAAGAAAAGTGCTGATATTACAACCAGTGTGTCATCAATATCTAAAAATTCTTGAAAGTTTCATTCATACATGGTTAATAGAATCTATATTTTTGTAATCATAGCAAGGTATGATTTGGCATACGAGTAAGGAGACTTGGGGACTTAAGACTTTACGGCTCTTTTAAGTTAAATTAGCTTTCATTTGACTTAATAGTAGTGATGTGAGCGATCAACCAATCGCTAATCGGTTCATTCATTATGACCCTGTTCAAATTAACTTATTCCATGCATTTTAAGATAAGTTAAGTCGAAAACAAGAGATACAAAATGTGCAGTAAAACATTATGATAAAATATTCGATAATAATATTAGCAATAATATTGCTAATTGTTATTACAATCAATTATCTTCAATTTGGTAGTAGGCGTATTTTTATACGCATGCCACTTAATTACGTTATTTGAAATGTTATGTTATCGCAGCAAGATAATGTTGTTTGTCGGTTACCCATGTTAACGGATTGACTAATCACATCAGTTAACCGTTGAAAAAGAAATTTACGGGTCCAATCTTGACACCCGAGATTTTCACTACGCTGTTTACCATTAAAAAAACACTAAAACCAAAGGCCAACATTGGTAGAAACGAATTTCATTAAAACTTACCTAAAACACCGTAGTATAAAAAAGCCTTTCACCAGTCAGTCTAGTAGATGTAACATCGACAGAAATTTTTAGAATTATAAAATGAATTCGATGCATGAACTGACACATCGATTCAAATGTATTCACTGTCTTTACGCATGTCCTATCAAGGCTGTGTTCGAGGCGGTCTATTTGAAAAGTGCCTCCGCCTCAGACCTCAGCAATAATATAGTAGAATATATACCATATACTGTAGTTATAATAATAACATGGTATAAACGTGATATGATGCTATACGATAAAATTAATTTTTCGTTGTCGGTCTAGTTCTACACACTGATGATTAATCTTGCTATTCTTAACACGGTAGGCCTACAGTAGTCTACAAATTTGGTTGGGTACTGCTGTCATAGATGTTCATCTTTGACCCCAGTACCCAACCGCAGATTCATGCACTCCGAATTATTGAACATTACTATAGAAGGCTACTACTGTAGTAGTAGCCTTCTATAGTACTGTCAAATAATTCGGAGTGCAATGGCAATCCATTTTTCATGAACATCATGCGCATAGCTATACCCTCACGTAGTCTGGTAAAGAAACATAACAAATATGACGTTCATATAAAGATCGGATTATGGTCGATTTCTATGAGTTCATGTTTTCTCAACCAGCCTAGATCTACATTTCATTAATCAGAAAGTTTAATGGATCTACTTCACAGACATGGTCGGCTAGCTGTTGCCTATACAATACCCACTAATTAATGAAAATTCATTCATTAATCAAAGGAAACGGCGGTGATGGTGTCCAAACGCCGAAGTAACTAAAATCACAATAGCCGAATTCGACGCACCATATGTTTTCATAGATTTACTAGTTATTGAATAGCGGACACTACAACTACTAAATACACTACAGACGACTGATGAATTACTTGTACGGTAGTAAACCAATGGAATCTATTCAATAGAGGACATGCACGGTATCTATACTTCATTCAGAAAATTTTTTATATTGGGTGGCATAAATTGCATCTATAACAAATGTATATCAAATAACATCAAATATATGCATCAAATAATAGGATTATATCAAATCACATCATTCATTAAAATTTCGAAAGCTGTAGGCGGCCAATTTTTTACGCCTCCGCCTCCACAGCCCTGTGTCCTATAGTTTGTCTATGCTGTCCTTGTATGCCATATTCGTAATTTCAACTATGTTGTAAGACTTCGATCATGTATAAGATTTCCACGATTGTCCCATACTGTGATGAAATGAAAAATTGAAATCTATTAGCAAAAATCAATCCTTATAATTTTTCAATTCCATACGTATTGCGTAAACACAATAAAAATTCAAACGTTTAGTGGAAAATCCAGTTGTGTAGTTCATGATTACACTGTATGTACCAGTCACCATGTCAATCATTATAATGTGAAATGCGCTCCAAGAACTGCGAAAACTATTCAAATCGCATGAATCCATAACGCGCGATTGCTACATAAGATCAAATATTATCATACAATATAGCCTAGGCCTATACTAATTAAGAGCCCTGCTGTTTTCAATGTGAATGCAACATTCTAAAGAAACATGACTGCAAATAGAAATTAATTAGGAAATTTCCGAGCTCACCATTGTGTCCATATCGTTGATGCAGAAGACGTTTATCTAGTGACAATGGCAGATGGAAGTAAGTCGACAACATTGAGCTGTTTTTCGTTGTCTGCCTGTTGGGGTCTGGAATACTAATGGCCACGACTGAGGCTCACCAAGATCATCACAGGAAACCAATTTTCCATTGAATGTAGTGCAAATTCAGACCTGTATTCAGGCTGACTAGAAAATTATTCACGGCATAAGATGTACAGTCAGTTAATTTAGATTGTGAGGAATAAATCGGTGTGAAATGCCATTAGACGACGTTGAATTGTTGTCCAAACTGCACCACACTGAATCAGATAAGCATTAAGCATTGAACAAATCACATCCACCTTCAACGGTGAGACATTGAGATAACCAAGTCAATTTTCTCAGTCGACATTCGCCTGCAATTGTGAAAGTTGATGATCGGCTGTTCCCTGTTCCCTGCGTTGACTGCGCTTCACGGCCTGGCCAATCACGTAAGCGAAAGGGGCGATCGATCACAAGATAGCAAAACATTGCGCTGCTTGAAAATGCGTGTCGTGTGTGAAAAAGTGTTTATGCCGCGTCAAACAGAAAATTCGCGCGCGCCATTTGCTTCAGCTGAATCACAACCAAAGGCAATTGTATAGTAACAGAGTGACTAGTTGCCCTTGCAGACGCAAGCATATGGTTCATGAGTGACATTACCGCCCGTCAAAATGAATTGGACACAACTCACAAACTATAACTTCCAAGATCGCCCGACATGCACCACACAAGGATTCGATAGAAAAGAAATTGAAATGAACGTAATTCATGCACGGCGATGTTCTTTACTTGTTATGCTCACTGAAATCATAGTTATAAAAATAGCAAGAAATTGCCCTGGTTATGACATGTTACGCAAAAAATAATATTCCTGTCGAAATTATGCACGCGTTCGATTCTGGCGGCCTACAGTGTACTCTCGCACACTTCGGCAAAAGTAGAAACATAGAATGCAATCAAGCATAAAACTAAACGCTTCGATTTAACAATACTTAAAACAAGATGCCGAATTACAGATCATCGATCTTCAATTCATCGCTAGACCACAAAATATTCTGGAATGTGATTTGCATCCAGGCTTTCAGCAAACGTTCGACTTAGATGTTGTTTGATAAAACCAAAAAGAGGACTAAAAGATAAACGAATCAAGTAGCATTCGATAAGTTTAAGCAGAACAAGTATGTATATTATATCAGAATTTACACGGAAATTTCCGGACATGCGCAACCGTTTCTATTCCGTGAAGCGTCCGTAAATCATGAATTTAAAGTCCGAGAAACGGAAGCCCGACGGATTTCCGTATACTGCCGTTCTTTACCCGTAGTCTCGCGGACAAAAGTGTGAGTTAATGGAAGACCGACGGATGTCCATTTCTTACCTGTTGTGTCCGCGGACAAAGCTTGCTCGGCGGGACGTCCCCCCCCCCCCTCTGGACAGCTTGCTTCGATTTTAGCTTCCAGTGGACGGATTTTGTCGTGCGATAGCTCGTTTGAAAGCTAAGAGTGAGACAAATTCACTGAAACAATCGGCTTGTTCCTATCTGTCTTCGTTCAAAAGTTAGAGCGGTTACAAGATTTTAGGTCGGAGCTCGCTTACCTGAAAAAATCCTAAGTGTCAGAGTGACTTTGTATGGGTAAAATTTTGAAAATTTTCCAAAGTGTGGAATTTCGACCTGGGACCGTCACCAAAACATTTTTCATCAAATTTAGAAATTTCACTGACGTCCCCCCCCCCCTCTGGACAGCTTGCTTCGATTTTAGCTTCCAGTGGACGGATTTTGTCGTGCGATAGCTCGTTTGAAAGCTAAGAGTGAGACAAATTCACTGAAAGAATCGGCTTGTTCCTATCTGTCTTCGTTTAGATGTGAGACACCATTTAAGATTTTGGGACATTGGCGAAAAACGACAGAGTTAGAATTTGGGACGTTTTGGGCTCTAGCTTCAAAACGAAGCATCGGATTGGAAAACGGATTTCAGATTTGGAATCAGCGTCAGATTCTTTATCTATATGGTGAGTTTCATGTCAATCGGAGAGTTTCAAGTCATCGGCGAGAAAAATTTTCAACATTTTTCGGAAAAACGACAGAGTTAGAATTTTTGCGATGGCTGCCTACTGTAGAGCCAAAACGAAGCATCGGATGGGAAAACGGAGGCCAGATTCGGATTCAGCGTCAAATTCTACATGGAAATGGTGTATTTCCAGCTCAATCGGAGCACTAGAACCGGAGATAGACGGGATTTTTAGTGTTTGGATGATGGGTATTACGTCATCAGCTGATCGCCACACACTATATAAGCTGGGAACCAACGGAGACTTGTCATTTAGAGGAGAACGACTGTCAGAGGTAGGTCGTCTCTCTGAGCTCCGATGATAGCTTCGGACATTCCAAATTCCAAGTTTCTGTAAGAAACCGACTTAGAAAATTTCATTGCTGATATCAGCTAAGGCGTCAGACTTAGAGGTTCGCCAGGAGATGGCCTTCGTCTCCAGGCCATAAAAGACTCCAAAACTTTAAAGGCTCGTAACTTTGCTTCTACAAGTCCGTTTGACTTGATTCAAAAAAGGTTCGGTCGCTATTGACCTGCCCTAAGTGATGGACTACTTATAAAATTTCATAAGTAGTGCTAAAAAGTTGAAAATTTTAAATTCACTAGTTTTGGAGGTTTTCTGGGGTTTTCGACCCTGCTGAAGTCAATGAAAGCATTTTTAATGATGTCTGAGCCAGTCTTCTCATGGTATAAGCGGCTTTTCACTGAAAGCGAGCAAGACACGGAGAGTTTTGCTGTAATATTCCACTGACAGGGTGTTCCTTCGGGACGGCGGACGATGCCGTAGTGATAAGTGTGGCAAGGGAATGTGTCATATTTAAGACCGTAACCGCTGGGACAACTCATGTCTCATGTTGGGCATTTGACACAGCTCTCAACGTAGCACTTTGAACGCCAATCGGTTGAGTCTTAGCTATCTTGTCATGGGTGGCCTCTAAACATCTCCATTGCAAAACGCTGGTGAATCAAGCTCTCTACGGCTTGCTATCAAGCTGATCAAAGCAACAACTTGGGATGTTTCCTCAAGGTTTTCAAGTATGCGAAGTTCAAATCTGCTATCAGATTTCAAATTCAACTAAGACTAAGGCAGCTTTGAGGGGTTAGATCCCAGCTACTGTTCACTACCTTTGACTCGGCGTTCCTGTTACCACTTCGGGGCAGTGACAATGATGTCTTCAGCTGTAAAGAGCGGGTATCGGGGAAGATCTCTCACTTCCCTAGTGATCAGTACAAGGCCTTCGGGCTGTCGACGGGATCGAGTGCCACTCACTACACTCAAATCTATCATTCCTCACTAAGTGTAAATTACTGACTATACATTTGTCCTGCTATCAGGTTATTTTTGACTTGCTATCTAGTTGAATAGTCTCTTGCTATCAAGAGATTCACTTCTACTCATAAAGCACATCATCGCTGTAATACCTCCTTTGCTCGAGCGTTCCTTCGGGACGGCGGGTACTGCCGTAGAGGGATTGTGTTGCACGGGTTGTTCGTCGTTTGTTAGACCGAAACCTCTGAGCCGTTGCTCATGTTGGGCGTTCGACTTCATACTCAACGTGACGCTTTCTCTCGCCAGGTCAGAGTACTTCAGCCATTCGACAAAGGTTAGTCTTTATGATATGGAGTAGAGTGAAATGTAATTCATTAGATGTCCCTTCAATGATTGTTCCCATGATAAACGTTGATGAGACAAATGAAATGATTCTCATCTTCCCTTTTCAATGATTGAAATCTACTAACACACTACCGTATAATCGGCCACTATGGGGCAAGACATGATAGAGCCTTCAATGCGCTTTGCCCTGGGCAGTCTTTAGACTGGCGAATACTATCATTAAGTTGAATCTGCTATCAGTCAACTTGAACGTTGCGTCGCATTAGAGGGGTATATAAACCACTGCCTCTCATTTCATTTCAATCATGCAGACGCCGAACAGTCAAGTCAGCTCTCCTCGCGGACCGCAGTTAAGGCCGCGAAATTTATTTGAGGAGTTTGTCAGGCTAGAGGAGCAAGACAGAGTTTTTAATAATCTTGCTCGGATTGGCAATCCGATGACAGCAACTGCTGTCAATCCAACGGAATGGCGCTACATTCCACTTTTTAGCCATGTACCAGTTAGTGTGGAAGTCGACAGTGCTACCAAAGAGAGAGTCAAAGACTCTCTCAGTAGAATTGGTAGGGTGTAAGATGACGTTACTCCCGAGAACGAACCATCGGCTCTCTTAAGGGCCACCATGGGGCAAGACATGATAGAACCTCCTCGCGGTTTGCCCTGGGCAGTCTTCGGACTGGCGAATACTATCATTAAGTTGAATCTGCTATCAGTCAACTTGAACGTTGCAAATGAAGTTCGGTGTAATACTTCCTTTCGACGGGCGTTCCTGTAAAGGGCGGCGGTGAAACCCGTAGCTATGTATACCGCAAGGGACATTCGGCAATGGTCAATCTTGTTAAACCTCTCTGCGTCATGTTTGCAAGTGATTGCCTCTGTCTCAACGTAGTATGCATTCGCGCCAGGGCGACATTTAGCCAACTGTCGAAGGTTGCCTAAAACTTTCCATTGCATACGTTATGAGAACCATGAGTTCTACCTGTCTCTATCAATGAGACGAATTGATGAATGGAATGAAATGGGAGGACACTCACGCGCCACACGCAACATAACACACTTCTCTCTTTCGTAGTCTAACAAGCTCTTTACACATGGATCGCAGTCGATTGCTATCCCTGTATCAGAAGTGTAAGCTATCTTAATTTTATTTGACACTATTTCATCTATCATCATCGTCCATATGAAATGTTTTAAGATTTACAAGTTAGAAATAAAGTTTCAATAGTGTATGCGTTAGAAATAAAGGTGTAACTGTTTGTAAAAATAAGATCGCAAGATTTACTAGTTTACAAGTTAGACTAAGTGTAAATTAAAAATAAAATTATAACTGTTTCAAGAGTTTACAAGTTAGAAATTAAGTTTTAGCTGTTTGTATATCAAAATAAAGTTTCAAGAGTTTACAAGTTAGAAATAAAGTTTCAATAGTGTATATGTTAGAAATAGAGTTTTATCTGTTTGTTAAAATAAGATCGCAAGATTTACTAGTTTGCAAGTTAGACTTAGCGTTCTACTATTTGTAAGTGAAAGATATAGTTTCAACAGTTTACAGATTAAAAATAAAGTTTCAACAGTGTGTATGTTGGAAATAAAGTTTAAGCTGTTTGTGTGTTAGAAATAAAACAAAGTTTCAACCGTTAACAAGTTAAAAATAAAGTTTCAATAGTTTACAAGTTAAGAATGAAATTTCAATAGTGTGTATATATTAAGAATAAAGTTTCATCTGTTTGTATGTTAGAAATAAAACATAGTTTCAACCGTTAACAAGTTAAAAATAAAGTTTCAATAGTTTGCGAGTTAAGAATGAAGTTTCAATAGTGTGTGTATATTAAGAATAAAGTTTTAGCTGTTTGTATATCAAAATGAAGTTTCAAGAGTTTACAAGTTAGAAATAAAATGAAGGTTCACCAGTTTACAAGTTAAAAATAAAGTTTCATCTGTTTGTATGTTAGAAATAAAACATAGTTTCAACCGTTAACAAGTTAAAAATAAAGTTTCAAGAGTTTGCGAGTTAAGAATGAAGTTTCAATAGTGTATATGTTAGAAATAAAGTTTTAGCTGTTTGTATATCAAAATGAAGTTTCAAGAGTTTACAAGTTAGAAATAAAATGAAGCTTCACCAGTTTACAAGTTAAGAATAAAGTTCTATCTGTTTGTATGTTAGAAATAAAACAAAGTTTCAACCGTTTACAAGTTAAAATAAAGTTTTATCTGTTTGTATGTTAGAAATAAAACATAGTTTCAACCGTTAACAAGTTAAAAATAAGGTTTCAATAGTTTGCGAGTTAAGAATGAAGTTTCAATAGTGTGTGTATATTAAGAATAAAGTTCTATCTGTTTATATGTTAGAAATAGAATGAAATTTCAACAGTTTACAAGTTAAGAATAAAGTTCTATCTGTTTGTATGTTAGAAATAAAACAAAGTTTCAACCGTTAACAAGTTAAAAATAAAGTTTCAATAGTTTACAAGTTAAGAATAAAGTTTCAATGGTGTATATGTTAGAAATAAAGTTTTAGCTGTTTGTATATCAAAATAAAGTTTCAAGAGTTTACAAATTAGAAATAAAGTTTCAATAGTGTATATGTTAGAAATAAAGGTGTGACTGTTATTAAAAAATAAGATCGCAAGATTTACTAGTTTACAAGTTAGACTAAGTGTATGAGCAAGCTCTGAATACATAAGATATAGTAAAATCATCAACGAATAAATCATATCGCAATAGGAATGTACATTGACAGATTCAAATAGATGCTCATGCGTTCATAAAAGAGAGTTTGTGACATCAGCATTAATTGGAAGTGCGTGAGCGCACTGGAAACTCCTGATCGTCTTGTGATTGGACGAGACGTCTCATCCATTCACCGCTTAGGAAAATCTTATAAAAGGTAGTGCACCAGCTCTACTCTTCACATTTATCTTTCATAAGGTGAGTGTTGGTGAGCTCCCGCTATCAGGTTGTTTTGACTTGCTATCAAGTTGAATAGTCTCTTGCTATCAAGAGTTTCACTTCTGCTCATAAAGCATATCATCGCTGTAATACTTCCTTTGCTCGAGCGTTCCTTCGGGACGGCGGGTACTGCCGTAGAGGGATTGCGTTGCACGGGTTGTTTGTCGTTTGTTAGACCGAAACCTCTGAGCTGTTGCTCATGTTGGGCGTTCGACTTCATACTCAACGTGACACTTTCTCTCGTCAGGTCAGAGTACTTTAGCCATTCGACAAGGGTTAGTCTTTATGGTATGGAGCATTTCGAAGTGTTGATTGACTCATGTTCATTGAATGACTATTCACATGATCATCATAGGTAAAATGAAATAAATCTTACGTATCCTTTTCAGTGAATTTGCCTTCGACGTCGAATCTAACTACTTTAATCTTCGATATGGATACGAGTATCACGAGAAAAATTGAATCTTATCGCGTCTCTGCCAAGATGGAGGAAACTCTCATTGAGCAATGTAAGTTTTTGTGTGATGGGGCAAGGATGCAGGTTGTGCTAATAAAACTCTTGAACTAACATCATTCGGTTACCATGTGTGTTGAGCATAGGAATTAATTTTCATAAACCTTTGAATAACATCAAGAATGTAAGAATCATATCCTTACTAATTTTCAACAAAAGACCCTTAACGTCTTTTTACTCCGCGATTTTCAAAAGCGAAGCTCATTTCTAAAATTTATAATGCACTCTAATATCTCCCTCCCTTTTTCAGTACAGCAGCGCATCATGAACAGAGAACCTATTCCTGAAGGGGCACTTGGTCGAGCCTATGAACGACTGGGAATATGTAAGTATCTTAATGAATGAATGCTGTCATGTCTTCTGTATCATCATGGCTGATAGCATGCATTCTATCATTCATCAATCTCATCTCTTTTCCACTCTACAGTTTTGGCAAGGCAGGAGAAGTGGGAGGAAGTCGCGAGGCGGAAATATGATGATGATTTTCCGACCCTACCCTCTCGCCCATCTACCTCAGCTCCACCATCTGAGCAGCCATCCACCTCGGGCATGGTCATCGCCCAACCTCCACCACCACCCATACCTGCTCCTCGTCGCCGCATCCCTCCAACACCCAAGCCGCGGACTCTTCCACCCTCGGCTCGCATCCCCCTTCTACCTCCTCTTGAACCATCGGTGATGGTGGAAGTAGATTCTCTTGATGGTAAGTTACAGTGATGGTAAAGGGGGACAAGGACTTAAACAAAACGCACGCCACACTTGGAATTGAATAGTCATGTTACTGATCGCTTTCCTTCCTTTTCTCAACAGATCTCGCAACGGTATTTCTGGGCGACAACGTTCCTAACCGCCCCGCCAACTCTCACATACCACCACCGGCAACAGCAGGCGACTTCCCTCCCATCTCCAACAAGTCGCTAGAAATGGAGATCGAGGTGTGCGACCACACCATTAAAATGGTAGGTTGAAGATTTCCTCACTCATCTCCCTCGAACGTTTGGCTAATAGCATCTTCCTCAATTTCAGGCATCGACTTCATCACCAAAGCCCTCCTTTCTCAAGGAAAGTTTACAGCTATTGAGTGAAGGTAAGTTGTAACAAAACACTAAGACTTTAATAGAGATGATAGAATGATTTCTCTTTTAGGTGATGCTAGTTCCAGCTCAACACTATCGCGGGAAGGCGACGAGCGGGAATGTGCTGACTGTGGGCACATCTTCACGAGGAAACGCGATCTGCTCCGACACATCAGACAACGTGTGTGTCAACCCAAGTCGCCATCAATCTCCCGAGGTGAGGATGACTCTATTGAACACGTCTCCTTTACTTGCGACTTCTGCATTCAATCATTTGAGTCACATTTTGAATTATCTTCACATAGACTTCGACATACACACACGAACGATACCTACACCAACGGTACCTCCTCTATCCGACTCTCTGAAATATCAATGAACAATTTAGTGAGGAACTACCAGATGGACTCCTCAGAAACCATTGCTAACTTTGAGGAATGGTTTCATCAAAATTCATCCTTGATAGATGCGCTCTTTAGAAATTTAGACAACTTTAGAATAAAAGCGCTCATCTACTTAAAAATAAAATATGTAAAAATCGATCATCATACTGGTCAAATAGTAGAGCGGTTGGAGTTTCACATACCCTCCTCTCCTGCTACAGAAGTAATCGATGAAGATTCTTGGTTAAATTTTCATATTCAAGGACTAAAACTAAATATAGTTAAATTCAACGAACGCGATAGTGGCCTCATTTTTGATGGTATAGAATCTGCCAAGTTTAAAATCAATTTGCTAGAAAGTTATAGTGGGCGAGGCTCCTTCAATCTTCCAAAAATTTTAAAAGACAAAAAAGCAGTCATTTCTGTAGATTGCGAATCGCAATGTTTTAAGTATGCAGTGTTATCCATTCTCCACTACAATGATGTAAATGATAATCGTTTCCGTAGAAGTAAGTATCAAGAGTGGGAAAATGAATTAAAGTTTGATGACTGCAATAGTGAAGACATGAAATTGAAAGATATAGAGAAATTTGAGAAATTAAATAAAATTAAGATAGTGGTTCACGTCTGGGAGAAAGGGTTAAAAGGCGTTAGGTATAACAACCGCCAAAGTAGCTATGATCGAGTTGTCAACCTTTTGCTAGTGTATGAGGACAATACTCAACAGTGGCATTACTGTGGTATTCCAAAAATTCATCGCCTTTACAGCCATATACAAAAATCGATTAAAGGTGAACATTTCATATGCGACCGCTGCACACGACCATTTTGGTCGAAAAATAAATTTCTAAGTCATTATGAATGGTGCAAGCGGGGTAAACTACAAATAGAGCGCATGCCCAAAGATAAGGAGTTTTCATATAGAGAGAATGGTGATGAACTAAGTCCCCTGCGTGTCATCTATGCTGACATCGAATGCTATATCGATGATATCATCCACAAGCCAGCAGCCATTTCCTGCTATGAAGTATGGCATGATCACTTTAGGAGTAGGCAAAATAAAATGCGCGTCTGGCAAGGTGAGGATTGTATTTACCAATTCCTACAATTCCTCGAACAGGCTGTAAAATTTCAACAAAAGTATGATGGTGAACTCTATCGCAGATCATTGCATATGACAGCAGATGATCAAGCAAAATTTGATAGTTGCAACGTTTGCCCCAAATGTAGGAAAACATTTGACGATGATAAGATTAAGAAAGTGCGCGACCATGATCACATCACTGGTAAATTTAGAAACGCACTCTGTTCAAAATGTAATTTTTCGCTGAGGATGAAGCGGCGTACATTACCCGTCATTTTCCATAATTTCAAGGGCTACGACAGCCATATGATAATAAAAGGAGGTTTAGGTCAAATGAAAGAGTGGAAGCTTGATGTAATAGCGCAAACGAGAGAGAAGTTTATGGCCATGACAGCAAAAGTGCCTGTCGATAAAACTAAAGAAAATAAGACGGTCTATTTTGATATAAAATTTTTAGATTCCTACCAATTTATGACTGCATCACTGGCCTCTCTCGTGCAAAATCTAAAGTCTCTTCCACTAACACAAAATCTTAAGAAACAATATCCAAATCTAACCGATGAAGTCATCACACGGAAAGGAGTCTTTCCATATGCATATTTTGATGCAATTAGTAAACTCGGCGAGACTTCTCTTCCGCCCATAGATAAATTTAAAAATGATTTGACCGGTGCAGAATGTAAGACCGAAGATTATGATCATGCACAAGATGCATGGATAAAATTTGACTGCCATACATTTGGTGAATATATGATTGCCTACCTTAAGTTAGATGTATTTTTGCTGGCTGATGTATTTCAGGAGTTTCGACGAGTGGCATTAGAAGAAGATAAGTTAGATCCCGTCCACTTTGTCAGTCTGCCAGCCATGTCATTTAAGTCTGCTTTTAAAATGACTGGTGAGACCATTCATCTCTTACAAGATCCAGAGATGTATAATTTATTTGAGCGAGGAATTCGCGGTGGTCTCACATTTGTAAATAAACATAGGTTAAAATCAAAAATAGTAGGCAATGACCAGACTCATCTGAAGTATTATGACCAAAATAATTTGTATGGTAGTTCATTATCCAAACCGCTACCTCACTCTGAGTTTAGCTGGTTAGATGATAGTGAAATTCAACATTTCTCCAACCCTTCCAACATACTAGCAATTCCAGATGAAGGTGATTGGGGATATTATTTTGAGATAGATCTAATCTATCCAAATAATATTAAACATAAAACCGTGGATTTTCCACTCGCACCTGAATCAGGTGAAGTGACCAAAGATATGTTTTCCGACTTTATGAAACAATTTCATAAAGATTTAGAATCATGCGGTCAACCCGACTATAAGCCTTGCCGCAAACTTTTACTCACCCAGTATGATAAAGAAAACTATCTAGTCCACTTTAGCATCTTAAAATTTTATTTAGAAATGGGTATGATTTTAAAAAGAGTTCACCGCATTATTAAATTTAGACAGAAAGCCTTCCTCAAACCATATATTGATAGCAACAGCCAGAAACGTGCACTAGCCCAAAATAATTTTGAAAAAGATTTTTATAAATATAAGAACAACAGTCTATTTGGTAAGACGATGGAGGATGTTAGAAAGCGCGTAAACTACAAACTAGTTAATGATGATCAAAAGTATCACAAATTGGTCTCATCACCTCTATTCATCGATAGAGACATTATCGATGAGGACCTTATAGGTGTTAAAATGATAAAATCTGAAGTTGAGTTGTGCAAACCCATCTATATTGGTCAAGCTGTACTAGATTACTCTAAGCTTGAAATGTACCAACTCTTTTATAAAATACTAAAACCATGTCCTCTCGTAAAAGAGGTTCGTTTGTTGGGTGGTGATACAGATAGTTTCTTCTTAGGTATTACCACTCAAAAAGATTTAAATTTCAATGAAGTAGGAAAATCTTTAGAAAGATATTTTGATACATCAAATTATCCTACTGATCACCCACTCTACTCCATCAAAAATAAGGCAAAACTTGGCTGCTTTAAGGATGAGACAGCAGGGAAGGAAATAGATGAAATGATTCTCCTCCGTCCAAAAATGTACAGTATGAAATTAAAGGATAGCGACGATAGTATTAAGCGTGCTAAAGGCATATCAAGATCATTGGTCTCTAACATGAAACATAAGAATTTCAGGAAAGCCTATAGGAATAAAAATATAACGTTTGTCAATATGACAATCTTAAAATCTAAGTCGCATGAGATCAAAACTCATACTTTTAGGAAACGGGCGCTTTCAGCATGGGAGGATAAGAGGTGCTGGTTAGAACACAACATATCTCTTCCACATGGACATCCTGACACAAACATACCACCACCCAAAAGAATTAAACTCACACTACCACATTCAGGAGACGTGTAAATAGATTCATCCTTAACTCAGTATTTTGATGTTGATTTCTGTAGATAAACATTGTTGTTTTATGTATCGCATGAGATTGTTTTTTCCTTGTGAATATGTGTCCACATCTGTACATTCCCCATGTGATGACTTTTCCACTGAAAGACATTTTTCCTATCCCTGTATATTTCCACCCTTCACGAAGTAAAAAGACTTTTTGTATATAACAATGTTTATTGAAGTGCGCTCATGTATATATTTTCAGTGGATGTTGTATAAAGTCTATTGCTTCACATTCATGTACATATTTCAATAAATGTTGTATAAAGACTTCACTTTGTTTTCCGAAACACTAAAGTTACGAGGGATTTAGTATCTTTCATGTGGATGCACTCTTGTAAACCATTGGTAATTTTGATAGCAATAGAGGGTATAGTTTGTTTGACGACGGGATGATAGAAAATAGATTCAAACATCTTCTCGACTATTCCATATGAAGCGTCTTTGTCATGAATGAAATCGCGTAAAATGTATTCTTTTTTCTCATCAAAAGAAATAGGTTAAATCAGATCACTTTGAATGTAAAGGTGCTGTTATGTTTATCAAGTGTCATTGGTATTCCTACACCAATCATGTGTGTAGCAGTAAACACATTTTACAGCAATGAAAAACTACAGTTTTATCAAATTTTCACTCAATTGACAATGAATGCCATCGCCCAGTTTTAGAAGAGCACTTTGATTTTCAATCAAAAATGAAATGTGATGTATCTTTGCATCATCAAGTAACACTTCACATAACTCGCTTGTGCTAATTTTTCTAACAGGTGGGCAACATCGTTGTATCGCCGATTTGCTAAACGACATGTCTAATAGAATAACACAAACAGCTCTATTCAGCTTAGGAAGCATGTTGCTTACATCACTGTCATTCTTCTTGTAAAGATAGTCACTAAAAATAGCAATAGTAAATTATATTCACAGCTGAATATGCGAGCGTGTGAACGTTTTCATATCAGACAAAGCGATAACCCATGTCTAAAAATGGATCCACCTCATTGTCGTAGATGTCAGACCATTCGATAAGATTCTATTCATCCTTATTGACAGCCTGATCTTTTCCCCATTCAGTGCGTGTGCATTCCTTTGTCAGTCAAATTGATGATGCATACCGTTTTCACCTTAACTCATTCATATGATGAGTCGTCAGTGAATGAAGGAAAAACTCAACGTTTAACATGCCTCCATTAGCTATACATTAAACAGATAACACATTAGGAATTTAACAATCCGTGATACTTTATTGAAATCACATAAGCCTGTTATGATACAATGCCCGTTATGAAGGATGGTAATATGTATAGGGTACCACTCGAATGAGAGCAGCAGGAAAGGGTTCAGTTTCATAAATTATATAATGGCTGCTGTTTTTAATATTTGCTAGAACCATTATAGTCTTCAATTGAACAGATACTACCAAATTCTTCAATATTAATACACCAACACTAACAGGCAGAACACCTTCTTTTCAGCAAACGAAATATGCTAATCACTTACAATTTTTATTATTTTACAAATAGCTATACCTTTATTTCTAGCATACAAAGGCTAAAACTCTATTTCTAACGCATACACTATTAAAACTTTATTTTTAACTTGTAAACTGCTAAAAACTTTATTTTTTAATATGGAAACTGATGAAACTTTATTTCTAGCATACAAACAGATAAAACTTCATTTCTAACATACAAACAGATAGAACTTTATTCTTAACTTGTAAACTTAAACAGATAGAACTTTATTCTTAACTTGTAAACTGGTGAAATTTCATTCTATTTCTAACATATAAACAGATAGAACTTTATTCGTAACATACGCACTATTGAAACTTTATTCTTAACTTGTAAACTATTGAAACTTTATTTTAACTTGTAAACGGTTAAAACTTTGTTTTATTTCTATCATACAAACAGATAAAACTTTATTCTTAATATACACACACTATTGAAACTTCATTCTTAACTTGTAAACTATTGAAACTTTATTTTTAACTTGTTAACGGTTGAAACTTTGTTTTATTTCTAACACATAAATAGCTTAAACTTTATTTCCAACATACACACTGTTGAAACTTTATTTTTAATCTGTAAACTGTTGAAACTATATCTTTCACTTACAAATAGTAGAACGCTAAGTCTAACTTGCAAACTAGTAAATCTTGCGATCTTATTTTAACAAACAGATAAAACTCTATTTCTAACATATACACTATTGAAACTTTATTTCTAACTTGTAAACTCTTGAAACTTTATTTTTAACTTGTTAACGGTTGAAACTTTATTCTATTTCTAACATGTAAACAGATAAAACTTTATTCTTAACTTGTAAACTGATGAAACTTCATTTTATTTCTAACATACAAGCTGATAAAACTTTATTGTTAACTTGTAAACTGGTGAAGCTTCATTTTATTTATAACATACAAACAGATAAAACTTTATTCTTAATATACACACACTATTGAAACTTCATTCTTAACTCGCAAACTATTGAAACTTTATTTTTAACTTGTTAACGGTTGAAACTTTGTTTTATTTCTAACATACAAACAGATAGAACTTCATTCTTAACTTGTAAACTGGTGAACCTTCATTTTATTTCTAACTTGTAAACTCTTGAAACTTTATTTTGATATACAAACAGCTAAAACTTTATTTCTAACGCATACACCATTGAAACTTAATTTCTAACTTGTAAACTCTTGAAACAGTTATAATTTTATTTTTAACTTGTAGACTGTTGAAACTTTATTTCTAACATATAAACTGTTATAACTCTGTTTTGAAGCACATAAACTATTAAAACTTTATTTCCAACGTGTACACTATTAAAACTTTATTTCAGCTTGTAAACTGTTCTAACTTTATTCTTAACATACATACACTATTGAAACATTAGTTTTAACTTGTAAACTCTTGAAACTTTATTTTTAACTTGTTAACGGTTGAAACTTTGTTTTATTTCTATCATAGAAACAGATAGAACTTTATTTCTAACGTACACACAATTGAAACTTTATCTTATTTCTAACATACAAACAGCTGAAACGTTATTTCTAATGCACATACTATTGGAACTTTTCTTTTAACTTATAATCTGTTGAAACTTTATTTTGACTTGTAAACTGATGAAACTTTATTTCTAACTGGTAAACTTTTGAAGTTTTATTTTTAACTTGTAATTGTTGAAGCTTTAATTTTAACTTGTAAACTGTTGAAACTTTATTTTTAACTTGTAAACGGTTGAAACTTTGTTTTATTTCTATCAGACAAACAGATAGAACTTTATTCTTAACTTGTAAACTGATGAAACTTCATTTTATTTCTAACATATAAACTGTTATAACTCTATTTTGAAGCACATAAACTATTAAAACTTTATTTCCAACGTGTACACTATTAAAACTTTATTTCAGCTTGTAAACTGTTCAAACTTTATTTTTTATCTTGCACACTATTTAAACTTTATTTTAAAACTTGTAAACTCTTGAAACTTTATTTTTAACTTGCAAACTATTGAAACTTTATTCTATTTCTAACATGTAAACAGATAAAACTTTATTCTTAACTTGTAAACTGATGAAACTTCATTTTATTTCTAACATACAAGCTGATAAAACTTTATTGTTAACTTGTAAACTGGTGAAGCTTCATTTTATTTATAACATACAAACAGATAAAACTTTATTCTTAATATACACACACTATTGAAACTTCATTCTTAACTCGCAAACTATTGAAACTTTATTTTTAACTTGTTAACGGTTGAAACTTTGTTTTATTTCTAACATACAAACAGATAGAACTTCATTCTTAACTTGTAAACTGGTGAACCTTCATTTTATTTCTAACTTGTAAACTCTTGAAACTTTATTTTGATATACAAACAGCTAAAACTTTATTTCTAACGCATACACCATTGAAACTTAATTTCTAACTTGTAAACTCTTGAAACAGTTATAATTTTATTTTTAACTTGTAGACTGTTGAAACTTTATTTCTAACATATAAACTGTTATAACTCTGTTTTGAAGCACATAAACTATTAAAACTTTATTTCCAACGTGTACACTATTAAAACTTTATTTCAGCTTGTAAACTGTTCTAACTTTATTCTTAACATACATACACTATTGAAACATTAGTTTTAACTTGTAAACTCTTGAAACTTTATTTTTAACTTGTTAACGGTTGAAACTTTGTTTTATTTCTATCATAGAAACAGATAGAACTTTATTTCTAACGTACACACAATTGAAACTTTATCTTATTTCTAACATACAAACAGCTGAAACGTTATTTCTAATGCACATACTATTGGAACTTTTCTTTTAACTTATAATCTGTTGAAACTTTATTTTGACTTGTAAACTGATGAAACTTTATTTCTAACTGGTAAACTTTTGAAGTTTTATTTTTAACTTGTAATTGTTGAAGCTTTAATTTTAACTTGTAAACTGTTGAAACTTTATTTTTAACTTGTAAACGGTTGAAACTTTGTTTTATTTCTATCAGACAAACAGATAGAACTTTATTCTTAACTTGTAAACTGATGAAACTTCATTTTATTTCTAACATATAAACTGTTATAACTCTATTTTGAAGCACATAAACTATTAAAACTTTATTTCCAACGTGTACACTATTAAAACTTTATTTCAGCTTGTAAACTGTTCAAACTTTATTTTTTATCTTGCACACTATTTAAACTTTATTTTAAAACTTGTAAACTATTGAAACTTTATTTTTAACTTGCAAACTATTGAAACTTTATTTTATTTCTAACATATAAACAGATAGAACTTTATTCTTAACTTGTAAACTGGTGAAACTTCATTCTATTTCTAACATACAAACAGATAAAACTTTATTCTTAACATACACACACTATTGAAACATTAGTTTTAACTTGTAAACTCTTGAAACTTTATTTTTAACTTGTTAACGGTTGAAACTTTGTTTTATTTCTATCATAGAAACAGATAGAACTTTATTTCTAACGTACACACAATTGAAACTTTATCTTATTTCTAACATACAAACAGCTGAAACGTTATTTCTAATGCACATACTATTGGAACTTTTCTTTTAACTTATAATCTGTTGAAACTTTATTTTGACTTGTAAACTGATGAAACTTTATTTCTAACTGGTAAACTTTTGAAGTTTTATTTTTAACTTGTAATTGTTGAAGCTTTAATTTTAACTTGTAAACTGTTGAAACTTTATTTTTAACTTGCAAACGGTTGAAACTTTGTTTTATTTCTATCAGACAAACAGATAGAACTTTATTCTTAACTTGTAAACTGATGAAACTTCATTTTATTTCTAACATATAAACTGTTATAACTCTATTTTGAAGCACATAAACTATTAAAACTTTATTTCCAACGTGTACACTATTAAAACTTTATTTCAGCTTGTAAACTGTTCAAACTTTATTTTTTATCTTGCACACTATTTAAACTTTATTTTAAAACTTGTAAACTATTGAAACTTTATTTTTAACTTGCAAACTATTGAAACTTTATTTTATTTCTAACATATAAACAGATAGAACTTTATTCTTAGCTTGTAAACTGGTGAAACTTCATTCTATTTCTAACATACAAACAGATAAAACTTTATTCTTAACATACACACATACACACACTATTGAAACTTTATTTTCAATCTGTAAACTGTTGAAACTATATCTTTCATTTACAAATAGTAGAACGCTTAGTCTAACTTGTAAATCTTAAAACATTTCATATGGACGATGATGATAATAGATGAAATAGTGTCAAATAAATTAAGATAGCTTACACTTCTGATACAGGGATAGCAATCGACTGCGATCCATGTGTAAAGAGCTTGTTAGACTACGGAAGAGAGAAGTGTGTTATGTTGCGTGTGGCGCGTGAGTGTCCTCCCATTTCATTCCATTCATCAATTCGTCTCATTGATAGAGACAGGTAGAACTCATGGTTCTCATAACGTATGCAATGGAAAGTTTTAGGCAACCTTCGACAGTTGGCTAAATGTCGCCCTGGCGCGAATGCATACTACGTTGAGACAGAGGCAATCACTTGCAAACATGACGCAGAGAGGTTTAACAAGATTGACCATTGCCGAATGTCCCCTGCGGTATACATAGCTACGGGTTTCACCGCCGCCCTTTACAGGAACGCCCGTCGAAAGGAAGTATTACACCGAACTTCATTTGCAACGTTCAAGTTGACTGATAGCAGATTCAACTTAATGATAGTATTCGCCAGTCCGAAGACTGCCCAGGGCAAACCGCGAGGAGGTTCTATCATGTCTTGCCCCATGGTGGCCCTTAAGAGAGCCGATGGTTCGTTCTCGGGAGTAACGTCATCTTACACCCTACCAATTCTGCTGAGAGAGTCTTTGACTCTCTCTTTGGTAGCACTGTCGACTTCCACACTAGCTGGCGCATGGCTAAAAAGTGGAATGTAGCGCCATTCCGTTGGATTGACAGCAGTTGCTGTCATCGGATTGCCAATCCGAGCAAGATTATTAAAAACTCTGTCTTGCTCCTCTAGCCTGACAAACTCCTCAAATAAATTTCGCGGCCTTAACTGCGGTCCGCGAGGAGAGCTGACTTGACTGTTCGGCGTCTGCATGATTGAAATGAAATGAAATGAGAGGCAGTGGTTTATATACCCCTCTAATGCGACGCAACGTTCAAGTTGACTGATAGCAGATTCAACTTAATGATAGTATTCGCCAGTCTAAAGACTGCCCAGGGCAAAGCGCATTGAAGGCTCTATCATGTCTTGCCCCATAGTGGCCGATTATACGGTAGTGTGTTAGTAGATTTCAATCATTGAAAAGGGAAGATGAGAATCATTTCATTTGTCTCATCAACGTTTATCATGGGAGCAATCATTGAAGGGACATCTAATGAATTACATTTCACTCTACTCCATATCATAAAGACTAACCTTTGTCGAATGGCTGAAGTACTCTGACCTGGCGAGAGAAAGCGTCACGTTGAGTATGAAGTCGAACGCCCAACATGAGCAACGGCTCAGAGGTTTCGGTCTAACAAACGACGAACAACCCGTGCAACACAATCCCTCTACGGCAGTACCCGCCGTCCCGAAGGAACGCTCGAGCAAAGGAGGTATTACAGCGATGATGTGCTTTATGAGTAGAAGTGAATCTCTTGATAGCAAGAGACTATTCAACTAGATAGCAAGTCAAAAATAACCTGATAGCAGGACAAATGTATAGTCAGTAATTTACACTTAGTGAGGAATGATAGATTTGAGTGTAGTGAGTGGCACTCGATCCCGTCGACAGCCCGAAGGCCTTGTACTGATCACTAGGGAAGTGAGAGATCTTCCCCGATACCCGCTCTTTACAGCTGAAGACATCATTGTCACTGCCCCGAAGTGGTAACAGGAACGCCGAGTCAAAGGTAGTGAACAGTAGCTGGGATCTAACCCCTCAAAGCTGCCTTAGTCTTAGTTAAATTTGAAATCTGATAGCAGATTTGAACTCAGCATACTTGAAAACCTTGAGGAAACATCCCAAGTTATTGCTTTGATCAGCTTGATAGCAAGCCGTAGAGAGCTTGATTCACCAGCGTTTTGCAATGGAGATGTTTAGAGGCCACCCATGACAAGATAGCTAAGACTCAACCGATTGGCGTTCAAAGTGCTACGTTGAGAGCTGTGTCAAATGCCCAACATGAGACATGAGTTGTCCCAGCGGTTACGGTCTTAAATATGACACATTCCCTTGCCACACTTATCACTACGGCATCGTCCGCCGTCCCGAAGGAACACCCTGTCAGTGGAATATTACAGCAAAACTCTCCGTGTCTTGCTCGCTTTCAGTGAAAAGCCGCTTATACCATGAGAAGACTGGCTCAGACATCATTAAAAATGCTTTCATTGACTTCAGCAGGGTCGAAAACCCCAGAAAACCTCCAAAACTAGTGAATTTAAAATTTTCAACTTTTTAGCACTACTTATGAAATTTTATAAGTAGTCCATCACTTAGGGCAGGTCAATAGCGACCGAACCTTTTTTGAATCAAGTCAAACGGACTTGTAGAAGCAAAGTTACGAGCCTTTAAAGTTTTGGAGTCTTTTATGGCCTGGAGACGAAGGCCATCTCCTGGCGAACCTCTAAGTCTGACGCCTTAGCTGATATCAGCAATGAAATTTTCTAAGTCGGTTTCTTACAGAAACTTGGAATTTGGAATGTCCGAAGCTATCATCGGAGCTCAGAGAGACGACCTACCTCTGACAATCGTTCTCCTCTAAATGAAAAGTCTCCGTCGGTTCTCAGCTTATATAGTGTGTGGCGATCAGCTGATGACGTAATACCCATCATCCAAACACTAAAAATCCCGTCTATCTCCGGTTCTAGTGCTCCGATTGAGCTGGAAATACACCATTTCCATGTAGAATTTGACGCTGAATCCGAATCTGGCCTCCGTTTTCCCATCCGATGCTTCGTTTTGGCTCTACAGTAGGCAGCCATCGCAAAAATTCTAACTCTGTCGTTTTTCCGAAAAATGTTGAACATTTTTCTCGCCGATTGACTTGAAACTCTCCGATTGACTTGAAACTCACCATACAGATAAAAAATTTCACGCTGATTCCAAATCTGAAATCCGTTTTCCAATCCGATGCTTCGTTTTGAAGCTAGAGCCCAAAACGTCCCAAATTCTAACTCTGTCGTTTTTCGCCAATGTCCCAAAATCTTAAATGGCGTCTCACATCTAAACGAAGACAGATAGGAACAAGCCGATTCTTTCACTGAATTTGTCTCACTCTTAGCTTTCAAACGAGCTATCGCACGACAAAATCCGTCCACTGGAAGCCAAAATCGAAGCAAGCTGTCCAGAGGGGGGGGGGGGTCAGTGAAATTTGATGAAAAATGTTTTGGTGACGGTCCCAGGTCGAAATTCCACACTTTGGAAAATTTTCAAAATTTTACCCATACAAAGTCACTCTGACACTTAGGATTTTTTCAGGTGAGCGAGCTCCGACCTAAAATCTTGTAACCGCTCTAACTTTTGAACGAAGACAGATAGGAACAAGCCGATTCTTTCACTGAATTTGTCTCACTCTTAGCTTTCAAACGAGCTATCGCACGACAAAATCCGTCCACTGGAAGCCAAAATCGAAGCAAGCTGTCCAGAGGGGGGGGGGGACGTCAGCGAAAATTTTTCTCTCCGATTTCGCTGGAAACATCCTTCCTAACCCAAAATTTCACGTAGATTCCGAATCTGGCCTCCGTTTTCTCATCCGATGCTTCGTTTGGGCGCTACACACCAAAACGTCCCAAATTCTAACTCTGTCGTTTTTTCGAAAAATGTTGAAAATTTTTTCTCTCCGATTGACTTGAAACTCACCATACAGATAAAGAATTTCACGCTGATTCCAAATCTGAAATCCGTTTTCCCATCCGATGCTTCGTTTTGAAGCTACAGCCCAAAACGTCCCAAATTCTAACTCTGTCGTTTTTCGCCAATGTCCCAAAATCTTAAATGGCGTATCACATCTAAACGAAGACAGATAGGAACAAGCCGATTCTTTCACTGAATTTGTCTCACTCTTAGCTTTCAAACGAGCTATCGCACGACAAAATCCGTCCACTGGAAGCCAAAATCGAAGCAAGCTGTCCAGAGGGGGGGGGGGACGTCAGTGAAAAATTTTTTCTCTCCGATTTCGCTGGAATCATACTTCCTAACCCAAAATTTCACGTAGATTCCGAATCTGGCCTCCGTTTTCTCATCCGATGCTTCGTTTGGGCGCTACACACCAAAACGTCCCAAATTCTAACTCTGTCGTTTTTTCGAAAAATTTTGAAGAAACAGTTTTTCTCGCCGATTGAGCTGGAAATCACACCACAGATGCAGAATTTTACGCTGAATCCGAATCTGGCAGCCATTTCACTATCCACGACAACCTAGACGGTCGCCCATGTCAACCTAGACGGTCGCCCACGTCAACCTAGACGGTCGCCCACGTCAACCTGGACGGTCGCCCAAGTCAACCAGGCGGTCGGACCAACTCACTCGAGTCTCACACTCTGTCGTTGCAGAGGGGGGGGGGAGTCAGCGAACATGTTGTGAACCAACCTGGCCGGCACACCACGACAGACCACAACCTCTGTCGTTCCAGAGGGGGGGGGCGCGCTGTGTTTATTATGGACCTTTTGTTACTACTTATTAACAATAATAATTTTCTTTATTTCCTCACAATACAACTCGGTGAGCACAGAACATACAGCATCGTAGTCAATAAGAAAGATGAAGAAAGAAATTTGCTGACGAGGCAGAGTGATTAATATAGTGACGGCAAAAAAATAAATAGATGGATACAGCCATTTACAATAGCCATTCAAAGTCGAACAGTTTCGTTATAAATGTAGTTTTCTTAACCTCTACAAAAGTTCGTCTTTTGAAATGTTTAGACCGCTTTGAACTCTGATTTTATTTTGTTCAGCCGACTCATAAGTAAAACGCCATGTAGCCGATCTTCAAATGGCTTTGGCATAGCGCGGTTATCCGCGTGGTAGAGCTCAAAAAAGCATTATTAGAAGAGCGGTAAAAGGAAGCAGAGAAACCTTATCATTGTAATGAACATAGACATTCAACACAAATGCAACGATGTAAAGAAAATTTACGGAAACGAGCGAGAAAGGAAAGAGGAAGAACTGAAATATATAATGGCCGTTTGGGTTTGATATGCAACACACATTTTAACAGTCTTAGATCTTCGATTTCAATGTAAATACTCCCTACTAATTTCTAAGTGACTCTCATTTTATAGTGACAATCAAAATGTTTTTGAATTTATCTGAAGATCCAGTTCCTTCTCATGTCAATATCTCCTGAGAAAGATTGGAACTCAGCAAATTGTAAAAGATTCTCACCGATCTGGTATAGCAAGAGAAATGTTTGTATCGTTTTTCCTATTGAATATCATTATCTGGAATCGCTAATCCCATCCTCCTTTCTATTGAATAGGATTTAACATTTATGCCATTTATCAGGTGGCTGAATTCTGATAGTCGGGTATGAAGCAAAACTGTATATCCTCTGTTAGTTGCGGAAAAGTGTCACGGTTCAAAGGTTCGGGCGCTGTACCATTCTACCCTCAGGTACCTTTTTTCTTAAACCGATTTTTCGGGAAACAACATGGAAAAATGTTCCCTGACGTTCACCCTCCTCCTCCTTCTCATTGAAAAATGTTTTTGACTTCGAAATTCATGGTTTCACAAGATGAAGGTTGCTGCTTGGGTTGCTTGGGTGTCAAACCCAAGCCCAAGCCTAAAAAACGAAGTAAAACTTCTCTCTTCTGCTGTAAATCTGTGTAAGTCTAATATTTTCTCTCTCTCTGTCTCGTGCTATTATTTTTCGACACTATTTCACATTTTTCATTGAGCATGTAACCTATTACTGTATTACTACTGTCATCCAGTCACAGCGCTCAGCTGTGGGCTGTGATTCTCTCGAGAAGAGCCAGTCAGTCACAGATTCTTAGAAAAGAGGGAATGATAGCTATCTGACTGATGATTATGAAGTTTATGATTCATAGTTCCGCAAGGAACGCCTGCGTGTCTCATGGTCTACTATTTATATTGTCTATCGATCGACTACACTAAAGGGATGCTGCTGACTTGGTTGACGGCTAGCGAATAGCTATCTATGGAGGCTTCCACGTGTAATTCGGTTTCGACACCAGATTCATTTTCTATGACGCCGTCAGTGCAAGTACTGGCGGCATTATTCATAAGCTTATCAAGAATCAATTAATGAGTAAGTCGTAGCCTATAATGCAGGCCTAGGCTTGCTATCAGGAAAGCAGGCTAGACTTAGAAAATGCAACATCATGACGGTCGCCTTTTGCTGTAGCATGCGATTTATCCTATAGGCCAATTATATTAGATTCGTTAGGCTCGACTATACGGACCAAAAATCCATTTCACTTGGTGATACAAAACCTAAGCCGGACTAGGAAGCCCATGCATAAGCTACCCGGTTGCCTATAGCCTAGACAGTCCTAGACACAGTGCTAGTGCATGACCTGGTTACTAGCCATGTACTAGCCATGTTACTATACAGCCTATATAGTATAATTTATGCATATTATAGGCCTATGGTACCTAGAATTTTGCATCATGTTAGACTTGGGTGTGGAGACCAAACCCTGTGGTGGACCTAGGATGCAATCTATGGTAATAGAATTTCGCATATGCTTATGCTTGGGTCATCAAAATTCTTTCTTGGGTTTACGGTTGCTTGGGGTAAACCCAAGCAAAACCCAAGCCGCTTAGCTTGGCGTGACCCAACTGAAGCCCTATAGCAACCTTGACAATATCAAAATTTTAACTAGAGGAAAATAATCTAGAAAAAATTTCGCGGACCACCCCCTCCCAACGCACTCGTCTCAAGAACGACCAGAGATGGGGCAAATCGAACATTTTCTGAATCCTCTCACCGAAACGTGTCCAATGAATCGGTTCGCTTGTCCGAATTCCCGCCACCTTTCAATTTGGTTTTTCACGCTTTTCATTCATCGACAATGTTAATTTAATTTCGGGACAGTTGAGTGGTTTCCGGAATTATGGTTTCGGCAATCAAAACCCTAGTGACAAATTAAGTTAAAAATGATTCCCCTTTACTTAGCTTATAAATAAATAAACCCACCAAATTCATTTTGATAAAATTAAAAACTATTATTTCTTGCACAATCAACTTCGCCCACTCTTGTTCAAGTGCAAACATGGACTGAAAAAACAATACAAAATCTGAAATCTAATACTCTACAGTAATAAATTCGTGAACAAAATTGAGAGCATGCAAACTTATGATCTATCAGACTTAAGGGATATGAACTAATAACAATTGAATAAGTAACCTGGATGTTAAAAGAAGCAAAACAGAGACTAAAACTACCAAGGTAAGTAAAGGGTGGAAATAAAGTCTTTTTGCGAACATAAGTCTGGATTCTCATGCAAAATAAGGAGAGACTGCAATTCCTAACGTGTTTGTTATGTATGTGGTACTTGATGTGGTACTTGATACAAAATTGTTCACAGTAGTACATGTCTCATTATTACAGACTAGTAAATGTCCTGTGATGCTGCTAGCTAACTTGCTACCCTTTACTTACCTTGGTAGTTTTAGTCTCTGTTTTGCTTCTTTTAATATATAGGTTATTTACTGAATTGCAATTATTTCATATCTCTGAAGTGTGATAGATCAAAGTATGCATGCTCTCAATTTTGTTCACAGATTTTTTTACTGTAGGAGTATAAGATTTCAGATTTCGTATTGTATGTTCAGTCAATATTTTCAGTTGAACGAAGCGGACGAAATGCATTGTGCATGAAATTAGCTTATAATTTTATCAAAATGAATTTGGTGGCTTTATTTAAAAGTTAAGAGAGTTTTGACTGACTCCCCCCACCCACCCAAAAGCCACTGAAAAATGTTGCTGATACCGGAAGTCGTGCCTTAGGAAATCAAGACTCGAGTGGTAAAATAATTTAAGAAAGTTTTGGTTGATGATGAGTGATGATAATAATAATGATGATGAATTTATATTTGAAAAAAGTAGCAAGCATGCAGGAGAACAGTTACACGACAAGACAAAGAAGAAAATGAATTATTTAATTCAAGTCATGGAAGTCTAAGGTTAAAATTCTAGATTAACATTCATGTTCTCATCCTCAACAGGCTTGCGAGTCACAAGATCCTTGACAACATTCCTGTCTCCCCATGCCATTGCGGTTAAGTCTGCAATGGTGTAATGCAATGGTTGCAATATGACGCAGCGTCAAGGTTCAAGACCTGGATATCCAACAATTTCGGGGTCTGGTTGGACCAAACCCCGCTAGCAAGAATGTCCGCACGCAGACCATTCATGTTCTCATCCTCAACAGGCTTGCGAGTCACAAGATCCTTGACAACATTCCTGTCTCCCCATGCCATTGCGGTTAAGTCTGCAATGGTGTCCCGAATCTTTTTTAAACTGGAAATGAACATATCAACAATGAAGTACATGTATGTAGACAAAATAATACATAAAAATGCATTACGCGTGGGCTTAGTCGATGAAAAGATTGAAAATACCGATACTAGAGAAAAGAAAGTTACATACTAACAATAAAAATTCATATCCTTGACAAGCGCTGTCCTGGGTTAGTTCTTTCGCTTCGAAGCGCAATTAGCGAGGTCCGGAGTAGGAAAAATCTTGTCATACGACGCGGGTATGAGATCACATCAGCAAAATTTTCTTTTGTCTTCTGTGATAGCAGAAATGCGAGTTGCCGATAAACCTTCACATATTCTGAAGCCATTCCCCCTGATGTATTGAACACCAAAGGTGTAAAAGAGGGTTGTTCCACTTCCTTCACTCTTTGCCCATAATCTTGTTTCTTTTGATGAGACTGGCATGGATATGTTCTTCAAAAGTGAATAGGAAACCTCTCTTTTTGATGCATTCTTTCAGTATCTCGGAAGAAATGTGTTAAAAAACGTGCGTCAACATAGTTGACTTGGTTTTTGACTCGTAATCACCCTGACTGACTGACAGTGAGAAAAAAATCTTTCGTTAAATGAAATATCTCCACCAACAATTTTAGGGAGAAAGCAAGAGGAGATCATCTTTCCTCAAATAATGCTCAGGTCACCACTAGCAGAAGAGTCATCAGCACGCACCAATTCAGAAATATTTCATTTATTCTGTTTTCGAATAATAAGATACACAATCATAAAACATCATCAATGATGGGTCGCCTTGACCAACACCTGAGCTGAATATTATTTCGTGTGTTCCTCGGATAATTAGAGGCGCCATTCCCCGGTAGGTATTGAACAAAAACATTGAGCATCGTGACCATAGTATTCTTGCATTCCACAGAGCAGCTTTTCTACCGATAGAATAAATGCATTTGAAGCGTCTACTAACAATATACCCCATCCTGTATTTGTTGAAGATTTTTCTTCATATAATTCACTCATTGCATGAACAATGCTTCAGTTCCTCCTTTGATTCCTGCACACAATTGCTCAGTGTTACATTTCAAACGTATACTATATCATCCACTGTTACAAGCGCAACTGCTTTACAAAGATTCCTTCGTAGAGATTCACCGATAACGATTGGTCGAACACCAGTACATTTATTCAAGGCTATCAATCCAAGGTTCTTAGTTAGTCCAAGGAAAAAAGATAGGATTGCTTAAATTTCTTTCAAGATTCACTGCGATTCATGTCTCATAGATAATCCTTTATATATCTCAGTAGATAATCCTGCCATCTTGAAAAATCAGTTCCGGCTAGTCTTGAGGAGCCTGATAATTTTCGCGTAACTTTGTGAAGCAGTTATGTCAATGTTGTAAACAGATGGCAGAGAGGAAGCTTCCAAGAATGAATTAGCTGGAGAAATTGTGCTCGACGGATGTTTTTCTCGTAGAATATTTATAACAGTCTTTGTCTTGTCCTTTGATCTGATTTCATGTTGAGGATCTAAAGCGTCTCCTTGATCTCTTGTGGTTGTCCATCGGACAACGTTTCATATCTTACCCTCCATTATCAATCTAGTAAATACCCGCATTGTGTGGTTGTTGTCGTCTACAGCATTGATATTTTTGCCTTTTCTTGTGAATGAATCACACCGCTCAGCTCCTTGAAGAAAGGATTCAAGTTCATTATTCTGCCACATCTGCAGCCTTCTCTCGATTGAACGTCAGATATCATTGCCTTTCTTGATATTGGGATCTTTTCACAATATTACAGATTCAAAGATAGGAAGGTGTTCATTCCTTACATTGTCAGGCTTTCCGTTTGATAGCTTTTTGTGTCTCTTTTTGTAGATATGAAGTGAAACGTCTACTAACAATGCCACCTGGAAGACGATGGATCGGTCCAGATGGAGGAGAATCTGGAATTGATCCTTTACCTTGCAGGCAGCACCTTCCAAGGCGTTCAGGATATGGTCACCAGAATCGTTTAGCAGTACTGAAAAGTCACTCCAATTTGAGATGAATTTCTTTACAGCATTTCATTTGACTGAATCCATTTTCAAAAGTTGTTTTTATATTATCTTTCCATAGACGTTCATTCTTTTCTTGAATGTTCTTCAATGATCCAACCTGACTATGAACAGATAGTTAAATTGAATTCTGAAATTCATCTTTCATTGAAGTTTTCCTAGAGTTGCTTAAAATATTTTCATTGCTTGATGGTATTTCACTTCGTCACAAATATTTAAGTTGAAATCTTCATTTAGGTCTTCAGTATGTGTTTTTCTTCTCTTACAGTAATTTCGGCGTCTTTTCAGTCCCACGATGCTTTTCACATTTTTTCCACAAATCCGATTAAGTTATCCTAGATTAGCGACATTTGAATGTGGCTCGAATAATGTCGTAACCTTAAAATAGATGGGAAAATAGTTGAAACATCACTAAGATATCGAGCATGTACAAACCATGAAAATCCAGAAGGTATGTGAGCGCAATGCAATAACGACGACATTGAGAATATATTTAATTTCATTGTCAAATATTCAGTCTGCATACAAGTCAGGAGAAAGTATATCCATTCATTCATAGATATCTGTGAAGAGTATCTATATTCAAGATTGCCTTTGGTACATGTGAGTGAATTGAAATCACTGTCGTGCTATTTGATAGAAGCAGAGAAAATTAGAAACAAAAGAAGTTCCCCTCTAGCCATTACATGACAAGTGAGATTTGTTCACATCCGTTGAAAGGAACGATTAGCATCAGATCATTCAACTGCTAAATTGTCTTTCATTCGAGAGGGGCGACTATCTCTGATGTATCTATCTGTGTCAATAATCAATTGATCCATCACAGGTGAGATAATGTCAATATTATAACATGATTTCTTCTGTTATTTTGAAAACGATTTATTTGCATGTCATTGTCGACCCTCTCAATAAATAAAGAAATAACAAGTCACCGTTAGGATAGGTGTCGAGAAATAATTGAGCCGCCGAATATTAAACATTTCCCTTGTGACGAGTGCTATTGATTTTAAAATGCTTGAATTTCGTATTGACAACAAAGTTGCATCTCTCCTTCCATCATGTACATGACATGTTCCATCATAGCACATTCCACTTACATCGACATTTGAATTGAACATTTCAGTTACCAGTGTCATTCTCTCGACTGTATCATCCGTGCTATATTTTATTTCTAAATAAAATGAGAGTTTATCTGTACATCACTGTATATATCATTTATGTTAGCCGCAAAAAGCATTTTGACCATTGACTTTTTGAGTGATGATAATGATGATAAGCGATGAGGATTATGTTGAAGATGATGATGGTGATGAGTGATGATAAAAAGAAACTTTTTCTAACTGATAGTTGATGAGAAATAATATTGATAAGCAAAATACAAAGCCAAAGTTTTATAAAGGTGCCTGTGCAATGCACATCAGCTGCATACAAAAACTAGCTGTAAGATTTACTCAGATTTACTTTTATGTTTGATTATGTCAACATGAAATCGCAGAAATATTTCTAAGAGATATTTTTAAGAGAGGTACTTGAATGTTTTGCATCAGATAAAGGAAGAAAAGTATCCTTCTGACAATCTAGCGGATGGACAATAACTAACGTCAAAAGCGAACTATGTTACTTGTGGCTTTAAGTAAACTTGAAAGTATTACATATCAGTGACAAACTAGATAAAGGCAGTCGGAAAGCGTTTACATTTAATACAAGGACGTAATCAAACTGGACGGACTTGAATACTCCAGACCTACTCGCATTAGTTTACACAATAAACAGCTTTATACTATACGATACAGTAATCTATATTTGAGAGTTCATGCATCAGCTATGTGCATGTATGTATGAGATGATATGTGCGTAAAAGCTCAGAAACCTGTTTTTTCAAAATGTGGAAGAGGGTATTGATAGTCTACTTTTCTGATTTCTTGGTGTAGCTTTGAATTTTGGTATCATTTTTTTGTGTGCTCCGTTATTTTTCCTTCATGTGAACAGGTCAGTGGCGAAAATTTGTGAACTAAAAATTTGACTGTGTGCCTTAGTTGAAACTTATGCATTATGAATCTCTCAAATCAGTGTTTCTATTTTATTAATTGCACTTTATAGCATGTTCAAAGACCTTTTATCTTGGCTGCACACCATGGCAATTTTAAATCCACGATCGATATGAAATAGAGCGGTTCAAAATGCATTGTTTTGTTGGCAGAACGATGTCAGTCTTGCTCACTGGAAGATTAAAATGGGTAAGCATATTGATTGACTGAAAAACTATTCATTTCTGCTTATTTCACTTACGTATGTGATCCCATCAAGTATTCATACGTTTGACTATGCAAGTAAGTAAGCGCTTCGTTCAGCAGCTGTTTCGTGATATCCACCTTTGAAATCAACCTTATGACACAGCGGGAAAGTTGAACGCATCCATCTTATTATAATTAGAAATTTCATATTTCAAGATTGGAAATCAGAAAAGTTATTGATGTTGCAAAGGTCTTCGTTTAAAGTCATGATTTAGAGAACATTACTTTATAGATAAAACATTCATGTCTTCTCACGGCATTGCAAAAGGGAAATGAAATCTGTCTGAGTGAGGGCAATCTTCCCGGTATTAAATTGTGCTGGATTTCTGTGAGCTGGATATATTATCTATAGGAGAAGTGTAATTGCGTCCTATCAAAACGATGGTCAAAGTTTGCAAATTTAGCTTCTCAGTGTCTGTCTACATCAATATTAGATGGCACCTGTTCTGTGTGATTTTGTTTGCTTCGCAAAATGTAAGACAGCAAAAGGAATATTCAATGGTGCTCCGAATGAAGGTATAATACAGCTACACCAGCTAATTATTCTTCTGGTTAGTTGATGTGGTTACCGACAGTCTCCCAAAGCGTTGAGAATGTCTCCAGTCCATTCTTTGCCTTCAAGCGCCCTACTACTTCTTGGATAACTTTGCCTTCATTCTGCTGAAAGGCATGCCAGTTACTACAGGGTTTTCTAGGGTTCTTTCTCTTTTTATTGTACGAGTATATCCAGCACAGTTCGTTTGTTTTTCTTATTGATGTTTGGAAGCTCTCTTCCAGTGTTCGCCTTTCTACGTACCTCTTCATTAGTGATGTGGGAGGACCAGTGAATCTGCATCATCCTTCGAAGCGAAGCAAAATCCTCTATTGTCCTCTTTCTTTTTGAATCGTCTAACTCTCGCAATAAAATGTTAAATCTGGCCATACAAGAGTTTCAATCATTTTTTCAGTGATGCTGTTTAGCAACTTGAATTTAAATTTTGATATTGTTTTATTTAATATTAGACAATGATGAAAAATAAGTCATCATCATAAATTTATGATAGTAAAAAATGAGATAGGCCCACTAAAATTGCACAATATTGGCAGCACAACAATGCGGCCACTCCATGTTTGTATGAAAAAAACACACGAAAATGGAGCAAACGTCCATTTATAAGCAGTACACGCAATTCGGTATTCAAATAATGACATCAACACAGACTATATTTGATATTATTATCATTGGGTCCGATGTCGATTAAACCAAACTCCGTTTTTTTGAGGCAGGAGCCATCCAACTACAGCGGCCAGACTCCAAATGTGAAATACGAGTAGACTAGCTGAAAGAATTCTTATTCCTCTCTTTTCCATTATCCTATCTTTCTCTAGTAATCATTATGCATTTGAATTTTATGTAAGTTATGTTTGTTAATGATGATGTAGCTAAGATCCTCACCTTGGACGGCCCGGTTCAGTTTCAGTTTCCCGGATAATCGGGTAGCACGGGGTGGTCCCATATGAGATAACTAATATCTTTAGCATTAATATTTAGTTCCTGGAAATAGCTTCGTGAAGAAGGCTGACATTATTGGAAATGATTTGTTGAAATGAATTTACTTGGCATTCCCTTTCTTTTCTCAATTTGCACAATTTTTAATAGACCTACATCTTAAACTTCAGACTATGCAGTACAGTGCATATAGTGGTGACAAATCCTTCAACTGTCATGTCATTTCATTTCGATTTCTCAGAAGCTTTAGTGGATAGGCCTATCATATATGATATATCATGTGATCCTGAATTCCTACCGTATTTGTCATGAACTCCATTGATTAAGTAATGCAAATGCATATTATGCAAGGTACGCTATGTAGATGTTAAGTTATTTGTAAGCTATATAAATGGCTTGTGATGTGCACACCAAGTATTTTTTTGAGTGCAAGCAAAATAGTACATGAAATGTATTGTTGATTCGGCCTCTTCGCATATGGTTGCAAATGCTGAAAAATCGTCTAATACAGGATGATCATAAAGGGGTGACATCTGTACCATCACAATGCATGACTCAGTATTTTCTGTATCAAATCAATCTGGAAGTTTTGGACATTCATTTACAAGAAATAATGCGCATATTAATGACAGAGGATCAAAATATATTTTCTATATTCCATAGTCACAGGAGATTTATCTTTCAATTGAATCGATATAATTCAAAGTTAACTGAAAGATGAATTCATGTACATGTCTTGATAAAATCTATTTGAATTTTTATATTTCGATACCGTGGGATTTTTATCTCTAGTTGAAGTATCAGTATTTGCGTTTTTGATAGCGGAAGAGGATAACTCAGCTGCAAGTCTTTTTAATTCTGCGAGGTTCTCGATACACAAATGACATTTCTTTGAAAAACTCCTGTAAATTCCTGATAGGTTTACGTGAACCCATTTTCTCATCTGATTACATTATGTGTGACTGATTTGCTCCCTGTATTAGACGACCATCGCAATGATATGTTGCTGATATTGTTGTAATTACTAATGCCTAAACGCTGTTTAGGCTAAAAGTTGCTACACGTTGAGTCTTTCAGTCCGGTTTGAATTCCAGTCCATATTGCATCTGCGTAATGAAAAATTCTTCAATATTTTCTATTGTGTTCAGCTCTGTTTAATATCTCGTTTTAAATAATGGACCTCATTTTGTACAGTCCTATTTAGAAACATACTTTCAGACATACTGTGTTTTTTAAAAGGAAAGACGCATTCCTGGAAGCATTGCCGGCTCCTGTTACAACAGTCATACTTTTTACAACTTAAGACACCTTCATTTCTCAGCCATGATGAAGCTCCTGGCGAAAAAGCTTCTGCGTGACCATCGCATGAAAGTGCACAAAGTGAAATCTCCAGTCTAGTTAGCTCTACGAGTGTTTGGTCGTTGCTGACACGTTCAGAATTCGTTGGAGGGTTGCGATACCTCCAGTTCAAGTGTATTTCACGCTGAATGCCAATGTCATCATCGGGCTTGGACCACGGACCACATGACCGAAGGATCGCAAGGTCAAGTACTTAGCAAGTGTGCTACGAAGATCTTAGTCGTATGAAGCAGATGAGGTAGAGCTGTACATAAATCAATTTAGCAACTGTACCGCTTCCAGGACAGTTTCTCCAGATATCAAGGACCTCGCAATAAGAAATACGGCTAGATCTGGCGCCTGCTCTTACAGTATCTTATCGAGTTCCTTTTTGCTAGATTTGTGAAAGCTCAGCATGAGGTTGATATGGTTGACAAGGAAGTTTGTAGTTGTCACTTTTGCAAAGAAATGGATCTCATACAGTTTCGTCGCACTTAAGTCCTGTTCAGGTTTTCTACAAATGCACCTCTCCTGCAGGACGCAAACTTTTCAGCTGCAATCAAGTTATAAAGAAGACTTCATTCGATTAGTTCAAAGAACTCTTCGGTCTGTGCTTGTAATTGCTTTGATCCCATATTCTGTTACAAACCACTTCGTTGTAGTTACTGGTGATTTGAGCATTGTTTCCCACTCGAAACCCAGGGATGTTTGCCAAAGCTGTATTTCAGAAAACCTATTCACAAATCATGTAAAATATACGCTCTTGAACAAACGGCTGGAGATCATATTCATATTGATAAAGCAAGAAAAAGGAGCTCTTTTGTTTTATGATCGAAAAAAACGTTGATGTACGTTTTCGTTTTCTGTACGTTCTCTCAACGGATGTTGAATTGGGCCAGATCCTTCTTACTGACGTCATAGAGCGCCTCGTGACCTTGTCCATCCAGCACCATCAAATCTATCCTTACGGAGTTCCCAGTGTTTGTCAATTAGCAAGTGAATGTGCGATTTGCTGAGTGGATTTCGATCCTTTACAAAACTTGACTTACGGGTTTGATCAAGCCGCATCTCGAAGAAATTTGAATGTTTCCCATTAGTTCTTGCACGCTGCAGCATTTTCCAGCCACATCGATAGCTGGTCCCAAAATCGCTCACGATCTTCACGGATAGCTTCACTGTAGACACGATCTAGACGACGACGAAAGTCTCTGTTCAAAGCGTGCTCCTCGATGATGACGAGAGTATCTGAGGAGATCCACGGCATACGTCTTGTAGGCTGCCGCACCCGGATCATCATGGAGTGCATTCATCTTGAAAGTAGACCAACTTCTCTGGTCCTCCCTTGATAGCCCAGCGTAGCGACTTGAAATCGAATTAACTGAAATTTGAAATCGCACACCTGTAATTGTGGGCCAGATTAGAATTTTAAAGACGCTGTGCTTGTGTTCTTGTTTGGCACTTGCTCGCAGCGTCAGGTTTCTGCTGTAAGCGAAGAATTTACAACTAGCATCCGATGGTCAGTGTTTCCCAGTTGGGCACCACGAAAGACGCGACACCTCGAAATTTTCACACACCTTGAATAAATTTGAGATGCACAAGTAGCATGTTAAATTAATTTCTTTGGGTATTCTTTAAATACCACTTTTAGCTATGTAGTAATTGATACTTAGTGAATACTCATAGAAATAGCTAGATACAAGTATGCGGCCATTATTTGCATCTAGCGATTGAAAGAATGTTGGCTTCTAAGACTGTCTTTCATTGTAAGAAAATATTTTCAGATTTCACCTGCATCTGCACCGAGCGTGCCTTCAGCTCATCGGAAATACATTTTCCGAAAATAACAGCGCCTGATGTTTGTGATGTTCCTCCAATTGAATAATTTTTTAAGCTCTTTTTGTATGAAAGTAGATGTTTGAATGTGCATCTAGCCCTATAAACGATGATTTTTGGACGTTGTATAAGATGTTGATTTTTACGCAATCAGTTTTGTAATTTCTTAAACCCACACATGTACGTCTGTTAAGTTTTAGTGGCAAAATTTACTCATGAGTCATGACTGTAAAGTAAAGTTTTTCCCAATATTTACAAATAGATGGAAAGCAAACATACCCGTGGAGCTTCAGACATCTAGTCACGGGGTGCAATTTGGTAGGGTCGACATGCAATGCAATTAAATCTTTAATTTCATAACTCAGAATGTTAAAAATCTTACTTAAGCTAAAAAACCAAGCAAGAAAGGTAGTTCTGCATTGGCCTAAATTCTTCAAGGCGTTAAACACATCATTTTTCAAACCATTTAGCTGGTTGAATTACTTTCGGTTGACAGGTTAATATATTCATCCTTTTTTTTCGCCTAAACTATCTGCTCGATTTTGTTAAGCTGTACTGCTGAAAATATCATCAATGTTCAGGAAAATGCATGTACTTTTTTTAGTATACGTCATTGCTGAGGACGAAAACATCAAAAGTGTAAACTTCCGATTTCTCTGCTTAAAGGATAGAATTGAAAAACAAACTACATATTTTTAGTAAATGAGCCATATGTGCATATGTGTGAATAGAGGTAGCGCAACCATCTCCGCAACTCCTGCTTAACGAAAGAGCGAATCCCAATTTTACTTTTCTTTCATAGAACCCTTTTCTCTTACAAACTTTCATATTTTCATACGTTACTTTGTATTACAAATTTTTTATTGTTAATTGGTTGAAGCATAACTTATCCTGCCCCATTATCGACTAGCCAGAAGTCAACAAAATCAGCCAGATATTTTGAAAATCGTAGAGAAACATTTTTCGGATGCATTTATTTGAATAACCGTGGTATTTATCAAATTAACAATATTCATAATTTCCATTGTATAAATAATCTGTCGAGCACCAGTGATAAATACTATTTATATGCGTGCACCAATCAAAAGTCATGTTGTTGTACGAAAATGGAAATACACAATTCTTTGGAAGTGGGCAGATGTAAGTCCATTGCCTGTATGCACATTTTTCAATATCGCCGCAATGTACTTTCCACAACGAAATCATGAAGCAAATGACGTATGTGAACTGAGTCAGTAGGTATCCTTTCATTTAGGAAATGGATGTAATTTTTGCTTCATCTAGCTTAGCAAAATCAAACGTCAAATTGTGTTAAGTGCAAACAATTCAGTGAAAAAAATGAGTTAAAGGAATATGATTTTTAAATCTTTGATAAACAACTATGAACCCAACAATTAATATCTTTGACAAGGAAGCAGATTCATAGGTTTGTTCATAGAAATGTATTATCTATCGATGAATTTCTATGATATATATAAAGGGGAAATTCATGAGAAATCGTACATCATTTACATTGCAGAGAATGACATATTCACTGATCTATCGCATAGTATACATCAAAATTCAATATACTTTGTATAGGACATCAAACGATATTTGAAAGCGCATCAACATAACAAACGATGGCCGCAGACCAGCTGACATTTGTTCCCTCTCTAATACGATCTACTTCAAAAAGACTCTTCTAAAAAGCCATTTTGTTTAAGAAATAAAATCGATTATTTCCTACAAAGAGAATTTGGAATCAATAGCAGCAGTTTGTGAGAATGGTGCTTCGATTTGGTTGACTGTTTTTCCAATAAAGGAAAATGGGTTTTCCTTGGCCAAACAGGAATTATGGGATTCTATACGAATGCGGTATATTTATCCCTCTTGAGTGTATGCCAACCACTTGTGTTTTTGGCAGACCATTTGACATTCAACATGCGTTATCTTGTCCGAAAGGAGGTCTGATTAATTATCAACTGACACAACGAACTCTCAGAAATTTGACCTATAATATTTTGTCAAATATCTGCACAAATGTCATTTTGGAGCCAGATTAAACTCCACTGACCGGTGAACGACTTAATCATTCCTCAATAGATGGTGATCATGCTAGAGCTGACGTATTTGCGAGACGATTTTGGATCAGGGGACAGACGACATTTGGCGATATAAGGGTTGAATCCATTAGCGAGAAGTACCTCAACCAAAGTCTTCCAGCAGTGTATTGAAAGAAAGAAAACGAGAAAGAGAGGGAATGTAATCGAGTTCTGGACGTTGACCATAAGTCTTTTACTCCTCTTTTTTCTCTTGTTTTGATGAGATGAGCAGCCAAAGTGCTAGATTCTTTTCAGTCGTAGCGCATCAAAGCGATGGACATTTTTTATGATGGTCTCCCGAGCTGTTGTAAAGGTCGTTGAAGTCACCCGAGAGAATGCGGGGCCTCTCTCCCCATGATGCGTAGACTGTAACCGCCATCAGAATACATGTCCAACCAAGCTCCACTCACTTTACTTTCATTGGAGTCATGTTTTCTTTTTTCGGCCGCCAGCAAAGTGACCCATCCGTTGTGCTAGCTCCTGATTCAGATTTGTTGTTGAGCGGATGCACATCAGTCAGGTCAACTGCTGCTGATCGACCAAGACCCCAGTCTGGAGGAGAATGTCTACTGTTTTAAATTTCGCACATATTCGTTCTTGCCTTCTCTGTATCAGAGGGAGAAGAGCTAACCCTCTCATGCAGAAAGCTAACAGCGTCGACATAGAGCAAGTTGTCATAGACGCCAATATCGATGCTTGACTTTCGGTTTATTAAAGGCACAATGCTTTGTGCTTACCTCACTTACTAGTTGTTTTTTTTTACAGAATAATAGTTATAATTCTTAAAAAAATTGATAAATTTTCAGAAAAAATAAAAATAAATAAATAAAATATGAATTATAAATATAATAAGATATGCGTGGGATATGAATATATGAATTATTATTATTATCAAAACGCATAGTTTTTGCCTGTAATACAGAATTTGATATGTGATGGTTTCCGCTTGTTATGTACACTGTGAAAAAAAGTCCTCGTACAGAATGTTTTGCTGTTTTCTCAGTGATTTTTTTATAGGTTCTACCAATAGGTTGACGTTCCTTTATCGCACAATTGTAGCACATGACCGAAACCTTCCCTCAGGCACTTGAATTTCCAAATATATCTGCTTTCCTGCTTTGTGGGTCCTATTTAATGAAAACGGGTTGTCTTATTCTAAGCTCGCTCCCGACTGCATGTCACACAATCAAAATTTTGAAATACTGCTGCGATAGATACCGATTTGCATTATCTGATGGTGAAAATGCGGTTAGGAATGATTCGGAAACAAATTCTGCAGAGCTAGTAGAAAATCAAGTACTTTCTGAGATTTTCAAGTTTGCAAATTTGGCATTTTTAAGGCTATGTAATAGATAATGCATAGATTTGAGGTCATTATTTGCTATAATTTTATGACAAATAATGACCGAAGAAATCTATGCATTATCTGTCATAATGCATGACCTTTTCCATAGAAGTTTTCACCAGTTTAATAATTTCCAATCAGGAAAATAATTACCTGCTTCGTGGAACTTATCAGCCTGTGGAAATAGAAAGCCTTACAAAATCATGCATTATATCAATTTTACAGATCTAAAACCATTGATCGATATCATTGTTTTTGCATGTAAACATGGAAGCTGCTGACCAGTCTCTGCTGCTGCTGACAATGCACTATGACACTGTACATGGACTGAGGAGTCCATGCACTGTACCATTGATGTCAACAGATATGCTGACAATGTCACTTAAGAAATCTATGGCTATTCTGAGCGACTAGATCTGAAATTGTTTTGTTATTTCGATTGATTTTGTGAAGAAAAACTTTGATAACATTTGTTGTTGTTTGTAAGTTGAAATTATTGAAATAACGTTATTTTTCAGTTTTTCTACGCACAAAAATTAATATAATTTGTTAATATATATTTCGCCGATCTGGCTTTGTCAACTGTAATACAATTGATTATTACAATTGACAAGGCCAGATCGGCGAAATATATATTAACAAATTACATTAACTTTTGTGCATAGAAAAACTGAAAAATAACATTATTTCAGTAATTTCAACTTACAAACAACAGCAAATGAGATCTGAAATTGTTTTGTTATATGCTGCATGACTATGCATGCTTAATACGTCGAGAGAAGGTTTGAGTTATCGTTTCATCTGGCATGTGAGAAGCCTGCATGAAACAGATTAATGTTGCCAAAAGCCTGAAGGTTCCACGATCCGCTGTTAACACCTGAATCAAATGATTCAACCCTTTCACGGCCAATGCCTTACCAGAACTATAAATCAAATCATCCACTGCACTAGTAATGTCATCTTGTCTTCGATTGCTGCTTCAATCGCTCTTGTAATGTTGCATCATGTCTTGAGCTTTGCTTCTGCTATAAAATAGTCTTTTTAGCATAGACCCATCCTCAAAATAATAGTCAAGTAGATGACCTTGATGGCCACTGAAACCAGGAACAATGGCATTTTAAAATAAATGTGTTTTGAATAAGTGTCCCGATGATCTTTCCAAAATGCTGCTGTGTATCATATCATATCAAGCTCGAAGGCAGCACTCCTTAGTTGTTTTAGTTGTTGTTTCTTTTGACATTGGAACGTCATTGTGGAGTTCAGCATCATCTTGTCAGGTTCAATTTATTAAAGGTAGATTTGCTAAAATAAGGCTTAAACTTGAAACCTCGGAAAATGCCATTCACACTGTGAAGTGCGATGAGTGAATTAGACCATCATGACCAGATAGTCTTTGAGCTAATTAAACGAGTCATTCAATGTGAAGCATGGTCAGTGAAGCTTCGTCGCTCCTGAACGTCGTTTTAGATAGATAATAATTGACAAAGAAGTAAACAAAGTTCATGTGCTTGTCGTCGACTGTAATGACTATGTTGACAGTAAAATCGGAATAATTCCGATGTTACTGAATAAATAAAACATTTCAATTGAAGAAATAAAATATTCAATCAATTAGAGAAATGGATTAGTGGTAACGCAGAAATAAAACAGGTAACCAATAATTGGCAGCAAAACCGACTAGCATATTTACTATTATATACAGTAGAGTGGACCTACACAAGAAACAGTAAACAAAGCATTTAATTTTACTTCGATATACAGTAATAACGATACAATAACATGAAATGTAATAAAATGTATGCATGTGGAATCCTTTTGTAAATATATGACCTTGACTTTGTTTTTCTTCACCAACGAAACTACGTGTAAAATCATACAAATACAAATTCTGTTGTACTCTCAATAAAATTGTTCATGAAACTAGAATAAACTTTTGTTTGTCGGTAAGAATACCACAATGCACGAATGTATATACAAATAGCTAATTTATAGGAAGACAACTCGATGCAATTTAGGTAAAAGTTACAAAATTCCATTAAAAATAGACACTATCCAACCAAATATTGGCCGCTTGAGAAGCAGAGTTCTGCGAAGCCGCCACGAAGAGCTGTGACAAGACAGTCCTCCACGATTTGTGTCATAGTCTGAGTCTGACCACAGTCGCACAGCGGGGTTTGGAGATCACCGCAGCGGTGCAGGGAGCTGCAACATGGTCCAGTGTTCGTAATCATTCCGCCTAGTAATCATACATGAAAAATGAAAATCAATCAGTCTTTGTGACTTCAACAAACTAGCACAATTGTTGTTAGAAGACAGAATAATGTTTGCTGAGTCAGTCAGAAGCAATAGAAAATAATTAGAACGCAATCCAAAAAGAAACTCAAACCAATATGCTGCAAGTACGAGTAAATCAGTGCTTATCGAAACTCAACAGCTGCACATTCGGTGCAACAATTCACCAAAAAGCAGCTTCAAGAGTCGATTATATATAATATTCCTTTTGCGACCGATGAAATGTCACTATAATAACTGCTTTCAAACCAAAATGTCCCTTAACCGACAGCGTTGGTTAGGGAACAAATTTTCAGTTATTACTTGATTCTCCTTGCAATCAAAGCAAACAAAGCAGGCCAGGACTGATTTTAATCCAAACATCTTCCATTGGGAAATAGAACAGGAAAGCAATGATTAGACATAATTAAAAAGCTAGTCGCTTGCAGAAGAAGAATATCAATCTCTGCGCATGTGGTCAAGTGCTTCATCTGAGAACAGAACCTGGACTTTGCTTTAACGATTTCTATCTTCAAAGGTAGAAAGACACAAAATTACCCACTTACACATCATGTGTAGCTCTAATTCAAAACCAATTATCCTTGAACATGTTTAGAAATATTCCGGCATTATGATATTTCAGACGGCCAGAATACCGATTAAATTTGCAAACCAACTTTTCTGATAGCACTACTGTAGCGCTTTTCGGAAAAATAGTGAAGCGCCTTCTTACTGGTATTTCCTTTCATGAATTACATGTTCCTCCAATTGTATATTACCTTGGTCATAATTTAATTGGCATATCGAGAAGCTGCATCTATAATTTTATCAAATGTACATCAAATTGGTGCAAACTAGTGAAGTTATGTAGTCGGTAAATATTTATATGGACAGAGCTACAAGAACTTGACAGAATTTTCAATTCATCATCATGTAGAAAATCGGTTCTTACCACTTACTTTAAGTTTTATCATCAGAATTCTTCATAGATTGTCTTATGGCATTCAATTTATCAAATCTGTCACAACCATTATACCATTGTTTTTGCGTGCCGAGTCAGTCTTCGGGAAATTGGAACTTTTTCTGCATTCGGTAAATTTTTTAGATATACTTATTTAGCGATGGACATTCACGCCTGATAAAAATATGTTCTAAAATGCGCTTGATTCTTTCATTACGACAGCTACTTGCTACTGGGTCAATCCACGACGATTCACCCAATTTTTCGGAGCTTTTTGTGGCACTTAGTCTCCGATTTTGCTGATTTTCGGGCATATATTTCCTATGCATTAGAAAACATCAAATCTGAAATATTAGCATCTAGTTTTGAATATAGCGGGATCTAGAGCTATTTTTAGAAATCTAATTTTTTCCAAAATTTGGAAATTCTCAAAATTTGAATTTTCACGCAGTTGTCACTTTTTTCTGCATATTCGTTACACAATCAAACTTTGCATGCAGCATCAGCTCGGTATAAAGGAATTCTTACATGAATTTCAATGGGTAGCTGGCCTGTAGAGCGGAGCTACATGGCTCCAAAGTGGTGAAAAAATAGGGTCCGCGAAAAAACACAAAAAATTTCAACTTATCTCACAACTTTCTATATTCTTGTTGCCCGCAATAACTATGACAATTGTGTTGCTGTATATCAGTGTGTTTCACATCTGTGATCTTAAGCGGTAACCTGAATACAGAAAGCTACACCAGGCGTTCAAAAAACGTGATTTTTAAACATGCCGAAAATTGCTGTTTTCAAGCTTGTTTAGCTTTTTCTATGCGCCAGTTTTGACTCCAAATTGATGCTGAAACTCAGAAGCATGCTCAATTACTCGTTGAAGAAATTTGGTCAGGTAGCCGATAGTTAAAGTGGCATAAATAGCCCAAATTTGAGTTTAAACATTTTTTCAATAGATGATGTCAATATTATATAAGTATGTATAGAGAAGTAACATTTATAGTGCAATAGTACTTGAAAACGTTAAGTTGATGTGCAGTAAGAAATTATTCCCTTTGATAGATATTATATATTAAACTTTGATATATAGCAATAGGGAAAAATATGACTTTCGAACTTCGAGATTTGTTGGACTAGATATTATTCATCAATCGACATTGCAAAAATTGGGGTCATATGCTGACGACAACAAACATAGTAAAACCACCTCCTAGTGCAACTGATACTGTTCTAAATGTCGTTGAATTATAAAAACTCACTTTCGCATATGTTTAGCAAGAAGGTTGAAAGACAATCAAAGTATTTGTTGTATCGATCTACACGCAAACATCAGTGTTTTTACTAGAAATCAACTTTCTCAATGTTTTGATAACGATTAAAACAGATAAACCAAGAATTTGTAAAATCAGGTCTCAGAGGGTGTGCAAAAGCTTTGGTCTCAGGGAGTTAATTCATTATAGATTCACTATTTACATTTCATGCGAATATTCATACATTCATATATACCAGATAAGAAACGCATCAAAAGATATATAAATTCGAAAACTACCGGTGGTACATACCTTTATCCGTTCGATCTTTTAGACACATTTAGAGTATTTTACTTTCGACTTGCTCACATCACTTTTTCACATCACGTCTTGCATTTTACTTTTGGACTAAATACAGTCGAGCCTCGTTAATCGCAACCTCGCTAATCGCAATCCCTCGTTAATCGTAATTCCATTCAGGGAACGGTTTTTTCTATTGCAATCACTTATCTTAATCGCAATTTTTTCGTCCTATCACCTCGTTAATCGCAATCGAGTATACTGTAAGTATATAGGAATCGTAGACCTCAACTCGTTGAAAAGGATTCGCATCAACGCTGCTTCGTGTCTGACAGCTTTCATTGATCGTTTATTCCATTTCCCCTGCTGATGACTTCTACGTGAAGCGTGCTTAATTTTTCTTGGAAATCGCACCGTCATCGTCTTCACCAATGCTCTATAGATAGACGAAACTTTCACTGTAGCAATGAGTAAAAGCTCTTTTGTCTTGGATGCAGCGAATGAACACACGATAAAGGATTCATACTTCTCGAAATTCATTCGATGTCCTGATAAACTGACATTGCAGTGCACCTTCTGTCCGTCCGTTTATCATGCCAAAGAATCGCGTAGATCTTACACTGAAACAAAAGACCCAGCTCCTGAAGGAACTCAAATCAGACGGATCAAGCCAGAAAGCCATTGCTGACAAGTTCGGGGTCTCCGCTGCATGTGTTTGTCGTCTTGTGAAAAAGCAGCAAATTGACAAGGAAAAAGCAAGCGGTCGAAAGAGGACGAGAGGAGGCGGTGACGAAGACATAGACGAAGCTCTCTTCATTTGGGTGAAACAGAAATGTGCTCTAGGTGCTCACTTATCCGGACCAGAAATTCAAGCAAAAACTAAAGCGGATCGCGTCGGTCAAAGGCCACGACAGCTTCCAAGCTTCATCTGGTTGGCTGTGGCGTTGGAAGAGCCAGTTTAACATCAAGTTTAAGAGGCAGCAAGGCGAAAAACAAGACGCTGATAACGACACGGCAAACGACTGGATTCGTGAAACTCTTCCAAAGATCCTCAGTGAATTTAAAGACGATGACATCTTTAATGCCGACGAAACTGCCCTTTATTACAGGGCGGTCAGTGATAAAGGACATTGTTTGGCTAACACAGAGCTCAGTGGAGGGAAGACAGTGAAAGAAAGGATAACAGCACTGCTCTGTGCTAATATGTCTGGAAACGAAAGACGACCTCTACTCGTGCTCGGAAAGAGTCGTCGACCTCGCTGCTTCCCTAAGGATGTGTCGAAGTTTCCGTGGGACTACGAACACTCAACAAAGGCTTGGATGACTTGCGCAATCTTTATGTCGTGGATGAAGAAATGGGACAGGAAATTACGATTGACAGGCAGACGTGTTTGCCTTCTCGTGGACAACTGTTCGGCACATGTTTCAACTGACCTGACGAACATCAGTCTGCATTTCTTGCCACCAAATGTGACGAGTTTGATCGAGCCGATGGACCAAGGTGTCATCCGAAATTGGAAGGGACACTATAGATTGGCACTGAACGATCGTATCGTCATGGAACTTGATGTCGATGAAAACCATCGCGCTCAAACCGTTGCCAGGAGCATGAGCTCACTTGATGCTGTCTACATCGCGAACGAATCCTGGAAGCAAGTGAAGCAACAGACGATTCAGAACTGCTTCAAGAATACAGGCTTCCGGCGAGAGGAACCAGTCAACAACGAGTGCGAAATTGACAGTTTAGCGGGTGATGCCTTACATGACGTTGCAGTCCCAAGAAATATGACACCAGACGAGTTGGTTGACTTCGTATCGTTCGATGATGACATTGTCATTGCCGGTGAATTTGACGACGAAGATCTCTTACATGAAGCTCAACAAAGGAAATGTCGCCTCGACGAGGATTCCAAAGACAAAAGCGATGAAAACGACTACGTGCAAATGGGACTGATGAACAATAAAGAACGGATGCAATTCGTATCGCTCTTCCGGCGATTTATACAAGAAGAAGGGATCGATTTCGGAAAACAAAGCTTCGAACAAGTTGAGCGTACAGTAAAAGAAAGTGCAATCAAAGGACTAAAACAACAAACAATTGACTCTTTCTGTTGATGTTTTTGTTGAAGTTTTGGACATGTTAAGCCGTCAATAAAGGTACATACAAACAATACTTATCGCGCTATTTTGTACTTACCTAGCGTTATTTTATACAATACTTGCGTTATTATCTTTAACCTTACATTACACTGTTTGTACTGTTTACTCGTATACTTGACTGCGACACACAGATATGCTACATATAGACTGGTATTCATGTATTATAATTACACGAAATAATTGGAACCTCGGTAATGACAATCCCTCGTTAATCGCAATTCGCGACCGTCTCCCGATGCATTGCAATTAACGAGGTTCGACTGTATTATTAAGTCTGGTCATTTAAATGATAAAAAAAACTTGAAAGTCGTGAGACTGCTACTTCAATGCTTAATGTTCAAATGGATTTGATTTTTGGAAAACATATGTAACGCAGCAAGACTCTAGTTTATTGACAAGGAAAACGTTCTTACTCTTTAGTTTCTAGCTTCTCATAGGGTTTTGATAATGCGCTCTTTTAGGATTTTGAAGACTTGGAAAGTATTCAGAGAACGTAATTAATCTTTTCAGCAATATTTGATATGATGGGTTTACTTTGTCTAAAATATTTGTAGTTGTAATTATTTTTTTCAGGAGTGGATCGTAAGTCAAGAAAATTTCCTCGCCGTCTGATTCTGTCGGTAAGTTGTACTTTTTCTATTTGTCGTCATTTTGCATTAGCTTCTTCAGAGATTCACTCCCTCCTTCTTATCAAAATGAATGACAGATTGATGTCACATGAGAATTATGAATTCTAAAAGGCACTGAACATCATTTGACTATGTAGGTTTTCTTCGAGTATGATAAATGTCCTGAGATAGTCTCTGTAGAAGATCGTGGTTTCTATGAATGTGGATCATCATATATCTTTGTGGCTGTAGTTCTGAAACAATATCTTTACAGCCTTTTCTGTTTTTCTTCGGTTCTCTTCATCCTCTGCTCGATAAAATCAATGAAGATTTTTATTTGTTATCGATCTATTCTTGTCATCATTTTTTCTTTGTTGACGAGCACTCATGAGGTAGATATGATACCTTTAATGGGAGAATTTATTTCAAATTTTACATTGCATTTTCAATGCATTCTATGTCCTTAATTTCTGATATGTCAGAGGTACACTACATGTAAGATTTATCACCTCTCTAGTCTACATGCTTCGAGTAGACATGATTACCGTCTTCTCAGCTATACGTTCAGCTCCAATTGACATATACATGATTGAATCCACCTGACGCCCAGCTTCATCTCCATGACAACTTATTCGGAAAAATTGTACATCATCACTAGCTTTTCTACCTTTGATGTAGATATCGTCACAGGGGAATGAAGGTTTGTCATTCCGATGCAGAACGCGGGAAGAGAGAAGGATAGAAAAGACCAGAGTAAATTTACTTGTGAGCTAGATTGACAGGTAGAGATCGTGAGTGATAATGTTGAGATTTGAGAAATGCTTGAATGTAGCATGTGCCCTAAACGAGTTTAGGTCAGTTAAGTACAAGTCTTATACACTGCATTGTAAGAATAAAAGGAGATCATGGAGAGAGATAGATATAGAGTAATCGATCTGTAGTTTGGAAAACGCAGCGAATTACTCTATCATCTGTGACTTCCTAACAATGACTAAGCATATCAGGCAAATCGCATGAAAAATTCTCCTAGCTGATTTTCATAACAGTGACTGTAAACGTGGATTGTGTTGAAATTCCTGAGTTAAGAACTCACCTCGAGAATGAAACAGAGCAAAATCGCGAGGTATCATCTCCCAATATCCGAAAATCTGAGTTTGATGTTATGGCGTAGCCTTCTGGACCTTGTGGTTATTGATCAACGTTTATGTAGCCTCTTAAGAGATTATCAGCAGAAACAATTGCTGACTTGCCAATAGAAAGCCTTAATGACTTCCATATTCATTTTATTCCACAAAGATTATAATAACAAAATTTCATCGAATTATAACTGAGTTGTTTTTACAAAACTTATTGCACCACATTTAGCAAAATATTTGCTCTCCATTTCAAATACTTAAACTACCTATACTGACAAAATGGATGCAAGGATTGGAATAGCTAAAAAGAACAAGTGATATTTGATATAAAACAGTAATCGATCAGAGCCAGAACAAAGCAAATACGAAAAGAGCGCTGTTGAAAGTTGGTGGTCACAGTCAGTCAATGGAATAACATAGGAAGAATCACACTGCACGTAACTCCGTTCATAAGTAGAAGAGTCAAATCAAGGATGCGTGCGTGGGCTGTCATGCAATAGCGAGACGCGATTGAATGAGAGCTTTATACATGCACTTACCACACAGGAGGTGGATGACAGTTGCGTAGTGTTGATGACTAAGCGATCATGTGATTTTTCGATCTTTATGATTACTCTAGTATCTTCCCTGACATTATTGATGTTCTTCATCTCTCTTTCAACTTTTTTTTCTAATAACCAATTACATGTATGTTTTGTCATTTTTCTTTCATTTAGTTTATAGATCATTTTATGTTACCTATTGTTTTCTCGATCGAATCAAGTTCTTGATTATTCGTGGCACTTTAAGGTTGATATCTATATAGCTCCCCTTAAGTTATATTAATGTGCTACTTCCTATGTGCATGACTAGATAGTACTGCATAGATGCATTGGCGCAGCCAGAATATATTTTTGAGACAGACGACAGTGAGCTAATTGAAAAAAGTAAATTTATAAAGCAAATCCATTTATTTTAAAACTAAATTTTTGTTTCATTCTTCCATTGTGCATGTCTCTAACAACTCAACGCAAAGATAAAACAGTAACTAAAGTCAATGAAGAAATGTCTAAAATCTCATTTTGTAGGAGTGAATCGATAATAAAGAGAAGCTCAAAGTAGATACGAAGACAGATTTTGCTCATTTATAATCTGGAAGTTTTGGATGTCAACGCGTTTGAGGCATTCCTCTTTTGCCATCCACTTGGTAACCATGTGGCCAAAGCAATGCTATCCTTGCCTTCTCGCGATGTCTGTGAAGTTGTTCGGTCATTCATCCTTCGTAACATCCGCATCTTCTCATAGGATGAAAGCAATGGCCATGACGCGCATCCATAGAGCATGACTTGCCGCACGCATGCTCCATAGGAACGACACTTGGTTGGCAGAGATGGCTTTTTACAATTATTTCCCGCATCAGCGCAGGCATGAAATGGCTTGATCTGCTTCACCCTGAAAGTTCCCCCCGAAACACCCGAAAGTTCTATTTCATTACATTAAAACCAATACTGTAACGCGGAAAATTTTCATGTCGCTTAATTCTCGCAAATCAATGATAGAATGAATTTCACGACTTAATATTTTTCACGATAGAAAATAATTACACATTGTTCACTGGAGTATATGTGGAGTCAAAACTTCCAGATGGTTTAGGATTTATGCAAGCTGAATGCACAGCTCGAAATCAAACGTTTTGGAAATTTCATCTTACATACAAAGAGAGTTCAACAATGAAGCACAAAACGGTTCAAAAGCATTCCGTCTACAGTTTGAATTCATAATTGGAGCTTCGAAATAGTGACTATGCTGCGAAATATTTGGCATAAGGTCGACGCTACAAGGTCATTAGGAGCTGGCATTTTCTTAAATTTCTTAGCCGCGAGATTCACACGTCGCTGTCTAGAAGTGGAAAGTTAATGCAATGAGTGTAAATGCAATTATTCCACAAATTTCCATTAATGTGAAGCAGAAATTTACGTCAATCAATATGTTGGAATGTTCTCAGGTTTTGGCGATAGTTCGGAGTATAAGCTTCAATTTATATTTTCTAGAAAGCTCTTTTTAAAAAGAATCAGCATTTATGAATTTTTGGATTGCAGCCTTCATTTTAGTAAATATTTGTTACAAATCAAGGCCGCATGCAGGGTGTTCCAAAACATCCCACCTCTAACTTGCCTTGCCAACTCGTCAATTGTCACATTCGAATCATGTGGACGAGCTTTTTCATACAGAATAACTGCAGCAGACAACATTCCAAGTAGATAGTCTTCATGGATCAGTGAAGATTGTCCAATGTATCGTTGTGTGTAATGTATCGCTGTGAGTTTATCGTTTCGTTTGGTTCGAGGACCTCCAGTAACATCGGGCTCTGAATGTCAACCTATTAATAGAACCTCTAGAATGGAAGTTAAGCTTCATTCAATGCACAACAGTAGCACAAAAAATCGCACACTTTCACTTTGATGTACTTTCAGAGACTCCATCATCGGGTTAGAATCAGTTACATGTGCAATTCTGAGCTTTCCATTGGTGATTCATTCCAAATTGATGCTACTTGATCCCCAGCTGCGACCTTGAATCAATTTCCATTCCAGTCAACTAAGTATTTATAACAATTAATTTCTGGCCAGTCACCTCTTTAGGTCCGATTCAACTGTCACCACAGTGTTACATCGCTGCATGTGAAGTGGCATACAAATGATGTCAGACGGGTCGGCGGCAGCGGAACCTTGAGGGATCGAGCAGGAATGTTGGTGGTGGAGAAGTCATTGCCATTGAGCCGAAGATCGTTCTCCACCACCAAGATTCCGGCTCGATTCTTCAAACTGACGTTGCCAATGACCTCCCAACGCGTTCCGCAATAACCGATGTAGTACAAGTGCAGGCGATCTTCATCAGTATCGGCATGCTCGGTTACACGTCACACGGTCACGTGCATATCATTCGACTGCGCCAAACAAAAGTCCTTGTACTTCAAGCAGCTGGTTCACGCTGGCCATCCATCCACTGCTGCAACTGTTTCTCGAAGCGGCGATGATAACATCATTCCGGCCTGTTTTATGTGTCCAGAAGTAAGCCGTATTAGCGATGGCAGGTACTGCAGCTCCGTCTCTTCATTCACATTGCCATTAGTGACTTTACTTTTCCTTCAATGTACGCGTCCCGAAATGTTTCCCAGAAAGAACTGACGAAAGACTTCGTAATGAATAGATGATATTCTTTTGTCTTATCTTTAAAACTAGACTGATAACGGACGACACATGTTTCAGTACTTATTCATCACAGGCTCTGCCAAGTTTGTTGTGGATATGGATATCCATGGAGATTTCCATAGATAGACATTGAAATTTTTGAAATATCCATGGATATCGTGATTTGTTGGATGTATGTTTCAAATACATACATACATACATACATACATAGTTACGCCAAAAGGCGTCAGATCTTCCGATCTCGGGCTAACTGTCTGACATACGAAATGCCATTTACTTGATCTGGAGCACTAGTGTCTTTAAATAGGCAGTCGACATAGGTCGTAGAATTTGCCTGTCCTCGTCGACGGGGTTCATGTGAAGTCATGAACAAGATGCCTTGAGCCGGTTCACGACAATAGTCTTCTGCTCGAACCAGATGCCCGCACAGAGTCAACCGTCGTTGTTGTAGGGTCTGGCTCGGTCGAATGAGCCCACACCTTCGATACAGATCGTCGGTCTTTACCTTGTCTGTGTAGCGTATGGAGAAAGCTGCGCGGAGTAAAGCGGAATGGGGGAGTCCAGTTGCCTCTCGAGAGTCCTTGTAGTCCAGGTTTCCGCATTGTAAAGGAGCACCGACTCGATCACTGATGAGAAGAGTTGAATTCTGAGAGTATTAGGCAACGCTTCACTCTGTAGGACTACCCCAAACAGAGCGGAAGGCAGTCCAGGCCAAAGATCTTCGCGTCTCGATGTCAGATTGGATTGATGGAACAATACCACCGAGATAGACAAATCTGTTTGATCGAGGGAGGCGTTTTACAATTTACGTGGATGTCGCGGCACTCGATGTGAAATAGCGATGTGTGTCGCGGCAGATGGAATAGTCATAACTTCGGACTTCTTGATGTTGATTGACAGGCCCACTTTTGCTGCTGAAGTCTGGAGGTTGGCGACCAAACTTTTTGCTCCCTCGACCGTTGAGGACAATAGTACGAAGTCATCAGCATCTGCAAGGACAGACAGACGCTTTTCGGGATGCCGCAGACCCCTCCGACGGCTTAGAAGAAGCCCGTGTTCGTATGAGGGAATGGCGTCATGGAGAACCCAGTCTAGCAGTAGCACAAACAAGAACGGTGCGAGTGTGTCTCCTTGAAGGACTCCAGAGATGGTTGGAAAGGTGTCTGTAGGTCCGTAGCTGGTCATTACCGCAGCTCTTGTGTCACTGTAAAGTGCCATGATGGAATGCACAAGTAGTGGTGGAACGGGGAAAGCTCGCAGTACACCTGCGAGAGCGCTTCGAGAAACGGAATCGAAGGCCTTACGAAAATCCACGAAAACACAGACGAGATTACGTTGGTGAATGCGACACTCCTCCAATATTCTCCGAAGACAGAGTATATGTGAGGTCGTATTTCGGCGCAGACGAAAGCCATTTTGCTCGAATCGTAGGTAGGGTTCTAGGACAGGTCGAATCCTTGACAAGATGATCTTGTTAAAAAGTTTTGCAGCACATGACATCAGCGAGATACCTGTGTGCTCTTCCAGTCGAGTTGTACCTGGTCTCTTTGGCACTCCGATGATATTAGCAGATGTCCATTCTGGTGGTGCTGGTCTACCCTGAAGCAGACTGTTCATTACCCCGACAAGATGCTCAGCAACACATTGAATGCTTAGTACCTCAGCTGGCACGCCATCTGGTCCTGCACATTTTCCTCCTGGGGTTTGAATGGCATGTTGCATTATTTCATCGACAGTTATCGGAGTCACATTGAAGTCTGATTCAGAGGGTAGAGCGGAACATCGAGGGAAAGACATGTTGATCGATTTCGGTGAGGCTGCATTCAAATTTGCTCAGAAATAATCCTTAATTGCATCTTTGCGGGCAGCTGGAGTGTCCGCAGAAACGGTGATTCCACTTTTCCGTCTTCTTCCCGTCAGTGTTCTCACGGCTGTCCAGACCGCATCGTTCTTGCGCGCACTGCCAGCCACTGCTATTGTGGTAATGACTTTGTTCAGGGCAGCTCTCTGACAAACCTTGTAAGTTTGAGCACGTTCTTTCTGTGCCTCTTTCGCCTCAACAGTCCTTCCGGATCGACAGGTGCGCTACTTTCGACTGAGCGGATAACACATCCTTGTCACTTTTCCATACTGGCTGTCCACTATGCGGCTGACGAACGAAGGGTATTGTCTTTTCTAGTGTGGTTTTGACAGCCCCGGCAATTTCAAAGTAGCTGTTAGGATGATTTGAATTGTTAAGGATTGATAAGAGTCGTAGAGAAGAGTTGTTGAGTTTCTTCTTCACGTAGGGCGAGAAAATCATACTCGGTGTCCTCGGTGGTCCGAAGAGTGGGTCACGTGGTCGAACATCACAGTACAGCAGTTTGTGATCAGTAGGAAGAGATGAAGGCATGATGGCATCACAGTTACTGAACCTACTGCGTTCTCTCCGCCGGATAAGCACATGATCAAGTTGTGCCAGCCTTCTTGTTGCGTTCCTTCCTGTAGCGTTGCGGCGTCTACGTTTGCAGCCTACAAATGTAGCAAGGCGTTGTGGGGGCTTGCGAAACTGAGTGTTTACAGAAACGAGGTCATGGTGTGAAATGAAATCCATTATAGTGTCAGTATTGGCATTTTCACGGGGGCTGACGAAAGGAGCTAGATCAGACTTTCTTATAACGGCGTTTAGATCACCCAGAATGATCATAGTGTTCCGCTGTGCCAAAGAGTCTATTTGTAGAAAGAAATTCGAAAAAATCTCGAGCGTCCTCTGGATGGACAGCAGTAGGCGCGTATGCACAGAACAGATTTGCACTTCTGTTTTTCAGTCGAATTTCTATTCTGAGTAGACGAGAAGACAAGCTTACACAGTTGACAGCGTGATGTAGTCTAGGAATGACAAGGACACCGACTCCTCCTCTACCCCTTGCGTCCGCTGACGTGTAGATGATTGTCCATCCCGGTCCGAGATCTTCTCGCTGAATACCGTCGGTGGAGACGATTGAAACTTCTTGTAACATAACGAGGTCCATGCGCTATTTTGTAGCTAGTTGAGCAAGCATGCCTCTTCTCCAGATGTCTTTCAGAGTACGACAGTTGAATGATCCGAGCCTCAAGTTCGAAATATCTGATAAAGCTGGGACCTGATGATTGTAGGCCTCACGGTCTCCAGCGCTACCTGGCAGATCCGATTGTGTACTTGCCGAGTGGAGAGAATTATAATCCGATCTACAGCTGATTTCTGACTCATGGGGAGTCGCAGTGCTGAAGTTAATGCCGACGTCACTATCTCTGTTGTCAGATGTTGGGAAGCCACTTCGCTCAAGGTTAAAGTACCAAAGTCTTCTCCTAACTCGCCTGGGAAGATTTGCACTCGCGGTGGAGGGTATTGAGCGAAGGCTTATCAGTTGTTCACGAGAATACACACGGCGAGCTGCAGTGCCTGACATTGTGATGGAGAACGTTAGGGCCATATTGAAAAAATGGATTGTATGTACAAAAATTGCATGTACAGAAGGTTCTACGTAGAATTTTGAAAAATGAATCACACAGTGATGATGATCATGAAGCGAGGATTCCGATGATGTAAATTTGCACGTTGCTAAGTTTCGGTGATGAAAGATACAGCTGAGATGTCACTTCGGCAAGACCAGACAACGAGACACGTCCGCATGCAAGCTCGCTAGCAGGGAAGATGATTCAAATGCATTATTGAAGATAGCATTTTTTTACAAATGGTAGCTAATTCAACATCCGAAAACCTCAAGTGAATTCAATATGAAAGTGTATCGGCATGTAACATGACAAGCAAGTTTAAATGAAGCTTCAACACTTTCCTCCTGCAATTTGAACTGTGAATGAATTTGTAACTGCTCTTACAGAGCTACCAGTAGGCTCCTAAGCCTTCTTATATGTGAGACAAAAATAAAGCTATTATTATTATTGAGGTGACACGTTCGTGTTTATTATCTAGCTGATTGTTAATCACTTGATTGCTATGATACACCGCTTAATGCACCGATTTCTGGTTGTAGACGTCGATAGCCAGGTGGTGTGCTTATTCTTATGACTCAATATCAAAAGGTCAAGGAGCTGCATTTAAAAATCCTGACGCTGATCTATGTAAAGGAGCAGTTGAATCTAACGATAAACAACTTGAACCTGTTTATGGTGTTTTAGCATATGCCGGCACATGAATATAGCTTTGGATGGGTGTGCATGTAGTTTTGCATGAACGGCAAACCAACATCTGGTTTCATAGTCTCCACTTGAGGGTGGAACACTTTATGCTCTAAAATTGAACATTAAATCTCCTAAACATGTTTAGGGGACCTTGATTATTCACTTGACTATCCCGCACTGACGTGTAACTCCATTCTGCGCACGCTTCCAGTTTTTATCACCTTTGTGCCATTATAAATTTTGCTCGTGATCAAGCTGGTTGACAGCGAAACGTCGGGCGTTATATTTGTATTTTAATACATTATAGTATCCGCAGAAGTATATTTTCCCTTGAATTACCCACTACCGGATACGAGGAGCATACTCTACCAACCATTAAATCTCCTGTGTGTAGACACTAGACTTTGTTAACTGGGGAAGCTAATTTATGCATTCGCAATGTGCGTTGGTCATTTCTTATCGTTGAGCATCGACATAATTCCATTGCATGCACATTATCATATGAGTTGAATAAGTTATATGCGGTTTGTCCACTTTTCACTATAATCGTGGGGCTATATTCGTCACTTTATTCGTGATACGGATATGAATCTGAAATTTTCTCTCACCCAACGGCAACCCTGCTGAATTCCCTCTCAGTTAGTGCGAATACATAGTCATACTTTTAGACCTATTAGGAGCTAAGGGAATGAAGCACAAGTAAATTGACTAGGATTACTTCTCTTCATCCTTTTGTCATTGGGCTGTCTTCATAATGTTGGTTAGTGTTGGATGGATAGAGAAAATACGATGTCAAAATTCGTCTTTTAGCGTCATTTTTTGTGGGAGCATGTGCTTCGCATACATATCAGGACACGTAGTTTGACATCTTATTTACCCTGTGCTTCCAAAACTTACCAATGCATGTCTACCACAACCTTTTCAAATCAATCTCGCAACATGCATGTATTTACAGCTATTGCTGCAGATATCATTTGAAATGTTGAAAGAGAAATAGATTCACTCTCACTTGACAATGACGTAGCAATTATGTCGAGAAGATGCTAGCATGAAAGTATCACATCCTTTTATTTGATATAATGGTGGTTTACTGCCCACAGGAAACAATAGAAAAGCTCTTAACTAATTTCTCATTCACACTGTTGGAACCCTTTTCTGTAAGTCAACTTTTCACTCGTCGGACTGGCAAGAGTCGCTCGTGCCTCACGAAAGGAATGTACCAGCATGTTTGCGATGATATTGAAGGCAATTATTATTACTTCTGCTGAAATGCTTACTGCAATTAAAACGACTAGATTTGGGATGCTTTCAACGTTGATTGTGATGACAATCACATGATCTATATTAATGAAAGAAAAACACTAAATTTCACCGGATGCATACAGTTATCAGTATCACACGATATTGCCAACTGAATTTTTATGGATACTCATACGATTCTTAGATTTGATCGTCATATATTGTTATTTATAGTGGCTTTCATTTGAAAATCATGAAGTAACAAATTCTGACATATTTATTACAATTACATTGTGTTTATCGAACTTATCAACCCTTGATTATACAAATGTGTATACTATATAACCAAGCGGCTGAGTTTATGTGTCAAGTATATAATCTGCCGTTATTTAAAAAAAGTTTAACACACTTTTGCATAAAAGTTTTGTATATATTATCGTATTATTTCTTTATCAAGTCATGCTTGAAGATGAGAAGATAGCATCAAGCAGGTGCTAGGGCATGAAATATTATACAAACTTTGGATCTCAATAAGGACAGTCAGAGAATCATGTAAGAACTTAGCAATTCATGAAATACGTGACGCACCAGTCATCGACAAAGTGAGGTCATGAAAGGCAAAGAGACTTCCAATCATGACATTGTGATATCTTGGAAAAATACTATACATTTTCTTTTGAATTCCGCTTTTTTTATTTGAAGTCACAATGTCACTAATGAAAGTCAATTTCATAATTGAAATCACTACTTCATTAACTGAAGCTTTGATGTCACTCTCGAATTCCAAAATCTGAAGAAGCCGATATCAGTATGCACAAAAATGAAGTAGAAAGAAGCTCCGTTTCAGCAGCATAGTTGATTAAAAAGATAGAAGGAGAGCCAAAGCTAAGAATAGAATAGTGGTCTAAGAATAGTGGTCAAATAAACATAGCCAGCTAAAGTGATGAGGAAAAAAGCCATCAAAGCCGCCGGCGGCTACAATGGGAACCGCGCCCGAAAGATGTTTAAAGAAAAATGAACTATGACTGACCACTATTCTTAGATGTTTGCTGGAGAGTGCATGGGTGGTTGACCTGATCTGGAAATTGAGCTGTCATGGCTGCTGGCGACTGCGGTGGGAACCGCCTTTGCAGTGCTATGATCCTTACGTGTGTTGCCAAATATGCCATAGACTTTTAAGAAATTTTGAAATCCATACGAACTTGTAAACCTTTGCTCCCCTGAAGCTGGCTAGGACATCCGAAATACTGGGTTATTATAGGAAAAACACTATATATAATAATTGATGACATATATTGCAGCTTTGGCTCTCCTTCTATCTTTTTGCACAAAAATGAAAGACACAAGTGTCAAGCATTATGCATGAGATTAGATTAAATTGTTATACATGTAGATTGAAATCGGTTTGCTGATTTATTAACTTTATTAAAAAATGATATCTTTATTTTAATTGATGTGCTGCCTAAAATATGCTACAAATTATCAAGTCTTGAATGCAAACCCCATCATTCGCTTTCACATTAAAAAAAGAATAGTTCTAGCTTTAGAAAGCTCCTCAAAAACCAGAAAAAAATTAGGAATCACTATGGGAGATCACATCAAAATAAAATTTTAATATTCAATGCATAATATAATTTCATTTAGAACCCAACATATTGCGTAGAACTTTAATTGTACTAGCGCGTTACATGGTTTGAAATAAATACAATCTCAATTTGGCAGTGCCCAGTCGAGTTCACTTCTTTGGAATCCAGAATGATTGAAATTAAGTGACATGGGTATCCTACTCGCACGTGCAATCGTTTTATTCAGTCTTGTGAGTCCTCAGTCGAAAAAAGGTGCGTTTACACATGAAACTTTATTGCTGACACTTCATTGCTGCCACCTAAATTGCACGTGCAAACGCTACTGACACTCTCGTCTGACACTAAATTGTTGACATTTTTAGAAGTTGCTGCAACCGAGTGTTAGTGAAAATATTGCACATGTAAACGGCTCCTGACACTTTCTGAAAAGTGTCTGCCACAAATGTCAGTAAAGTTGAACGAAGCGCAACTTTTAGCTGACACTTTTACTGACACTCATGCGCAAAGTGCTCATAAGTGATCACCGTAATCGGAACACAGCGACCTGATTTCTTGGAGGCTGGATTTGTTCTTGCTATTTTCATTATCACCTGTCAGTAAATTACTAATTATGTGCTGATACTCTCGTAATATACTCTCGTTTTCCCTGATTATCCTTGTAAAAGAATCTCCACTTGCTTGTGGGAGCATCTAACGGTGTATGATCTGGAATATCTCATCACAAGGCATGACTTACATCTTTTTATTTTTGCATGGGAATTTAATCATCGAATTTACAGTCGCGTATCGGTGCAAGGCCGCGTGGCAACTGTGCAATAGATAAAAGCATCAGCTGGTGGGACTCATCTTTCTCGAATAAAATGAATTGTTTGGTTGTTATATCGACATCGATAAATTTATACAGCATTCAGTAAAAGTTAGTAAAACGATGATCGCTGGTTCATCAATGACTGACAACGAAATGCCACAAACGATAATTGAATGGCAAGGACGTTAACCGATGGCCTGATTGATGAATGCGAGCAGCATCCCTGTTTGTGGAACGGCACAATCATGAATATCGAGATAGAATAAAAAGGCCGAAGCATGGGGGAAGATTGCCGCGAAATTCAAAATAGACAACAATTGAAGAGGTTCAGCAAAAATTGCTACTGGCACGGATCCTGATCTCATAATTCGAGCATGATCGCATTGCAAAATCATCTCATAATCCAATCACGAACCCAGATTCGCTGTTAACGCATTATTTTCTCGTTAAAATGCATGCTGTAACTGCTGCAGCCATCCACTTTCTCGATGACGTCGTGAAGAAATAAGTGTCGACTAAAAGTGTCAAGTGTAAACGCTCCTGCAATCTCCCGCAGTTTTCTGACTCATCATGGATCGATAAAGTGTCAGTAGCAAATTTTCCTCGAGTGTCAGCAACTTTTTAGTGTCAAGTGTAAACGGCCTCTGCAATCTGATTGCAAGTGTTCAGCTATAAAGTTTCACGTGTAAACGCGCCTTTATATTTCGTCTTATCCAGGAATGTTTTCTATGTGTGTGTATCATGCCTACTTCACTATAAGATACCTTTGAAAAGGAAACTTATAGCAGTAATTTTTGGAGATTAAATGAGCTTCAAAGCATTGTTTCATATAATGCATGTACTCTTGCTTGTATTATAAACATGCGTATCACGGTCGACTTATTATAACCTACTCGAGGTAGAAGTCAACCCATCAATAGTAGGCAATTGAAGCTCAATGATTTAATGCATTGATATTTAGTACATGTGTATTATTCTGAAATACAAAACTGATGAATCTCTGAACATTTCCCAATGTAGTTTGCTGCTCCATGATGAAAGCCATGTTATGAAAGTCTTAGAGCCTCGCAGAGAACCGCAACCCATAGAATTTAATATTTTCTGAATCCTCGCACCACATGTTGAGTGGGACTGCGGGTTAGGATTGCATCCCTATGAATTATATACCTAATAGGAAAAATAGCAATACGTCATTAAATTGTGCTCTGGTTTCGGAATCTTCGAGTACAATTTCGAAATATAGGCCTAACATCATGACAACTATAATGATAGAAACTATCAATCTGTACATTGACAAATGTTCATCTGTTTCGTGAAAACTGGCTATTCGATTTCTTGTGGTGTTTGCGGAGTTGTTTATATCCAATGCTTGTGATCGTCAGATCGAATGAATCAATTAGTTGCGATAATAATTACATTAACCCTCTCAACATAATTGTGAGTCAATTCGGAAGCTTAAGATCCCATCTCCATGAGTTCAACTATCAAGATTTTTTTCTTTTAAAATATCATTCGTGAATTACTTCAAAGTTCATCTATTTTTGTTTTAAGTCAGTACTTTTTTTAGCGAGTCACTATCCAATACCTTAGATGTTTGCCTTGTAGCCTTCTATGTCGAACCCCAAATGGTGTCCATGTAATGAATCGAACGCTAAATACATTAATTTCTAGGGTTAGCTTCTACTTCCTGCTACCCGGGATGTCATGGCAAGTGTCAATCACGACCACAGCATTGCTGTTACTCCTCATTCAGTCTAAGCTCCTTCCAAACATCTATCTCCCATGCCTCCTCAGATCCCGTTTATCAGCCGTCTGACGATCACACGGACATGCTTTTGAAAGTAGTAAAAACTCTACGGCAATGTCGCTCTATTCTTGTGTCACATCACGAAGGCTCAGCGTTTTCATTTTTTCAACTGTCACCAAATCTTTTTCTTTGAGGTCTTCCGGCAGGATTACTCGTCTTCGTCCACAACGCTTATAAGAAACCCTCAACTATGTTTCTGCACAGAAGATCGGACATGTGCTGAGCTGACGAAATTTAGTTCCCTGTTCAATGCATTTCCTTCAGACGTTCTCCCTCATGTGAGCCAGCATCACCATCTTGAACGAGAATACTAGAGGCATTCAACACATTGCTGTGGACGACGATTTTAAACGTATTACATGCAAAATTGTAATCCACCTCGTTGAATAGGATCTCTTTGCTCCCTTGATACC